>JALDNG010000006.1:547500-1090000 GCA_024349245.1 Neodontobutis hainanensis | reverse complement strand
CTACACACACACGCACGCACGCACGCACGCACGCACGCACGCACACACACACACACACACACACACACACACACACACACACACACACACACACACACACACACACACACATACAGGTTTTACTCACAGAAGGTGGTGTGAAGGGTTCCTGTTTGTTTTTAATATATATTAATATACATTGCCGTGTGTGTGTTACTTTTATAAGAAGTTGACAATATTAGTGTTCTTTATCTCTTAAAAATGTTTTATTAATAGCTTGTGAGTAAAATGACCATGTGATAAAACATCAGTTGCCTTGTGTTGTACAGACAGCTAGAGTTGACTTGTTAGTGGCTTACATTTGGTTCTACTGTCATATTAGTGTATCATCATTATTTTTTATATTTATAGCAGTGCATTTGATTGGTTTATATAAGTTAAGAGTATTAAATCAATAAAAAAACCTTTGTCAGAAAGTGTTTTTACTGTAGTCTCAGCAGACAGTGTCCAGCCTCTATTAACCATGAAGCTCAAGAGAAAAGACATAAACAAATAAATGTATAAAATAAAAACAACACACACAAAATGTCATATATCACAAACCCCATTATTTTGTGAGTACGGTTTTAAATACTACAGTAGGCCTGTGCAGTGAACTGTTCATCTGTGAATGAGTCAGCTGAAGGGACTCAGAGTGTGCAGGAGGTTTTTGTACGACACTTTTTCACTGTGTGTACACTGGGCCACTGTAGTATCCTAAACAGAAGTACTCTCCTGCATCTTCAGCTTTAAGTCCAGTGATGGTCAAAGTGAAGGCAGGCTCAGAGCCACTACTGCTATAATGACTTGGAGTATCAGTTTCACGTCTATTTATATTGTAAAATAACAATTTGGGAGCCTGTCCGGGTTTCAGCAGGTACCAACTGAGGTCAGCACCAACTACCGAACTGGCCCTGCATGACATAGTAACTGTCCCTCCGAGACGAACAGACTGAGAGCGTGGAGTCTGGCTCACAGACTGACTGGAAACTGATCCTGAAAAAGATCATTGTAAAAATAAAACTGGTATGTTACAACAACTTATATTTATTTTAAAAGTTAACAGGTTAAAAATGCAATATATCTCACCTTGAAACATTAGGACCAGTGTAACAAACAGGAAAGTCTTTACAGTCTTCATCATTACTGACCTCAGAGTAAACAAGCGTGCACAGACCTGTCTCTGTTCTGCATATTAATCAGGTTCAGAGGCAAAGATGCAAATCAAAGTCAGAGGACTGCCCTTAAACAAATTATTGAGTAGCTCACAATGAGACCACGACCGCCCCCTAGTGTCAACAAATGACAGGAACAAATGACAAATTACAAGAACATTGTGAACAAAGTTGTTTTATTTCACGACTAAACAAATAATTGTCTTATTCAATAAAAAAAACTGGAAGGTGTTTTCTGGTTGAATGCCATAGAGCTGCTTTCAACAATATCACAAGTTTCAGTTTGTTTTCAACCTGTTCAAGTTTCCCCAAGAAGGTACATTTAATATTTACTTTCTAGTTCTTGTTTAAGCTATCTACAAACTGAGGGAAGTTATTGAAACCAGATTTGTCAGGTTACTAAAAGATTAAACAAACTTTGACTTTAAAATACTAGCCTGGACTGTCTTTGGTTTTCCTGTACAGTTTAATTGTTTAAAATGATTGCACTGAATCACATCAGAGAAAGAAAAGAAAATGTTGCCATAAAGAGACATTTGTGTTAGTTACAAATACAAAACAATGATATACATACTCTTCAACATCAATTTAAAATACAGGACATTATCATTACATAATATACAAATGATTCAACGTTTTCATCAGTTCAACACATACAGTTGTAATCACGCCAGCACAAAAAAAGAAAGCTCCTGGGGCAAAGACGAGATGTGACACTGAGAAGACAGAGGTTGTGGATTTACAGGAATTTTAAAAGCACATTTAAAGAAAATATACATGGACCTGCATAGTTTTAGAGAGCCTGTAAAGGGCATTAAAGATTTGGTCCTTATTACCAAATAATGCAGATACCAGTGTTGTAGTTGAGTCTCCAATTTTTGAGTCCAAGTTATTTTCAAGTTCTCAATTTTCAATTCCGAGTCCAAGTCCAAGTCATCCAAAAGATTTAGTCGAATCTGTGTCGAATCATTTTTAGTTGAACTGCTAGCCTACATATGCTTAATTTATTTTTTTTATTAATTTATTTAGGCCCAACTTCTGGGTCACATTTAGGAGCTGGGAGTTAAATGAGAGCAACTTGTCTCGCTCTGAACACATGCAACAGGCAGAGGCTGTGTGGTGTTGTCGCTAAGCGTGACTTGCATCCGTTCTTTGTGCTCAAGTCTAAGTCCAAGTCATCAGTTCTAAAGTCTAAGTAGAGTCACAAGTCCTTGTGTCTTTGAATAAACAAGTCCAAGTTTGAGTCCAAGCCATACAAAGGCAAGTCTGAGTTCGAGTCGAGTCCTTGAGGCTCACCCTCGAGAAGAGTCACAAAAATGCGCCTGAGTACTCGAGTCCGAGTCCAGGACTCGAGTACTCAGCTACAGCTACCACAATCCTTGATGGCAAACATATCCAGAACCTTACAGTTTTAGTAAAAAAAACACTTGAAGTTACTAACAGTTCTTTTTTCTGGTTGACATACAGTATTAACATAAGGTATTCCTAGACCTAGAGCCAAAATGGGTCTTTTTTGGCAAAAGCAACACTCAAATTAATGTTTAGCAATAAAATAATGGTTCCTCTTTTCAACTTCCTTTCTTCATAGCTGTAATAGTTATTTTTAAAATGACAAATCTACCCACATTTCACTCTGCGTCTATACTGTCTCTCTGTTTAAGAACATAATAGCACCTTAGTAAACATTGCTTTGTGAATTAAGCTACTTTGTAAATTTTGATATGTCTTAGATTAGAAGGATCACAAAACTGTTACGCTTTAGGGATGAAAAAGACATTATGACACTTGGAAATGGAAAATAATCAGTCTCAGAGGTAGGACTAATTCTGCAGTGGAACAAATGAACACTTGAAAAAGCAGAAAAAAACTGGAAGAACTGCTAGAGTGAAAAACACAGACAGTAAAAGTCTTTGGGGGTTGTGTTTAATGGTTGCTTTTCATGGCCTCCTTGGCGGCGAGGATGAGGGGAGTCAGACTGGACAGAGGCTTGGCCAGCTTCAGGAACGGATGCTATGGACAAAAAAAACACATACAAAGAACCCAACAATTCACTAAAGGTAACCCAGGTAAATCAGTTCAAACCAAATACGAGAATGTGAGTGTCCCAAGGAACATGAGGCGATGCGAGATTCCTACCTGCAACAGTTCTCGACCTGACCCTCGTTTTTCCACGTCCATCTCCAGACAGCGAGACAGGAACGATCTGAAGACAGGAGATAACTTCTCTGGACTTTGCAGCTCTGGAGTCCCATTGGTGGCGATTAAATACAAAGCCTAAGAGCAGGGTAAGATAACTGTGTAAATAAAACCAGTGTATATACCTGTATTTGCACAAATAATATCACACAAAATGTAAGATCTATAAACACCAGTCAAAAGTGTTTAATTATGTCATTTGAAGCTCAAGTAAACCAAATAGAAGTTTCTCTTCCTGTACAGCTGCCCATAGTGGGCAAACTTAGCCCAGAGTGGAGAGGCACTACTGGAGGTAAAGTGCATTCTCTTTTCTTATTTGAACATACGTGCACAAAGGCTTAGAACATTTATGAACTAAATACTTACTCTGAGAGGGTTTTCATTGAGATATGGAGGCTCTCCCTCAACCATTTCAATCGCCATGATCCCCAGAGACCAGATGTCCACTTTGGGTCCGTAGGCTTTTCTGGTGACCACCTCAGGGGCCATCCAGTACGGCGTTCCCACCATGGTGCTACGTTTGCTCTGCTCCGGAGTAATCTGGGCGCAGAAGCCAAAGTCAGCTGCAAAGAGAGGAAACTGTATTTAGAGAAGAGACAGCCACAGGTTGTATTTATGAATCTTGTATGCATCATATGGTGCTTTCGCACTTAGTTTGACTGATCCGTCCATTCCCAGCAACACATTGTCACTCTTGATGTCTCTGTGGATGACTTGGTTTGCATGAAGAAACTCTAGGGCTTGGAGGACCTTGATGAACATACACATAAAATCATTTTTAAATAGACTAATGTTGCAGTACGGTTTGAACTGCTACAGTGGATAACAAACCTGTAAAGTTACATTTTTTTCTACAGAATTTTCTAAGCTATATTATGGAGTCTTGTTGCCTCGGACAGAGTCGACAGTAACAAGACAGAGAAAACAAGGAGCAGACATGGAGCAAATAGGAACAACCTCGGTTTTGTTATCTACAGAGTTTATCCCCATAAACTACAATTAAAAAAATAAATAAAAAAATCAAAGCTGAACTCTTACCTCTCTACAGACCGCTGCAATCTGAGGCTCGTCCATGCACGTCTCTGTGACAACATCAGTGAGTGACCCACCGGCCAAGTACTCCATCACCACAAAGAGTTCATCTCCTACGAGAAAACTACACACACACGCACACGTTTTACTCCCAGCTGGTTGTGTAAAGGGTTTCCGTTTGTTTTAAAATACAGTGCTGTGTGTGTGTGTGTGTGTGTGTGAGTGTGTGTTACCTGTCTAAGAAGTTGACAATGTTGGGGTTCTTCATCTCCTTCATTACCAGAATCTCATTGATAATTAGCTCTTTCTTCGGTTGCTTCTGTAAATTGATCTGTTTGATAGCCACCTGGGGAACACAACATATTTACATACAACATACAACCTCAGAAACAGGCCAAACACATTCCACCCTCTGAATAAGCCTTACTTCTTGTCCTGTGGCGACATCTATAGCTGTGTAAACTGTACCTGATGCCCTGTAAGCAAAAAAAAAACTGTTAAAACAAGAGGCACTTTTCTTTTTGGGAAAGTGCACTTTTTTTTTTTGTGACTCACCCTTGACCGATCTTCTCATATCGGGTGTATTTCTTCTTTGGATCTCCAATACTAACAATAGTTCCTAAAAATACAACAAAGTGAACTCTGACCTAGATACATTTCAGCCTCCAGCACGTAGCTTTATGTAAATATCTGACATACTTAGTTTGTCCATGATCTCCTCATCAGTCATCTTGCCTCCTTTATTCTTCTTTTTGTCGGCCGCCTTCGATGCTGCGTCTCCATCTGGGATCGGGTCTATTACTGACCTTGTGTACATCTGATACATGAGGTTTAGTCACTGTTAATTGTCAGTGTGATTATTAATTGCACAGCATTACAAATGTATTTTTATGTGACTCACAGATTTAGTGTGCTCAGGCCGCGGTGCCACAACTGGAGGTGGATTATCATCATCGTCGTCATCGCCTCTTGTTGGGGATGTAGTTGTTCCTTGTTTTCCTGGCTACAACAGAAAACAAATACTAAAATGGCACTTTTGAGATGGGATGTGCAATAAATAATGGGGAAGTCTCGAGGCATGCTATGATCTTGTGAAAGCTAATCTTACTAAATTAACACATACATGTTGACACTGAGTCTTTAGTTGCACTTGGGAGTCCTTTAATGCACACAAATCCTGAAAGGTTATGCAGTGTTGCTTTCAAATGTAGTACTTACCAAAAGAGGTTTGTGTTACTTTTATTATGTTCAATTACCTTAAAAATATTTCCAAACAGTGCAGTGGAGTGAGTATTTGTATTTGGACAACCCAAGTTGTTTTATAAGTTGCCTAATTAAGATTAAAATAAGACTAAATTTTAAGTAAAAGTAAAAAAAAAAAAAAAAAAAAAAAAAAAGTGTGACTATACTCACCGACTGTGAATCCTTATCTGAAAGAGAGCAAAGTATACGTGTCAGGACAAAGGAATGAGGGTGTTTTTGGACCAGCACTGACTTCAAGTTATTTGTTTAAACTGACCAGGAGCAGAGAAGCTGAGGTATTTCTGTTTTACAGTTGTGGAGTCATAGAACTTGAGAATGTCGAGCACAGCCTGAGGATTCTGTTTCTGTTCCGATTTGCTGATGTTAGAGGTTTGAAGGAGCCGGGCCCACTGCTCTGGCATGCCCTACACAAACACAGACAGACAGGCAGGCGTATTAAAAAATGTAGTGTACAGCATAACAGGCCAAAATGAAAGCCACAGTAAAAACAGTTAATGCAGCCAATGGCCACAGTTTGATTAGATTCACCCTGGTTCTGCTCAACTGGATTTGGATTCTTGGAGTCCATCCAGAGACACAGATACCACAGAACATTTCACCTTAAAACTGCATTACTTAAGTTCAGAGAAGAGACTATCTTACTAGAAACATTTCTGACTCTTTTCTGTCTGAAATAAATACACACAGAGTTTATTTTGATGAATTGGCTCTGGCAGAGCTAAAACTTACCGTGAACTCTCCTGTGACCGCATCAAAGCCCACGTGGATGGTGTGCTCAAAATCTGAGGGTGATGAGATCTCAGGCCTGTCCTTGTCCCGATCCTTCTTCTTCCCTGCTTCAGGTAAAAATAAACACATTCAGCGTCATGCCAGTTGTCACTACATTTGTGGGTTTATACCAGGGGTCGGCAACCCTCGGCTCTGGAGCCGCATGCGGCTCTTTCATCTCTCTGATGCGGCTCCCTGTGGCTTTTAAAAATAATGAATGAGTATTTAATTATTGTATTTTATTTTAGTTTGTTTGTTTTTATGTTGTCGCTGTTTCTATTTGTCACAAATGCCAATGTGCGACACCGGCCATTATTTGAACTTTTCGAATCCCAGGTAGGCCAACTATGGAGAATTCTAAGAAAAGAAAAGTGTCTGAAGAAAACAGAACGTTCAATGGAACGTGGGCCGATTCATTTGCTTTCACTGCTGACGAGACTAGTTTGCCAGTATGCTGAATATGTAATGAGGAGATATGCAGGGGTTTTCCAAACTAAAACTTTATTAAAAGCAAACATTGCACGCCTCACAGCTGACAGCTTATGATCCTGTGAAAAGATAAAGGTGACGGCAGACAGCCCTGATGTGCAGACGCTGTGCGCGAAGGTTCAGGAGCAGAAATCGCATATATTCATATTTTTTCATTGTTCAGTGAAATAGTCCTTTTCTTATTCAGATTGACAGCTGACTGCACACGCCAGTAAAGGAATGACGGCACACAGAGAGAGGATGCCGTTTTTGGTTTGCTGCTGGTGGATGATTTAAGTTTGACATTTTTTCATAAATACAATTAAAACTCAAATAGAAATTGAGTAGTTTACTTAAAAGTATCCTTCAACCTAACATATTTTTTTCAGAGTTCAAAATGTTTTTGTTGCATGCAGAAATGTAGTTTTGTTTCCTCTGCAGTCATTCATTGATTTCATAAATGCAACACATTAGTTTGTTAATACATAGCATAAAGGCAAAAAAGGTGTGCAGTGTCATATGCAGTGTTAGCCTATTTCATTTTAAATGTCAAAAGGGTTTTGTGGCTCCCAGTGTTTTTTTTACTATAGGAAATGCGTCCAAATGGGTCTTTGAGTAAAGGTGGCCGACCCCTGGTTTATACCATCCAACATTCCTCACATTTCCCACCTTTTTCTGACGCAAACATAGAGATGATCTTGTTTCTAGACTTCCTCTCCTCTGGTACTGAAGGCAGGGGGCGAGAGTTGTGATTGGCTGACTGGGGGTCCTTGGCACCTCCTTGGCTGCTCATCCTGACAGGGGGAGCGGGGGGCTTGTCCTCACACACTCCACTGTCACACATCTACACACAAGTGGCCCTGCACAAAAGATAGAGCATGGTATTGGTAGGTTGCACAGTTAAAGCAGTTCTAGTTTCGCCTCTGTGTGTGTCAGTGTTTTTTGTTCAATAACTATATTTAGATAGACTCACGCACTAGGTCTGACACTAGAGAAAAAAGTATTGCCCAACTCTGACCAAAACCGGACTTTAACCCAGACTAGACAATAGAAAGATTGACCAAGAAAACAAGCTTATAGGTGAGCCGTTCTTTTGCTGACAACAGGCAAAGGTTTGTTGAGGTAAATGAACTACTATTCTTCGACTCTGCTTTCATTAATGTCAAATACAAAGCTAAATGTGAGAAAGTCAAAGCCAAAGTCTGTCTTACTTACTTCCCCTTTAAAGTACTGTGTTTTTACCCATTGAAGGCTAGTATACATATCCTACATTTAAACAACAAAGCAACAAAACAAAAGAGTTACTAACCCATCCATGCCACAATCTGTTGATCAGCAGTGTTGAAAAAATATAGTTTGTGAACAGGAAGTAAGGTTCAATGGGAGAAATGGCGTGTCGGGTCTCGTTTATAACTACAAATGAATGAGGAAGGAAAGGTAGCAGAAGGTTATGGAGAAAGACGAGACTCTTTAGAAGCGAGTGAGTGACTAAGACTAGAACAACGCCTTAAGAACAAAAAGTGTGCAGTGAGAGTTTAAAAGTTCTGTGCAACCCCAGAAACATGATGCAGATGCTGTGAATGAGACCCATTATCCTAATATGGTGAAGACTGCAGACCGACATAGAGACACAAAGCCTAAACCAAAACCACAAATGCATGTCTGTGAGATGCCGAGCATGCAGTTTAATCAAAGCCTGCTTTTTGGTGACATCACAAACAGGAAAAAGGAAGCAAAAAAGGGTTTCCTCACCTCTTGTGTCTGATGTTTCTATTATTATGTCAGGGGTCATGTTTTCATGCTTCTGACATTTTGGCACATACACTCCAGCTCTACTGATTAGTGATGTCGACCTTCACTTTTAATGTATGCATGTATATAAAGCCTACTGTTCGTAAAAGATCTTAACATATTTACATAGTTTAAAACGTTTTTTAAGCCACCCACTTATTTGTGCTTTGTAATAGCCATGCCCTCGGGCCACAAACTGCGGACACGTCAGCACAATCCTGAGTCACAGCTAGATTATTCTGTCCGCTCTATAATTTCCAAAGCAGTACTGTCTTACATTTCATATTGGAACCTGTTAATATGTGAAATAGTCATATACCACAATAATGAAGGAGACATTTGTATTTGAACTTCAAAATGACACATCACATCTTCCTGGCTGTACAAAATGAAAAAACATCCAAATAAACAGCCATGTACTCACCCCCTTTGATGCCTCTTCTGTACGCCTACAGAAGACCCAGCCAACAATAAAGGATAGCTATTCTTATGTCCACGTTGTTCCTTAGTGCTCATTTACCTGCCAAGCTGTGATTTTGCCCCTCTCTTGTCTCTCTCCTAACCCCTTTTGGGGCAGGTCTTAGCAGGCTGCCTCATTCCTCACTAGCCTCTGATGGGACAAGTGTGTTCATGCCACTGGAAGATAAAATTAGACCCGGTCCAGCCTTAATGTGCGTTTTCAAAGTCAGTGTGAGCAAATGTGTGTGTGAGTGGCACTGAGTGCAGGGTGGTCAGGCTTAGACAAGTTGACTCTCTGCAGGAATTCCGTAGCTTCAGGGGCTGCTGGTGTTGGGCGTCAACTCCTGTTCACATACACACACGAAAGCCCCTCCTCATTGAGGTCTCAAACATTCCCTGCCTTTAAACACTCCCATTTGACAACAGGAGTGTCATTGTAAGCACAGGCACACTTTTATATGGCTCCCAGCCACACTCAACTGAGTGAAGAAAATCAGGACGACAGGTGTGTCAGCACAGGATTCACTGACATTGAAAATTACAAAATGGCACATTACAAAACGTTTTAATTAGAGTCTCCTTGTGCACAAATTTAGCAGAGTTAAAAGTATTTCTTACACTTAAGTGGGATGTTTGTAAGTAGTTAAAGTAGTGTTTGTCTTAGCCCAAGTGTTAGGTGTCTGTTCTTACACAAAAGGTAAAAGCCATCAGTGAGTAAAGCTTGGATAAAAAAAAAATACATCGGTTAACTAATTGTGAAGTCAATTTGTACTTATAGTTTATGAGATTAAAATAAAATCTTCAGCATAAGCTTAATTAACATGTATAGTATAGTAGACTTACAACAATAGACGTCTTGTATACTAAAGATCCAATGTAAATTTCAGAAACCCTGTTTTCATGGTGTAGGTTTCTCAATTAATACGAATTTGTATTCCCATCTTCAGTTACTGTTACTGCACCAAGTATTTTATTTTTACAGTAGTAGTCCATTTTCAAGGGAAGCCCACTTCCCCATCCTGGAATTCCCCGTACCGCAAAGGGTCACAATATGCCATAAACCAATCAGAGCGCAGAAAACAAAGCCAGCGCTGTTTACAGGAAGCGGACAACAAGTCTTTTGTATTCGGCTTCTATAAAAGGAAATTCTGTGGAGGACTTCCTGAAGGAGGTATGTTGTAGAGGCAGACTTAACTCTCATGAGCTTCCCACCTCTAACCCTTCATTCAAAGAAATATACAAATGCATGCAAGGAGAAGAGAAAACAAACACATATGAGCTCCGTGTACACAAAGGCTACAGTCACTTCAGTGATTACACGTTTGGCAGGGATTACAGAGTAAACACACTGCCCAGCTGCACGCCCACATGGTCTCAACACCTTATCCTGTTATTCACACAGCTGCCTCACCTCTAAGTCAACATGTTCACTAATCAAACCTGGCAACAAAATGGACTTGGGTATAAAGTGCATGAATGTAATTTAAATGTAAAAGTATGCAAGATTTCCAGTCTGAACCATTTCCTCGTCCAATGAATAAATCACTGTCAGTCATTGATGCGGATAGCAACTAGAGACAGAGCTGCACCTTTTGTTTAACAAAGGAGGTGTCAGTTTACGCTTGTTAAAAAAGAAAAATTTCAATAATGTGGGCTGCAATATTACTTAATGTTGATGTATAGGTTTCTGTTTAAGATCTGAAATTTCTATCAGCTATTTTATTGTGGAAATTGTGTATTCAAATGCTTTATGAAAAATCTGATTTTTGTTTTGACTTGGAAATGAATCATGTTTAACTGTAGCGTGCTGTAAATCCTTCTTTCTTTGAGGAAATGCAATAATACACAAAGTAGTAACAAAGTCAGGTCTCACTGGCAGGTTTTTTCAGTTTAAAAAAAAAGGAAAAGCACTAGTACTACAGCCCTCCCTGAAACCACAATGTAGGTATATTTAACCAAAAAACAACTTAAACCTATAAAGATGTCGACCTGTGGACTATATTCTAAAAGTAGTAGTCTCAGTAGTCGTAGTAGCCTACTGCCTGTTTAACTAATCAACACACTTGTCTCCTTTTCAAGTCCCTATGACACATGTTTAGTATTTAGACTACATAATTTCATTACGGCAGTGCGTTGTAGTCGTAAACTGTAATTACTTTGGCCTAAATTGAAAAGAAAGCAACCCACAAAGCCCACTAACACTAGGTTGTAAAATTCCTGTCTGCTGTTAAACTTAGTATTTGATCCCCTCATAGACATCACAAGCAACTCCTCAAAAGTAATGCCAGAACTCAGTAGTCCTATAAAAAGAAGTGTTGACATTCAATACATCAAACGAGTAGATATTATGTGATATTGTGACAGCGGTGCTTCTATTATAGTTAATTAATTCGCAGACTCACCGGTTTACAGCGGGACGGAAGATCCAACACCACTCCAGCCACACTCCTTAGACCCTGTGTTAAGTTTCTGTCGCTCCGAGTTCAAAACTTTCGCTGAGATTTTGGAAATGCTCCCCACAAACGTTAGCCCTCACAGTGTGTATACACGTACTCACAACACTTGTTTGTTCACGTTCACTTTGTCCTAAACTATCTTGGCACTTCGACCTGAGAAACCTGGCCGAAAGGAAGCGGAACGTCGTAGAAGCGAAACAGAAAATCCGCAGCTCGGGGCTTCCGTAGCGCGGAACACAACCCGCGGTAGTTTGCAAAGCTGCTCACTTCTGCTCGAGTTTGTCTAAATAAGCTTCAAGCAGGTACCGACGGAATCAACGTGAGACGAATTTTCAGAGTAAAAGTATTGTCTCAAGCGCTTGCTGCCATCTTACATTAAATTAGACAAGAATACTTAGTGTAAATGAGGTGTTGATGAAGGCTAATTTCTCTACAATGACCCGTCCCAAACTACATATGTACTTTTCTGTATTAAAAGGTCTATACTTTAATTCCAGATATTGTAAGGGCAGAAATATTGTTTTAACGCACAGTCAAACAGAGAGCTCTATTTTGAAGAAGACAGGCGGATGTTGCTTTTAAACATGACATGACTCATTTTCTGCTCGGCTGGCCCTGCAACTGCAAACCTAAACACCAAGTGCATCAGCTCTGAAAACATCCATTTGGGGAAAGGCTTTAAAGAGTAAGAAACATAACCATTGACATTTATGACCGAAATACGTAACGCTACCTAAAAACAGTGCACGTTATTGCACTGTTAAGTTTAGATATGTGGCTAAAAAGTAGTTGTAGCTAGCACATTAACTCTGTGATTAGCTCATTAAAGTAATTCTGGGATGCCATATTGCCAGTGTCATTAATTATAAAAAACGTGCGTCCCTGAATGTGTCTGCATGTTGTTTCTCTCCAGGGGTCATGTTTTCTCACAGATGGGGGTTCAGTTGGGACAGGTTCAGGGAATTTGACCTCTTCGCCGATCGCCATGAGACAAATGAAGAGACTCTGTCCCAAACCATCAGGGCCGCAGCCTCCGAGGAGCCAGACGCAGACGGAAGTGTGCTGTTTGGGCACCTGAAGGGCACTGTGGTGGGGCTCAGGTATTACACAGGAGTGGTAAGTACAGCTCTATTTATGCACAATGATTACTGTTACAAAATGGCAGACACACCCACTACTTCTTCTCAAATCTCAATTACTACTTTGGGTAAAAGCAAAAGGCAACTGCAAAAAATATTAAAATGTAGATTAATTTGGGATTAATAGGAATAGGCAGGACCCTAATCACGTACCACAGTTTGACCTCCAAATTTTATTTGATGTACAGATTCATGTCATGTATTTTACTTTATTATTAAGCCTCTATTATGTAAACTCTCATCTGGGCTTCAGGTCAAATGAACCAAAATATTGGTTGCACAAACTTTTTACAATGGATTTTTGTCCCTATCTAGTGAAGTGGGAGAGTTCATTCATGTTGGATAAAATTTGTCTGGACTAGTTTAGTGATGGTCAAATTCCTTTTCCAGGTTAACCGAGGGGAAATGGTTGGCTTAGTGAGACAGCCCCAGAATCCTTATGACTCGAATGCAGTGATGGTTGCTAACGTTTATGGCCAACAAGTGGGACACATTAAGCGAGAGCTGGCGGCAGCAATGGCCTACATCATGGACAACAACTTGGCTAAAGTAGAAGGGTAGGAATATATATTTTTTGCACTTTATTACCTGGCAAAATAACTTGTAATGTATTTTTTTTTCTTATTGTTTCAGAGTAGTGTACTCGGGAACAAACAATGCATTTTCCATGCCGGTCGTGCTGTCTTTTTGGGGAATAGAAGAAAACAAAGATAATGTAAATAAAGCTTTGGCACGTCGCGGTTATAAACTCGACACAGGTCTGGGCATTTCCAAAGGTAGAGTTATTCAGTTTGCCCATATTTCTGCCTGTTATTCTTATATCTTCTTAACTATCTGTTTTTATGTCATGTTATGATTTATCTTTTAGGAGGTTCTCAAGCATACAGCAGTGCAGGTGGAAAACCATCCAAAAAAGGCTTAACCATCCCACTCACTCAACAAGAGGTAAACATTTGGATTCATTAGTGTTTGTAGTTGTATAAATATTATCTTTATATTTAATTGTTTTGAGACATCAGCTGAACATGATGTGTCTCATGTCTTTCAGTTGAAGAATGCCTTTGATAATTTGTTTGAAGGATTGATGGAGAGCAAAGATGGAGAGAAAGATGCTGCCAATGTGGGTATTATATTCTAATAGTACAATTTACATATTTTGTTGTAGTGTTAAGTTTATTTATCACAAAACCTGAGTGATGGTCAATGTTGAAGTGGCAAACACCAAGGAGTCTACAGTTTATATTATTCTGCTCTGCCACAACTGAGCCCAGATAACCCTGATTATAAACCATCTGCGCATCACACTGATTAAGTTCCCTCTTTTTGTCCAAGTGATAAAGACAACCACATATGATTAAAAAAATGGACTAATAATAAAAACCTTAGACTTTAGCAGCTTATTCATTATGGTTGTTTAGGAAAAACAAAAAAAAAAAAACAACACTTGATTTAGACTTTTTTGTTTTTCAGTCTGTTGCTACTCCCCTCCTGCCCCACCAGAGACAGGCTCTATCCTGGATGTGTGCTCGAGAAAGTAAGCCTGTCCTTCCCCCATTCTGGGAGAAGCGAGGCGAGCTGTACTACAACAGCCTCACATGCTTCTCCTCCAGAGACGTACCAGAGAGGGTGCGTGGAGGCATACTGGCAGATGATATGGGACTGGTAAGTTAATACAAATGTTCTCCAGACATCATAATGTTATATATTTTCTGAAATATTGCAGTTTACCTGGAATGTGACATTTAGGTAACTTATTGGTGTTATTCACTTTAGGGTAAAACTCTGACAGCCATTGCTCTGATTCTCACCAACTTCCACCAAGGAAAGCCTCTGCCTGTGGAGAAGTGTGTAAGTTTTCCAGGAGAATATAAATAGGTGCTGGTTACTGGTATGTAAACAGGATGGAGACTTGTTGACAGCTACTGGAAATTATGGCAAGTATTGTCGGACGTTGCCGAGTTGTGTTTTAGTCATCCTTTCTGTTTTAACAGGAGGAGCAGCCTTCACCTAAAAAGACCCTCACTGTGTCACAGACAACCTCCAAAACTGAAAGTACCTGGATTGATTTTTCATTTTGAGACAATTTATTTCTCCAAATGGGCACATTGACATAAATGTTTTTTTTTTTACAGAAACAGCTAATGCCGCCACAACTGAACCTCAATTGTCTGAGATGTAAGCACACTTTTTCTCTTGGAGTTTTGTGTCCCTCAGTAGCAGTATGTCATTTTGCGTAGTTGTATTTTCTGTATCATTGTATGGTAACACATTATTTGTTCTTGTGTGGATTAGTCCTGAGATGGAGGTGATCTCTGTTGATAAACCTGATGTGGTTGTAATTGAAGACAAGTTGGACAAAAGTAAGAATTGAATGTGATTTTTAAATGTATGCACTTTGAACTGTTTTAAAACCCATCTCTCACAACAGAAACAGGAAAAGGAAAGAGAAAAACCACCAAACGAAAATCCAGCAAAGGTAATATAGCTGTTTTTTTTTTGTGTAATAGCCAACAAAATAAATTACAACATGAATAAACGGTACATATTATACACAGATTCCACCATACTGCTGGAGGACTCAGACTTTGCTGAAGCTTTGTGTGGTTCCAGTTCCGATACAAGCCTGAAGAAGAAGAAGAAACCTGATAAAAATGCCTCTTCTTCACAGAGTAAGTTTATTAATTAGATCACACTTTTTATTCAGTAGAGGCTATTATTATTATTATTTTGTTTGTTCAGGTGGAGACTCATTCATCCCTGAAATTGCTGAGGATTTATCAGCCAGAGCTACACTCATTATCTGTCCTCTCTCTGTGCTCAGCAACTGGCTGGTAGTGTATATATATATATATATATATATATATATATATATATATATATATATATTTTTACACAAATGTATAAGAATACAATGGTGAATAAATCTAAATTTAAAGCCTATGAATACATAACTTTCTAGTAAACATCTTGTATTGATCTTCATGTTTCATGCTCCGTTATGTGCAGGACCAGTTTGAGCAACATGTCAGCGCTAATGTTAAACTCAACGTGTATCTGTACTACGGCTCTGAGCGCAACAGGAGTTCAAAGTTTCTCTCATCTCAGGACGTGGTGATTACAACCTACAATGTGCTCTCCACTGATTTCGGGGTGAGTTGTTGACCGGTCACATTGTTTTCAGACATGAAAATCGCTCACCTTTCGGCGAAATTCGCCGTTTTGAAACCAAAATAGGTGACCTACGTGAATCGTATAGATTCGATGAGAAAATGTTTAGGGGAGAGAGGGGGGGGGAGAGACAGGTGCGCGTGCCAGAAGGGACCGCGAGTGCATGGTTTACAGGCAGATTGCATCCGCGCATGCCAGCCAGGTTCGTGCTTACCAGAGCGTGCACACCAAGGAGTGCGGACCACTATCAGAAGCTGAAGAAGCACATCTGTCCTCTGAGATTTTACCTGACTGAATTTGGTGAGTGATGGTTTCTTTTAATATTTTCTGGTATATATCTGTTAGTTACCTAGGAGCTCAGTTGACATAAGTTAGCTAACGTTAGCTCCAACTTGATGAATTGAGTCATTAAACACAGCAGGAGAGAACGCAACGTTAGCCAGCTAACGTAAAGCTCCGGTGGCAAATTAATGTTATCTAACGCTACCGTTAACGTAAGTCTAACATTAGCCTAATATCGTTACTAAAGTTACCTGCTAGCTTTTATAGCTGACGGTAAATCACAAAAAACACTGTTAATGTTAGTGCTTCTTTCTTAAATATCTACAACTCGTTTTTCCAGGACGTGTACTGTAGATGATTTTGAGGTGAGGGGACTGACAAGGCTGAAGGTAAAGTGAAGTGTCAAGAAACAGACTGCTGAAGAGGAGAAAAAGGCAAGGCTGAGACATGTGGCAAAACAGCGAAAGCGGGCCATGGAGACACTGGTGGTCCAGGCAAAGAAGAAAAAATGAGATCTGCTTCTAAGAGTATTACGAACGAACTATAATGTAAATTGTTATCTTTGCCAATAAAATGTGTTAAAATCTGAATTGCGTAACATTGTATTGTCTGTCATTGTTCCAATCATGATGGAAGAGAAGACAAGTTAAGCTATAGCATGTCTACCATCTCTTGTGGGGTTTATGCATTCAGCCATTTGTGTTGCTTTTATACCACATTGTGCCTCATATATACTGGACATTTTAGACCCAGTGACAGGCTGGCATGAAATGGCTTGCATAATACTTAGTAAGAAGGCCATAATATTTTTGACTCATGGCTGAAGTTATGTTTTAATGCATCAGATTGATGTTTTAAAATAGTGAATATTTAAAATTTTCTTCCAGGGGAGCATGCCCCCGGACCCCCCTAGAGGGGTAATATCTTTCTCACCTTTTTCACCCCTGACCTGTTTTCATGCCTGCTGTTTTGCTTATGTGGTTTTTAGATAACATGAAAAGAACATGTATACCATCTCATACTGCACTCTTTTAAAAATGAACTCAAAAAAACATTTAATCTTAATTTATAAATTCTATGTTCTATTTTGCCATAAATTGTTTCTTTCAGAATAAAAGTCCCCTTCATAAAATCAATTGGCTCAGGGTGGTTCTTGATGAGGGACATTTTATACGAAATCCAAATGCACAGATGAGTAAAGCCGTGCTGGAGCTGAAAGCTTCACGACGCTGGATTCTTTCAGGTTAAATACAATTTTTACTTTAATGTGTTGAAACTTTACAGTAGAGGCACTCACTGTTGTATCCCTCACCAACTGTAGGAACTCCTATCCAGAACAGTGTGAAGGACCTGTGGATGCTGCTGGCCTTTCTGCGTCTGAAGCCCTTTGACGTGAAAGAGTGGTGGAACAGAGTGATCCAAAGACCTGTCACACAGGGAGACCGCACTGGGCTGCAGTGAGTGTCTGACTTCTGATTTACTGGCTGTTGTAGAAACTCCAGGCATACCAATTAATTGAGTTGTTAAAGATAATTATAAACTCTAAAATTTATGAGAAGATCTTTCTTATCAGATATTTGTTATTTCTGTGTTCAGGAACCTTCAAACCCTGGTAAAGTGCATCACTCTGCGTCGGACCAAGACCAGTGAAATTAATGGCCGCCCTCTAGTGGCGCTCCCGGAGAAGACAGTGTTTGTAGAGCAGGTCGAGCTAAGCCAAGAGGAAAGAGAGGAATATGAGCAGGCAAACAACGAGGGGAGAAACACAATCAGAAGGTGTGTGGGAGACAGTATAAAAGTATTAATCAGTCAAAATCTGCATTATATCAAGAGTAACACAAAAAGTGCGCTATGTGTTAAGATATGTAGCAGAGGGGTCTGTCCTGAGAAACTATGCCGATGTGTTGGCAATCCTCATGAGACTCCGACAGCACTGCTGCCACCCAAACCTGCCCACAAAGACATTCTCAGACGCAGGTAAAACATCTCAGTAACTGTGGGAAGCTAAGTAAAAAAAAAAAAAAAAAATTGAAACTACACATACTGCCTTTTCACTCATGTTTCCTTGTGAAAAGTTTTTTTTTTTATTCATTTAGGAGTCACAGATTTATCAATATTGTCATTGAACCTAAACTACTTGTTGTAAAAATCCCGCTGCAGGTTCAGATGCCACTCCTGCAGAACTGCGGGAGCGTCTCATAGAGAAGCTTCACCTGGTTTTAGCCAGTGGCTCCGACGAAGAGTGCTCCGTTTGTTTGGATTCGGTCCGTCTGCCCGTCATTACACACTGTGCTCACGTGTACTGCCGGCCCTGTATCGCCAAAGTCATCAGCATGGAAGAGGTATGCCTTCAGCTGACTTGTTCTCTCAGCATTTAGTCATTTGGATTGAATATATCTGCTGCTAAACCCAAAATATCCCCTTCGTTTTGGACACAGCAGAGAGCACGTTGTCCTCTGTGTCGCAGTGAGATTAAAAGTAAGGAACTGGTGGAGGTTCCAGCGGAGGAAGAAGACAATGAGAACAGCACAAAGAACTGGAGGTTGAGCTCAAAGGTAGACTGCACTAAAAGATAATTAAAGCCAAGCTATGTCTAATATATAATTAACATCTAAAAGATACAACACAACAATGCAGGCCACCTTTCTTACATTGGTCTGGCTTTTCTGCGTTTGGTGCAGGTGCAAGCACTGATGGGACACCTGCACAGACTGAGGTGTAAGGACCACAGCATAAAATGTCTGGTTGTCTCTCAGTTTACACGCTTCCTCACGATCCTTGAGACTCCACTCAGGTAACAGTGAGACTTTAAATATAAAAAATCAAACCACAAATAAAACATCTTGTACTAGACTCAGCTTATTTATCTTCCCACTTGTGTATTTTTCTAGAGAGGAGGGGTTTAGTTTTGTGCGTCTGGACGGCACCATGAACCAAAAGAGACGGGCACAGGTCATCCAGGAGTTTCAGAGTGCCGCTGCTGAGGGTCCTTCCATAATGCTTCTGTCTCTCAAAGCTGGGGGCGTGGGCCTAAATCTCACTGCAGCCTCTCACGTTTTCCTCATGGACCCAGTAAGTACAGAGAAGAAAATCATAGTATAAAACAACCATCACATGATCTTTTTCACTTGTTTTAGGCCTGGAACCCAGCAACTGAAGAGCAGTGCATTGACCGCTGCCACCGTTTGGGCCAGAAGAAGAAAGTCATTGTCACCAAGGTCAGTAAACTACAGAAGTACAGTTGAAACAAACTCTTTTGTGCCAATAACCTATTTGTTTTGTTTCAGTTTATTGTGAAGGACTCTGTGGAGGAGAACATGGTTAAAATCCAAAAGAGAAAGCAGGACCTGGTGGACAAAGCTTTTGGAGCCGCAAACACTGACGGAAAAACTTCTCGCATCGACGACATCAAGGCTTTGTTGGAGATATAGATGTGATAAAGATGTTATGAATACCGTTTTTGTTTAAGGCAGTTCTTTGACTTTCAGCATACATTGCACTTTCAGTTGTCATATCACAGATTACATGTTTACCTTCATTATTTTGTTCATAATTCAAAGGGTATAAGCCTGGATAGCCATACAGTATACATTCACTTTACAAATTGAAATTGTGCTGGACCAATTGTAACCAGTTTCTAAAATGAGGCTCGTTTTATGCCGTGTTAGTTTCTGATTGGCTCCATGACTGTCCAATTGTGTTTAGAGTCAGTTTATGCTGTGCCATTAGTTCTGCCCCTTAATCAAATTGGGGTCAGACCAACTTTTGGTTGATGCAGAAATGCTGTGCAATGGCTTGTCAGTCTGAATACAACTTGTAGTTTTGATTTTATGACTTTAAATGTTTCTCAAAGTTACTACTAGGACCAAACGTTCTGCCTAATTCTGAAAAAAATAAATTCTTCAAACATTAAAACTCTTAATTTTTTTTCACAAATCCTTTTATTTAGTGATTTTTACAGGGTTGTCAACAGCAGAATAGACCATTTAATGCCACTATATTTTCCTTTTCCACAGGTTTCAAACCAGTCACACATTAACTTTTTGTCAGGAGTGTGTTAAGTACTAGGAGTTATAGTTAATATTAGGATCACACCAGGAGTAGAATATATGTGGTACTGACCAAATAAAAGGATATAATGCCTAAGGTTTTGTACCACTAGTTGCAGCTGCAGTGAGATTTGGTAAACCGTAATCGGCAATAAAGGCAGCCGATTACACTACGTACAGGAAATAATGTTATGCATGGGTCTAATGGAGAGAAAACATGCTGAAGACATGGAAGCACAGTGTTTTTTCCCCTCCACATAAATACAAAACCGTCCATATCCTCCGACAGAAGCTGTGGCTATAAATGACTGCGGCGTCGTGCAAAACATAACAGGCCAAGATGTAAAAACGAATCCGGACATTATAATGCTTACGTTACGGCAAACTGGAGAGTGTGACGAGTAATGAGTAACGATGTGTGCTTCTGATGGCAATCAACGGCAAGACAAGCTTGTCCAAACTGACTTGGAGAGGAAAGTGAAACAAAGATGTGGATTGAACTTGTTTTCGACTCATTAACATCTATAGTAGGTTAGAGCTGTTGCTAAATGTCTGACAGATTAGGAAGACTGGATTTGATAAACAATACAGTTTCAGAATTTTCAGAAGTGTTTGCACGTGCCTTCTTCCTGATTATTGGCAGATTTCTTACTGAAATAAATATATATTGTCTGTCCCTGTTTTAATGTTTATGCAGCACCATGACACTAAATTTTATGGTTCTCGGGAAGAAAGCTTAAAGGCATTATTCCTTAAAATATTTGTCAAAAGGCAAATATTTTGTGGTAAGCGTTGATGTGGATTTGTCATTGACAGGATGAGGACAGGTGAGCTCTGGCTTTTTTTTTGTGGTTGGACAGCAGCCCGTGATTGGCCGAGTGTGGGTTCAATCCCCTTAAACCCAGCTTCAAAATGGATGCGCTCTTGGTCCATGTTACTGCTGCCTGCTACTTCAAGAATGAGTCAAGTTTGCGCTCGATGTTTGCAAACGAATCATCTCCCATGTAGTCGATCTGGCCTGCTTCCCAGCGCTTCTTCCTCTCCGCCGATGAAATCTTGTGGGCTGGGGGGGCTGAAGGGGCTGGCTGTTGTGTCACATCTTCAGGCTCCTGACTCTGAATGGAGACAAAAGCAGCAGAATGAATGCTCAAATAGCCAAAAACACACTTTATATGGACTGGTCTCCTGGAGGTTCAGCTCAGCTTTCACTCACTGGTATTTCCAAACAGTGGAGGCTTTTTTTTTTTTTTTCCCCCTCCATCTTTGAGACACATGCAGTATGTGTAGGAGTTTGGTCAGAGAAGACAAAGTGCACTTTTGCAAAACTTGAAGCAGATAAGAGCCGAGTTTACATCTAGTGTAAATGGACAGGGGTGAGGCTTTGTGTAAAGCAAGTTTATGACCAAGGCCGAGCTTTTTAAAAACTAATACATGAATAGTACGAGCCTACTGTACTCATTTGACCTGTCAGATACTATCTTACAATTACTTTACTCACTGCAGTGCCAGCTTTCCTCCACGCTTTATGCAGATGTTTTACCAGAAATGAAAAATGATAAAAGCAAAGCAAACTAAATAACGCACTGTTAAGTGTGAAAGAGCTCAATAAACTGGCTTACTTAAAACTATTCTAAAAACAATCAAAATTTACTTAAAATTCCTTCTATGGTTCATAAATATAATTCACAGTCTGTACTTTTTAAAGTACAGTACACCGACTACATGACTATAGTTTTCAAGCTGTTCCATTTTACAAGCACTCTTCAGTACAAGTAACTCACTGTGGCTTTTTGAACCACAATTTAGGACATTTCTTTGCATATATTGCAACATAATAATATCAACCTATATTATATAAATATACATTTCATGGACAACCAATATAAATGCAGTGCACATAAGTTATTGCATCATTGGTCCTGCCTGCTTCTCCAAACTCTCTCAAGAGTTCTAACACAACCACATTTACAAAATACTAAACCATCCCTGTGAAATGTGGGGAACAGAAAGGGTTTAGACATGATGCAAAAGTGTGTGCAAGTGAAAGGATGGTTTACAAACAGATATTTCCACACATACCGGAGATGATTATGCAGAATTAAAACATGCTTGGACAGACACTGAAGACTTCCCTCAGCCCCCCCCCACACACACACACACTTGTGAACATCATCATCATCATCATCACGGACACATACACCGTCGCTTGCCTCAACAAAGCCACTGAAGAAGGGCGCGTCTCCATAGGCTTCCTGTAGAAGAGGTGCCACAGATTTGGCGTAAAGCTGCCACCACAGGAGCAGGTAGTCGGGATGCAGATGACCAGTTTCGTGCGAGAGAGAGTGACCCTTGACCTCGCCCTTCTGAGAGTCGTACGCGTAGTTCCACGGCTTCAATTTACCCAGGAAATGAACTACTTTGGCATTTTGGCCATATCTGCACAACACCGAAAAGAGATATGCGTTACCGACAATATGCTTGATTTAAAAAAAAAATAAAAATAGGTTTCTTTTTCCAGTAGCCCCCAGATTGTATTCACAGCATAGTTGATGCAGCTACTGATACTTTAAAGTAGTCTACTTCTGTTGCTGTAGAATGACTGGAGATACTGTCAGATAATAATAGGGGCACTAATGTGAACTAAACGCTGAGATCTAAAGAAACCCTGGATGCGTTGTGTGAATCTGGCATTGTGACAGTGCGAGTACTAACTGTTTAAATGCTGGCAAGTACGAATAGATGGCAATACTGCTGAGGTTATAGATGAATGGAAGGTGTTTGGAAATGTCTGCTGTAGCCCAAGTGCTGAAGTAGCTGTTGAGGACGCCTTGGTCTCCACCTGCAAAAAAATTAATAAAATAAAATAAAATAAGAAAATGAGGGGAGACAAATAACCAAACCTTTGTCTTGTTCTTACCGTCAAAGCTGCCATTTTCTGCACAAAACGTGAGCAGCTTCTCGTGAGTGTCATTGGAGGGTGTGAAGACAAACACTCCAGAGTTGAAACAGTCTGGCCAACCAGGATCTGGGGCCGCGGACAGCTCCTCCCTCTCAAAGAGCTCATCAACGTTTGACAGCACCTACCAGCAGAACAACAAAGTTCGTTTTGTAATTTCATCAGATAAACAAGTCCATCTATTGGTGCTTCTCCAGTTTCCTCACCATTGTGTCTGCATCCATGAATACACACTTGCTGTATTGAGTGAGAGTCCAACAGTGCAGCTTTGTAAACGTTACCCCCAGGTCTGGACGTTTCATGAGGGCCAGATTAGCCGTGTCTCCGGACTCCATCAAGTTCACCACACACACTTCATCAAAAACAGACTTCAGTGCTTCTCTACAAAACACAAACGTCTGTCATTAGATGTGCTCAGAGGAGGACACAGACTAAAGACTGCTTAAAGCAATGCCTCTCACTTGCAGCACTCTGAAACATGAGGTCCTATGAGCACTACCAGCTGCCTGGTTGTGTCGTGGTTTCGCAGCGACTGGCCAAGAACCATGGCTCCTTTGGCGTAGTTGTCACTTGTCGCCAATGTCACAAAAGCTTCTTCTGTCCAAAGACACACAATCACAACAGTCAGCAATAGTAGTGTTAGTATTTTTAGGACTGTATGTGTGATTTTAGGTTTAAGTGACCATCCTGTTGTCTATATCTATTTCACCCATGTATACATTAATTCAGCAGACTTATGTTGCATATGCTTAACTTATCCTCATTATTGGCTGGAACCTTAATATATCCATTATTCTATTGTATTGTTAAAAGGTTTGTAACTTTTGTCACTATTGTTCCATAAATCACAGCATTCGGCAACACAATGAATTGGCCATTCCCCAGTAAAGATGGCGTCTGAGGTACCACTTGGAACCACTTTTCTGATTAAATGTTGGTATATTTAGTCTTTGAATAAATCGAACTGTTTGCAAGTTAGACAGTGTGCGCGAGTTTCTTCAGCTTAGTATTTTAAGGGCAAAACAATATATTGAAAGTGTATTGTAATAACATGCACAATATACACAAAAAAAAATTAAAGACCATTTGAGTTGCCGTAAATGCTACATTACTCCCATTCCCAATCAGACTCGACAATAACTGTTCAAATGGAAAACAAACCCAGGACAAAAATACAATACTTCTATCTCAACAGGCTTATCATAAATCACATGTGCTCCCATTATTATAGGCCATTATTGAAAATTAACTGCCTCAAAAACAGTCCAGTCAGTGTCCTTAGCAACCCACAGTAGCAGACACACTTTGTTGCTGCTGCTCCAGTGAATACAGCTCATACTGTGCATCCAAATGAATGTGTGCGTTGCCACGGTTACCAGGAAACCCCTTCAGCGAGGCAGGGCAGTAGGCCACTGTAGGAACTGTGTGGGGAGCCTGACTCGTACAGTTTGCACCGAGTGAAAGATATAACAGCTTTGAAAATTATAGTTTTGATGAAACTTTCTTGCCTAGAACAAAAGTCAGATTTCTATGTCTTATTGAAAACCTGCCTGATTTTCTTTACTTCTATATTAGCTTATGTACTTTTGATAGTAATAGCTCTTTAGTTTACATCTACTGAGTTGTATGTGAAGGTTCTCAGTCATCCAGGACATCTTGGGGGGGGAAAAAAAAAAAAAAAAAAAAAAAAAAAAAAGTTTAGGTAAAAGCATCTGGACTCGGTTTTCAAGGTGAAGACGTTTTGTCTCCAATTCCGAGAGACTTTATTAACGTCTTCACCTTTAATAAAAACCGAGTCCAGATGCTTTTACTTAAACCTTGTTTTCCATCTAATGAGTTGGATAAAGTTGTGGGCACCTATATGTCCAATACTTTAAAGATGAACAGTGCAGTCAATGTCTGACAAAACAATTAGACCTGGTTGAGTCAAAGGTTTGTTACTATAGCACATGTAAAATTAAAATTCGGTTTTATAAAACATTTCCTGTGTTAGGTCTAATGTCTGCTCATTTTGCTGTGGGGGTTAACACAGTAGGCTATCCATCTAATTAACCCCAGTTCACCAAACAGCTGCACAGGCTACAGACCAATTAATTATAAATCAATTTACACACACATTAGAAATACACAAGATAAGTTACTTCAGCCAGTTTAACAAAGACAGCCAGAGTTTATTTAAAACCGAGGCCATACATTGTTCTGGTCATTTTTAAATAAAGTGACGGGTAGGCTATAATTAGAGTCAACTCTGTGACAACACTAACTGGGAATGTGTGTTAAGTTCCTACATTGTTATCTATAGGGACTGATAAAGAGCAGTGAGGTAACACTGGAAGAATTAGACACTTGGAGGTATTCACAGCACCAGTCAATTATAATTTATTTTATTTATTTATACCAGTGTAACCTATAAGCAATATTATGAACAGAGATATAATAAATGTTATTGAGTCTGTTAATTTAAGCAACAGATGTATGATAGGTTTAAAAAAAATAAAAAATAAAAAAAAATAAAAAGCCATCTTAGGCCTGGAGGGTAGGAACGTTATAATGGTACTCTTTAGATGAGCACTAATTTCTCCACTGAGACACTTGACTGTTAGTTTAAACGCAGATGGGGGAAAAAAAAAAAAAAAAAAACCTTGAAGGCCACAATCTATGGCGCACGTCCGCACTGACAAGCCACACAGCGTCAAGTTCATTCAATTCACACGCGTCCAGACCGGAAGTTACGACGCACGTCAAGGAAAATACAAGTCTATAGGTTTGCCAGTCTCTCAAATAAAAGTTCTGTGTTTAAGGTACGGCCACAGAATCAAGTTAGAGTTGAATTCAGTAAAATTTAATTGTCACATGAGAAGCCCCTTTACTCAAGAGTTACACAAAATGAGCTCCTGGTGTGTGGAACTGTGAAAGAGAGCTTATTGTTCCCTTTTCAGGAACCATGAAAATGACATTGATACCATCAGTTTGGATGGTTTTGAAAGCTGTAGGCTTTATTTGAAAAAAAAGTTACAAATTAATGGTGACTAAGAACTCTTTATTATTGGCCTGCAATCAACTAGATTATCAAAGATAAAAGATTGGTTAGATAGACTGGAACTAAACTGTTTGGGGCCAACAAATCAAATTAAACCAAGACAAAATACACAATTTGGCAAATGTCTAATTATTCTGATAATTGCCAAAAGTTAGTTTATATTATGAACAGTAGCCTACATTATAGCTTTGGAACTTCACAGAAATGCTCTCTCAATTCACAACCAGGAAAAAAAACTATATAAACTGAAAACCAAAACGCCAACCGTCACCACAAACATTTATGCATCTCTGTTCAGGCCGTACGTGACAAGATGTGACAAGCTTGGGCTAATGTTTCGTCCACAATTACACACACACACACACACACACACACAATTGCCAAATGATAAGGTATGTCTTGCTCCTGGGTCTATTACACACCTCCGCCAAAAAATGTTTTTTTTTTTAAAGGGTTAGAGATAGGTTGCTGTAATGAACATTTTCCCTGTAAAACGTGTCTGTAGAAGAAATTATTCACATTTAAAACTTTGAATCGACATGTGCGAATTCATTTAACTCTGAAAATCTTAAAGAGGCGGTCTGTGGTTGATTGTCGCAAGTTTTACTTTGGTCCAAACCGCTGCAGTGTCTGTCATCACACTCAATTTATCACTTTAAAACGCGCACATGGTCTGCAGTGTCCAAACTCTACGGCGCGCTTCTTCCCTGCGAACACATCCACGCTTTTCTACAAAGCCACACTTTCACCTTTGCTTAAATATCGCGGTACTTTGTAAGAATTGGAGTCCAGTTAGCCAGGTACCGAGGCCCACGCAGTCCCTTTCTCCACGACACCGCAGTACCCCGGGACTCACCTGACATGGTGCTGCCGGGGGCGTCCAGCCGGGCTTGTGGAGTCCTGGTCCTGATGATGCCGGAGTGCTTGCACTGCGAAGGGCACAAGCTCAGCAGCTGCGAGCAATTCAACACAGGAATTAAGCCCCACATTTTCCGGGTCATGTGACTAACAGAGACACCGGACACGCCCCCTATTATTTATTTTTGTGCTTGATATTAAAAAAAAAATAGTAGAAGCTCTAGCCAGAGTTTATTTAAAGGCACATTCTTTAATTATAAAACAGCCAATAGTTTGAACTGATTGATTAGTAACTGGTCCATCTCAGTCTGGCAGCATGTGTTTAGAGGCTTTTTCTGGGATTAGGTTAATGAGTCTTAATTTGAGATTAGTGGTGCAAGTTCAACAACAAGAAGACACTGTGGGCTTCCCTAATATGGCTCAATTTCAAATGTGTAAAGATATAGACGTATTAAAACAGTTTTCACAGTTTGTAACTCAAACATACTCATATGGCATTATCTGAGACGAGAAGTGTTTTCTAGGATATGTGCTTTTTTCTTATCCAATTCAGAGCCATAGCTATGTACCCATTAAGAAGAGGAGTCCATATTTAGTTCAATTGTTTTGTAGTGCGTTCAAATAATCCTACAATAAACCAATCACAACACCAACCATCCAGAAGAAAACAATTAAATACATGTGTGTAGACTTGTGTAGGCCTATTCTAGAGTTAGCACTGATGTGTGTTTCTCAAACCTGTTGTTTTTGGTGCTGCAGTGCCTCTCACTGGTCACATTTTCCTATTGCAGCTAAATTATACATTTGACATGAATGGGGGGACTTTTTAAACCAACAAAAATGCGTTATTTATGAATGTTATTTTAGTGAAAGGTCAGTTTTTCGTCCCATATAGTCTGTCTAAAAACTCAACTTAACAGTAAGGGTGCTAACATTTGGACATCGTTTGTATTTATTATTTAGATACTGGACACTAGTGGATGCTTTGCTTATGCCCTGTGTGGATTTGTTTCTATTCAGTCCTCACTCATGTGCTCAAGCCTGTAAATTATTCAGGAGGCTTGTACAAAAGTCTTTTGCACTATAGCTGGTCTAGTCTCAGGCCTCAGACCTCACCTACAACACCACAGGAGGTCGAAGGCTTGTCTGAGACCAGTGCTTTTCAGGAGGCAGTAACAGGAGAGCACCTCCGAGCTCCACAGTAAAACTTGTCCGATCAGGTGTCAGCGGAAGAAAGGACTTGAGCCTGACGCTGACTTTAATGGGAGGGCTGAGAAACCCCAGCTATCACACAATGACAAGGTATGAAAACGTTTGTTGTGGTTTGTGTCGTTTTGTGTTTATTTATGCCGACAGTGGGATTTGTCTTTTTGAATAAATGCAAAAGTGACAAAGATAGAAGCAGCAGAAGGCTTGTGGTAAAGGAGACATTGGAGAACAAGGCACAAAGGAGCTCCAACCCTAAAGAAGCTGATTTTCTTCTTGTTCTTTTGACATCTTTGCTCTGCATTGGACTCTAAGCTGTTCAGGCTCGGGCCTTCAAGTAAGCTCCTTTAGTTTCTACATTTAAGGTTCATTTTGCTTCTTTTCACACTGAACCACATGATAAGCTCTAATTGGTTAAATACAATATCTTGATACTGGAAAAACAAAAAGCAGATAAAATGAACCTTTCTTAAGTTGGACTTGTTGACAGATGTAGTTGTGCTTGCCTCAGGTTACAGGGCATTGTGTGGCAGCAAGGCAACATTGCAGAGAAACACACCCCTCATGTTTAAAACATTCATGGACAAACAAAACCGTGAATGCTTTATGACCATATACATGTTATGTACATTTTTCTTTTAATACAAGTGAGTGTTTTTTTAGACTTTGCTGCAAGAATGTCCTTTTAATTTAGCAGTTTTTACTTGTTGTCCATAACTTGGCTTCAACTCACAAACAGATTTATGTGCTACACACTATAAACATGATGACACAGCTGAGGTGTTAAATGTTAACAGTTTGACTACGCCTGTCCCGGGCCAAAGGTCCAGGGTGCACCTCTCCTGAGTGACTCCTCCTAACAGCGATAACCAGCCCTTTCCAGACGGTTTTTGGCTCCAACCTCTCCTTACTACCACACTGTAGCACTCTGAAGCCCTTCACAGACCGGACCGCTGCAGCCAGGACGGCCCCACAGAGGGATCTGCACCGAGAGGCTTCACCAGGACACCTCCGAACCAGCTGCACACATGGTACTTTTATTACTGCCTGCTGTTCACCTCAGGAAATGAATCAGAAGGAGACTTCTGTGAAAATGCCAAGACCTCAGGGGCATTGTGCTTGAATGTGAGCATGTGTTTGCGTGCGAAGGTGGTTTGAAGTTGAGAAATTCCAGCCGAAATAAGTCACAAGGCATCCTGGACTTGTGTAATCTTTAATATTGGTCCATTCACATTTATACTGTTGCATGTGTGTGTGTTTCAGGCACAATCTACAATGGAGAGCCACATAACCCAGATTTCCCGTGAGGACTTGGAAGACCTCAGAGATGCTTTCAATAAAATTGGTCAGTTTACACACACCTCTAACTAAACCGCATTTACTGAGGTACTCAAACCAAAGATTTATAGCCCGTCATAAAGCGCAGCCATTATATACTGTAAGTCATTTGCACCTCACTGATTATACTTGTGTTTAATCCTGATATGGTACTTAAAGATTGAAGGAAGCATTACCAGGTTTTATCAGGTGAATATGATAAATGTACTTTTACAAAAGATAGGGATTATTAGGAGCAGTATATAATGCAACATGTCACAGTCACATACACTACAAATAAACAGGAGTCCGGGGTTGTCTTCTTAAATGATTTAAACCAGTAAAATCCTGGGGTGATTTGTCCATCAATCATATAAATTTCGTTTGGAGATAATGTGCCCCACAAATCAAGTCAAAGGTGTCTTTTGTTTATTTGTGCAGATATTGATAACAGTGGCTTCGTGAGTGACTTTGAGCTGCAGGAGCTGTTCAGAGAGGCCAGTTTGTCGCTGCCAGGCTACAAAGTGCGAGAGATCATCGAGACATTCATCGCTGGCGACACCAACAAGGATGAGAAGATCAGCTTTGAGGAGTTTGTATCTGTACGTTTAAAGAATCCAAGCCATAATTATGATAAGTGCACGCTCACTCTGATAAGAGGCCATTACTATTTTCAATAATCATGATAACAGGGCCACACAGAGACAGATATGGAAGACTTTGGAGGGAAATGTTACTTTTACCCCAAATATTTCAAAATATATGAATGGATAACAGTTACCTTTAGATATTGATTAAAAAGGACTGTGGTCTTAAAGCAAGTAGTAGTTTCTCTTACGCTAATAATTCTGTTGACTTCCTTTACGTCTACTATTACTATTTTAAAGCAACAGTCCAGAACTTTACATTCTCCCACCCATTTGAGAGCTCCACATTAGCTCTAAATATGATTTGGACCAGTACAGAAATATTAAGGATTCCTACAGCGCATCTCCTTTTCCAGATCTACCAAGAACTCAAGAGCAAAAAGATCAGTGAGACGTTCAGAAAGTCTATCTCCAGGAGAGATGGGATCCGCTCGTTCGGAGGCCTGTCGGGAAACTCCAGCGAGGGAACACAGCACTCCTATTCAGGTATACGACACTCACAAAGGAGTGTTTTTACACAAGTCCAATGAACTACAATGTGCACGTGTTGTGTGCGTTTTAGATGAAGAAAAGGTAGCCTTTGTGAACTGGATCAACAAAGCTCTGGCCAAAGATCCAGACTGTGATCATCTGCTGCCCATGAACCCCAACGATGAGAGTCTGTTCACCTCTGTCCGCGACGGCATCCTCCTGTGGTACCTACATGTGTTCTGCGTGATGTTTTTGTTCCTTTTTAATTCAGTTTCAAAGTTAACATATTTAAAATGATTTCATCTATAGACTCACATTTTGTACTCTCTTCCAGTAAAATGATCAACTTGTCTCAGCCCGACACAATCGATGAAAGAGTCATCAACACCAAGAAACTCGCCCCTTTCAAAATGACAGTGAGAAATAACAATACAACACAATACTTATTTGCCAAAGCTAACCAATTATATGAAAATAGACCACTACTTTGCTAGATCATTGATGTTGATGCATCTATTGTGAGCAGTAATTTGATTTGATATTACACCATGATTTTGAATAGTTAAACAATTGCAACTATTGTTATGAAGTCCCTAACATACTTTTATAGCTCATCTTTCAATTTTCAGGAAGTACTTTGTATTTGAAAGAAGACAGTGTTTCTTTAATGTTTTTTAGATCGGGAAAACATTTCCAATAATATGCAATAACAGACTAATGTCATGATGCATTAAAGACAATAGGTTCACAATGTGTAACCCATGTAGTAGAGTTGTATGGCAAAAGCACAGCAATTGATTTTTGTGACCTATTTGTAATAGCACACAAGTCTAGAGGCTGTAGTTATACTAAATACAATTGTGTTTGTAGGAGAATCTCGTCCTGGCACTGAACTCCGCCTCTGCCATCGGCTGCACAGTAGTGAGCATCGATGCCCATGATCTGATGGCTGGGAAACCCCATCTGGTCCTGGGACTGTTCTGGCAAATTATCAAGGTTGGACTTTTTGCTGATATAGAAATCAGCAGGAACGAAGGTCAGTGCGCACACACACGAGCTGTTACACTATCATTCACAAGTCCAGACTATTAATGTAGTGCTTCGGGAAATCATTATTGTGAGATTAACTTGAAAGATAAAATGCTGTGACAGTGCTATTGATGAACACACTTCGGAAGGCACTTGATTGGTCTTAACATAAACGGTAAATCACTTATATTCAAAAGTAGCCTAATATATATATATATAGTCTTGCCCCATAAGCTATTGCCTAACATTTTTAAACCAGTTTACAATCAGTGCAGTCCTTATTATCAGAAATCCCACTGACAGATAAAATCAAAACTGGGATTGTAAAACCTTCAACATAGCTATATAAAGACAGAACCATTACCCAATTTGCAATTTTTACCATCTTGATCACCTACAATAAGCTTTTACTCTTGTGTTTGTATCAACAATTGATATGAATACTGATCAGAGTTACATCGGTTGTGCATGTATTTAGGTCTCATTTGCCTCCTGTCGGATGGAGAGCAGCTGGACCACCTCATGTCCCTTTCCCCTGAGGAGCTGCTGCTCCGCTGGGTCAACTATCATCTGCGCAATGCGGGCACAAACACAATTAGCAACTTCAGTGAAGACATTAAGGTACAAAATGCTCATATGTGACTTCAACGTAATGCTACAAATACCCTATTTCCATAATGTCTCCTTATGCTTTTATTGTAGGACTCCAGGGCTTATTTCTACCTAATGGACCAGATTTCCCCAAAAGGAGAGGGTGACTACAGAATGAGCATTAAGATTAACATGAGCGGCCTTAACGTGAGTCATATGCCTTGTAACAGCTGTGACAGGAGGATGTGACAGTTGTTTTCAGAATTTGCTGCTTTTCTTTGGATTGGTCAGCTGCTGATGTTCTTACCAAGTCCTCTTTTTGTAAACTTTTCAGGAGCGAGATTTGAACCAACGGGCCGAGTTTATGCTTCAGCAAGCGGCCCGGCTGGACTGCAGGCAGTTTGTGTCCCCTCAAGATGTCACCTCAGGAAACAGCAAACTTAACATGGCCTTCGTCGCCAACCTTTTCAACACACACCCGGCTCTACAGAGGGGGAACCTGAACTTGGAGTCAGCACACATAGAGGGTAAGACACATATGAGTCGACATAAAATCAAAGTTCAACCATAAACAGCTGATACAGCCTCAGATGTACCATGGTATATGGACAGAAAGCTGTGTAGAGACATTATTACATTATTGCAGCTATAAATCTATATAGCCTACTGTTCAGAGGTGACTTTTTATTCTGTTACAATTAGCTAATTCTTCTGAATACACTGTATGTGTAAGTGGGCAGTAATGTGTGACTGTAATTGTTAGATTTTTTGTAATTGTAATAAATATAATTTAAATATACGACCTCAGCATGGACAGTACCACTCCATTTTTTCACTCAAAATCATAAAAAACACTTTCATTATGTCCACAGAGTGGCCCTATAAAAAGGGTCATGTTATTGAGAGAAATGTTGTAAATGTATTTTGATCTCATCAGCTCTGAACCCCTCATACTGCTTGAGAGAGATATATGAAAATGTAGTGGTGTTTATCACCTTTATGTTTTCACAGGAGAAACTAGAGAAGAGAAAACATTTCGAAACTGGATGAACTCTCTGGGTGTCTCTCCATACGTCAACCACCTGTACTGGTGAGAGATATTTATCATTTAGACAAGACCACTAATGAACGGCCATGAGTTAAACAAAGTGCCAGATTTGAATAATTTGTGTCTTTGAGTTGCCGTTTAAAATCTGTTTCCCAAAAATGCATGTGTTTTTGAAAGCCTATTATTTTAGACAGTACTGTTTTGTTTAGAAACAGTATGTCTTTAACTGCTGTGCATCTTTTACAGGGACCTGTGTAATGGGTTAGTGATCCTGCAGCTTTTAGAAAAAGTTAATGTGCCTGTAGGCTGGAAGAAAGTCAATCAGCCGCCGTATCCAGCTCTGGGAGGCAACATGAAGAAGGTGTGTGTACAGACCTTTGATAAAACAGTTATTTGTTGAGCAACTGTATCATATATTATGTATTTTATATCGTAGCTTGAGAATTGTAACTACGCTGTGGAGCTGGGTAGAGACGTTGCTCACTTCTCTTTGGTGGGTATTGGAGGAGAGAACATCAGTGAGGGTAGCCCCATGCATACACTGGCTCTGCTCTGGCAGCTCATGAGAAGGTACATATATAAATGAATATGTACATGTCCCTTCATTCTTTGGCACAGTTGTGTGAGATCATTTCTTTCTCCATGAGATATACACTGCTGGTTCTGTCAGATCTTGGGGATGGAGAGAGGATTGGTGATCAAATCATCCTCAATTGGGTCAACACCACACTCAGCCAGAAACGCAAGAATTCACAGATCAGCAGTTTCAAGGTATGTTTACTAGCACAGAAAAAGGTATAGAAAAATAGTCTCCTATTATTGATTTTCTCTATGCCCTACAAGGCTGCCAACCAGGGAAATTTTAAAAGGGCAAAAAAGACAATGAAATGAAAGTGAGGTATAATAACTCTAGTTAATTACAACATTAAGTGGTAAATCAAAAATCACTCCAGCACAGCAAAACTTGTTACATGAGCATAACTTAGCCCTAGAGACCTAAGCCACATTTTGCATCAGACTGATCACAATCAATTGAATACCGCAAGCTTTTGTGTTCCTACCAGAAAGTCTGCTGCTTAGTGTGTAGTAGTAGCCTAACATTGCACATTTAGCTCAGATTAAACACAACTAATGACTTTGTTCCTCTGTTTTGTGCAGGACAAACTGATCAGCACCAGTCTGCCGGTCATTGATCTGATCGATGCCATTGCTCCTCCTGGTACTGTCAAGTGGGACATGGTGAAGAGAGGAGAAAGAGGAGCATTGAAGAAAGATGATAAACTCAACAATGCCAAGTAAAAAAAAAACACAACTCCACAACTTTTCTTTCTCCTCCAATATTATATTTAAATATTCTTATACTTTAATTTTATGCAGGTATGCAGTATCACTGGCTCGAAAGATCGGAGCCCGGGTTTATGCTCTGCCTGATGATTTAGTGGAAGTGAATCCCAAGATGGTCCTGACGTTGTTCGCCTGCCTCATGGGCCATGGTTTGAAAAAGGTCAACCGCTGAAAGATACAACTGAGATTATCAATAAATAAACCTCTTTTTACCCCTGCTATGAGCCGCCTTTGTGACATGCCGTTCAATATGAAATTGGCATCTTTTTTGACATTATTGTAAATTATTGAGCTTCTTTCAAATGTATATTGCAATAATCAGTCTGTGAAGAACACGTAACGTAATCATGTCTTTCAAACTACAGCATTTGCCTGTTGTATCTGATTTTATACAGCATAATTTCTCTTCTGTATTATATTTAATACTTACTCAAGAAATTAAAAAATGAGGAACAAGAAAGATGTCTAGTTTGTGCTTGTGGGAACGTTGTGCATATTGCTATTTAAATATTAAAATTGTTTAACTAAGTTGTGTTAAAAATGTGTGTTGTTCTCCAGTATTTTATATTATACTGATTAAAAAGAAAATTTATTGCTTTGGTTCTTGTTCCTGTTTTCTTCCTGTTGTCAGTTATTAGATGCGTTTTATGATCTCTTGAGGGCATAGGTTAAGTAGACATAAATAACTTATGCAAGAAAATTTTATATAATTTAAATAATAAACAAACAGTTTTTTTTTTTTATTCACGCCATTTAAATTGTAAAAGTGATATTTTAAAACAGCAGGGAGAGTTGTTTGCACTCGTTTGCCTGCAAGCGCATATGGTATGTTTTTACCCTCGTGGCTTTCCGTACTAACATAAAGACAATTTTAGAGCGAAAGTTTAGACAGCATGGACGGCGAGTGTTGCACTGCCCGTGAGAAAATAACCCCACATTTAAAATAATGTTTTAGCTGGGACATTTACACCCTGACAAACAAAATACTGGAGAAAAATGGAGGGTTTGGAAATGTCAGCGATGATACCAGCTCTTCAGGAGTTAGCGAGGTGAGAAAGGATAAAGAAGGTTTGGCTAGCTTAACTTTTTTGAAGTGGAAACCACTTAAGTTAACACTAAATTAAAACTGGTATCTTACCCCCCAAAAGCGTGTTAGTTATCGGATTCACAGCAGTGTCTATGTTTTATTGTGAATTATATTTGCAGCGCCAGTGCAGCGGACTATGAGCAGGCTGTGCAGAAACCTCGTCAGATCCTGTGTCAGTTCATTGACAGGATCCTGAGCGATGTTGACGTCGGTGAGTCTCTCTGAGAAAAATGTAACAGAACTTCACCAAAGTGCCCCAAAACCTACAGTAATGCTTAGCTAATGTAGCTTACTTATCAATAATACACATCCAATAATAAGTAGCTAGGTTATACATTTAAACAATGGTCTATATTTAGTGTTTATTATTTTCTTTAGTAACCATCTTGGTAGTCATTTATTTTACTTTAAAAAAAATATTTAAAAAAACTACAGACTTTAATAGATAAAGCCCTCCTTGTTTTTATCGCAGTTTGTTGAATTGTAAAGGATTATTATTATCAGCTTTGTAATTAATAGGCAGCCATGAATAATTCTTCATATTGAGAATAGGTGTACAATGATGACGATGAACTAGTGTCATGAGAAGTACATTGTAAATTGTACTTGTTCTTTTCAGTTGCACTTGGACTCAGTAAAAAGTCCAGTTCAGAGCCGGCGTGTGTGATGCTGCTACACTTTGTTCAACACATCATCAAATCCTCATCTCTAATGTTTGCCAATCCTGCCTGTCAGCCTGCCGACTTCCCTGAGGCCACACGCAGCTCTACCGGTAAGAGCACTCTCTTGATCAGAGAGCATATATAGACATTTGTCCTGTGTAACATGTTTCTTTGTTTATCTTACAGACTTCAGTAAGTGGGTTGTGGTACGAATGCTACGTGTTGCAGCGTCTCCAGATTGTGAGGTCATCCACGAGAAGATCTGCGATGTCATTAGATTATTACTGCACACTTTACGAGTCAGGGCACCGTTCATCTACAGCTGTCTCACCGGAGAGCTCATTTCTTTGCTCCACAACCTCAGTAACGTCCTTTACGACCATATTATCACACTTGCAGGTCAGGGTCATATTTTGGGTGTCCACTCACGAAGCCAGTGGCCTGTAACACTTGAATGTCTCAACATCACGTCTGTGAGTGCCTCTTCCTACCTCACCCCTTCACCGCTTGTGCTTTCCACTCCTGCCGCTTTGGAGTCACTCGCTGACGTCACAATCAGTGTCATAACAGATGCACTAAGAGGAGTTGTCTCTCCTCGGGACTTGAGTGTGGCCTGGGAATCGGCCTGTTCTTTTTTATCTAATGGGACTGTCCGGCTCAGGAAGCACTCGATGATAATGTTGAGGCAGTTGGTGGAGCTCGAAGGATTTCCTGAGATGCAGGGTCACAACTTTTTTGTGGCTTTTCTCGACTTGTTGGAAACGCACTCGAACCTGCTCACATCAGACACAGACATGAACAAGCCTTATGGCGGAGAGTTACTTAACCTGACTCGGTGTGTGTTTCAGTCGCCGAGTATCACAAACTTTGAGCCCTTTTACCTTTCTCAGATGTTTGAGTGTGTCTGCACTCTTGGAGCTACAGAGGTCAAGCTGGGGACAGAGTTTCAAGAAACACTCTGCTACTTGTTCAGCTTTTTGTTATCGGTCGTTCTGGTTTATGAAAATGCTTCATCCCTAAGGAGGGAGCGAGTCACTGAAGTCTGCAGGACGTTGGCACAAACTGTTGGCACCAGTAATCAAGCAGAAGTATGTGTGTAACTATTATAACTTCTCTATTTGTCTGTACATTCCTGTGTCTAATCCGTGCTGCCTTTCTTTTTAAGTGTGCAGAGGGTATTCTTAAAGCTGCCCTGAAGGCTGAGACTGCTGTAGTGATGGAGTCAAAAGACGGAGAGCCAGCTGCTAAAAAAATATGCAAAACTGTCACTAACTCAATTAAAGCAGCAAAAATGTAAGTTCTTCAAGTTTTGTGTTGTTTCTCAATTCTCGAATTTTGAATAGTTCATTTGCACTGTTTATTATTTTTTTATATATCCTTATGAGCATATTACATACCCGTTGTTTATTACTGTAAATTCATTTAAATCTATAGTTACAGGTTTAAATGGCTACTAAAGGTAACCATCCTCACCTGTGATCTGTCTGCTAGTAATCAGTGTGTGTGTGTGTGTGTGTGTGTGTGTGTGTGTGTAAAAGGTCAGTGAGTTTCTTGGCTCCTGACAGACCTTTGCATCTTTCAAGTGCTGCACTGAGGTTTCTGTATTTTGAGTCAAGAAAAAAGCAAAAGAATTGTCAAAGGATCTGCAGGAAAATGTAATTAAACAGTATAAAACAGGAAAGCAATTAATAATGCCAATCAGCAGTGTTCAAACTCTAATAAAGAAGTGGAAAATGAGGGATTCTGTTGAAACCAAACCAAAGTCAGGTAGACCAACAAAAATTTCAGCCACAACTGCCAGTAAAATTGTTTGGGATGCAAAGAAAAACCTCCAAATAACTTCACTTCAGAAAAAAAGTGATGTGGCTGTTTTAAGATGCACAATTAAGAGGCACTTGGAAGATAAAGGGCTGCATGTTCGAGAAAGCCTTTACTACGCAAATACCAGAAAACATCCTGCTTACAATATGCCGCCTAAACAGCACATATACGAGCCTCAAAACATTTTTAACAAAGTCATTTGGAGTGATGAGACCAATATTGAACTTTTTGGCCACAACCATAAACGTTCCATTTGGACAACAAGGCCTAGAATAAAAGGTACACCATTCCTACTGTGAAACATGGAGGTGGATCACTGATGTTTTGGGGATGTGTGAGCTACAAAGGCAAGAGGAATGCTGCATTTCTCTGAAAATACTGTAGGAAAATTTGCACTTGCAATTTACATGACAACAATCCAAAGCACAAGGCCAGTCGACCTGTCATTGGCTACAGCACCATAAAGTGAAGGTTCTGGACTGGGCTCTCAGTCTTCTGACCTCAATATCAGTGAGCCAATCTGGGGAGATATCAAACGTGCAGTTTATGCAAGACAGCCCAAGAATTTACAGGAACTGGATGCTTTTTGCCGAGAACAATGGACAGCTGTACCATCTGAGAAGATAAATAAATAGCCTCATCCACAACTACCACAAAAGACTTCAAGCTGTCATTGATGTAAACTTTTGATCAGGGTTATTTGGCTAGTTTCTGTTGTCATTATGATTTAAAAAGAGTCAACACAGTTGTTTGACAATTAATGGCTTCACCTAACCACTAATTATAAGTGATTAAAAAGGTTATTGTGTTATCATTCATATTCTCTGGAAAAAGGCCACAAAAAAAAAAATTCTGCCAGGCTATGTAAACTTAAGATCACAACTGTACACTTTCTGCAATTTCTGTTTATTGTCTTTCTGGTCAGTGCTAAACTGCATTTTGTTGCTTTGTACTTGTCACATGAGAATACTAAATCTAAATGAAAAGTGTAAAATATCTGTCATGGCAATGTTTTTTTCCATTCACTAAATCAATAATTGTCTTTGTCTTCAGAGAAATAGACATGTGCAATCGCAGTGAGGTTTGGGCTGTAGTCAACAGTCGCCTGGAAGAGCTTTTGAACTTTGTGAACTCGAATTCTCATGGATCTCAAAATCCAGAAATACTCTCTGCCATAAAGGGCCTGGCTCTTATTCTGCACTTGGCTGCACTTTGTTCTTCCCCCACCAGGTAAATACTAATGCACGTTTTAAGCATTTCTTTTATTATTTTTTTTTTATTATAGTAACAGTTGTTAACATTAGTGTACTGACCTCTTTTTTTAATCTGCATTTACCCCACTCTGACAGTGGATCTCCTCTTCTCTGGGTCTCTTCTGAAACTATTGGCAGAGCACTAAATGCCTGTAAGTCAGTTTTAGAGGGAGGTGGACAACCTGTTGAAGAAAAGAGCTTTTTACAGTCTGTCCTCCAGTCAACTATTGCGATCCTAGACTCAGTCATCTTCCTAACAAGTGAGTGTGTGCCTACATCCCATTTGTTTTCTGGTTGTTTAAATAAATGTTTGAAATACTACATATATATCTGTGTGTGTCTATGCATACAGTAAGCAGGCAGAGTGAGAATGGACTCCAGCGGCGAGTATGTGCTCTGTTGTCTCTTCCCTGGGTGTGTGAGAAGCAGTCTGCTTCAGTCTTCAAGACCTCATCATTCCCCTCTTGGCTTCCCGCTTTAGCTCAGAGGGTAAGCTTCTGTTACAGTAAGTACTAAACCTTACTCACACATTCTAACAATTTTTGTGGTCAAATGTTTTCGATAAATTCTGTGTGTGTTTTTAATCATATAATTTTAGCTTCTGAGCTTCACATAGAGTGCATTTCTTTGCTGGCTCTCCTGGGTCAGGGAGTTTGTGAGATGTGGAGAGCATCAGTGTTTTCCAATGCATTGAGAAGTCAAGAAGAGCCAGTGAGAGCAGCAGCTGTCAAGGCCTTCCCGCTTTTACTCCACAACCTAGGGAGCACTCACTGCAACCTCATCAACACTACTCTGATGTACGTACACATAAAATCTAAATTAATGAATGAGTCAGTCAGTTATTTCACTTGTATTTTATTCTACTTTTGCAGTCTCAGTTTGGAGGATAGCTCAGTACAAGTACAGCAGCAACTTGCCAAGATCATTGGTGATCTAAGCTGTATTCAGTCAGAGGTCTCCGAGTTGAGTGAGATTAAAACTGATACTAGCTGTTCCACCGCAATCATATGTCATCGACTGAGCCTTGCAACAAAACATAAAGAAAACACAGTAACATTTCTGAAGGCTTCTTTTGTGAGACCATTCCTGCTTTTGCTCAAACAACAAGCTCCAAGTAGTGTCAAGCAAGGTATAACTAAGTTCTTTTTTACTTCATCTACCTAATTTTGTTTCGTTACTTAATAAAACATGGATGTGAATCAATCTGTGTGTGTTTTTAACTGTTCTAGCGTTTCTGGACGCTTTACCACATCTTTGTCAACATGTGAATCTTGCCAGTGGAGACAGTGATTCGAGAGCTGTTGCCTGTGCTTTGATCGGTCTGATTGAAGACTCAGATTCTGGAGTCAGGACACAGTTTGGCCGATCCGTGCGCTTCCTGCTGACGGAGAATAGTAAAGCCTCCGAGCAGAACTCTCTTAGTGAGGTAAGACGTTAGTTCAAAGTAGACACTCTTAACAGCAAAAAAGTGTTTGTATTTTATCTAGCTTTTTTAAATATATAAGATCAAGTCAGTTTATTATTTAGTTTTTTTATTTAGAAACCAAACCCTCCCATGTATTAAACTCTGAGTATGAGCTATGACAGTCTGACAAGAAATAGTAAAAATAATAGATACAAAAACTAATTTGTCCCTCTGTCGAATAAACTAATTAATGAAAGACAAAGTTTAGCTATATATATCTCATGTTTTCACTGGTGTTTCATTTGTAGTAAGGTGTATTATCTGTTTTTTGTCTCAAAGTTTGTATTTATGTATGCAGCTGGTCCCCTGCTCTAAGACTGATTTCTCCCTAGGGAGAACAAATAAATAAAGAAACCTGTATTGCTTTTTCTCTGCAGCTTCTGGTTGCTCGTCTTAAGGAAGCTTTCAACAATGCCAAAATAAATCAAGATGACGACCTGCGCAATACTCTCATCCTTACCACTGGAGAAATTGGCCGGTGCAGTATACATACTTATTAATTAATTGTAATTAAGTGTTTACATAAATGTAAATTTTCAAAAAACTGGGGTAGGTTTCCTTCATAAGCAATTATTATATTTTCCCCTGTTTTCTGACAAATTATATTAGCTGAAATCCAAATGCCAAATTAAAAAAACTCTTAACATTATTTTATTTGTTCCTTCTTCCTCCTTCCTCAGGGCCTCCCAGGGTAATTTGGTGTCTTTCTCCCTGCTGCGGCTGCTCCACTGCCTTCTGTCCAAGTCATCGTCTGTGTCTGTGGCGGCGTACACTCAAATCAGAGCACTGGCTTCTGCAAAAGGCCTCAAATTGCAGACTCTTTTCAGCCAGTACAAAAACCCTATTTGCCAGGTAAGATCTACAGAGTTTACAAAACGTGATATAAATTGTGAAAAAGTATGCATTTTCACTTGTGTTGGAGATGTTGTAATCGGAATAAATTTAAACTTAACCGAGACATGTGAACCTTTGGGTAAAATCAACCACTTTTCTTCTTTTCTTTTTAGTTCCTGGTTGAGTCCCTGCACTCACGACATGCCTCAGCTTTGCGCAGCACACCAGATCAAAGCAGTGAATCGGCCAATCAAAGAGAGCTGGCTTTGGACATCCTGGCTCAAATTGCACATGCTTTTGACTTCCCTGACCTCCACCGTTTTCTAACAGTACGTACCTCTTGTCACTAATGTCTACATAAACCATTTATTCTCTTTGTGTTTCTTACCATTTCAGTTTATATTTTTACTTACTAGCGAACCCTTCAGGTGCTCCTACCCTACCTGGCAGCCAAAGCAAGTTCAACAGGCTCCTCCCTCATCAGAACGCTGGCCAATGAGCTGAAGGCAAACAGGAGGGAGATCCTCATCAACAACTTTAAATATATCTTTAGTCATTTGGTCTGCTCTTGTACGAAGGAAGAGCTGGAGCGCGCCTTTCACTATCTACGGGTATTAATTGGATGCGGTGATAAGTTACTGTCAATATTTCATTAAGTCATGGGTATATCTTAAAAATAATGAAATAAGACTGAACTTGTTCCGTTGTTGTTGTAGAGTGAAACAGAGATAGAACTGGGCTCTCTTCTACGACAAGATTTCCAAGGACTTCACAATGAACTGCTGCTTCGTCTGGGTGAACACTACCAACAGGTCTAAGCTCAAACCTACTGTATTGTACACCGAAGGAATATCCAATTACTGCTTTAGGTTTTGAATGTGTTGCAATGGCATATTATACAGGTCTTTAATGGACTGGCAATCCTGGCCTCATTTGCGTCCAATGATGACCCATACCAAGGATCTCGAGATATCACAACCCCAGAGCGTATGGTAGGTATAGCACTACTTTAATCACTTTTCAATGTATTATAAACTTATTGTTTTATAGGCAAATGTTTCTTTCTTTTTAATTTTTTCTTGTAAGGCTGATTACTTGCAACCAAAGCTTCTGGGGATTCTCGCCTTTTTCAACATGCAGCTGCTCAGCTCCAGTGCAGGGGAGAAGGATCGCAAAAAGTTGGTGAGTTCTACAATCCAAGTGCTATTAACTTTTTGTATTTTGTGTGTCGTGGCTTAGATTGGCGGAAATGGTGAGTTTTTTCATATCTCACTTGTGAAAATTCTGCCTTTATTAAATTCATTGTTACTAGTGTTGTCTATTATATCCAGGCTCTGACCAGTGTGATGGCTCTAATGCGACTGATGGGCTCCAAACACATCAGCTCTGTCCGAGTCAAAATGATGACCACACTTCGAACGGGACTCCGCTTCAGGGAAGAGTTTCCTTTGCTCTGTTGCCAGTCAGTATATGTATCTTAGCTTAATAAATGCTCTTATTGAATACTGATTATATATTACTGAATGAATAACATCCTGTGTCCTCTGTGGGCAGAACCTGGGAGTGTTTTGTGAGGAGCGTGGAGCCTGCACACCTGGGTCCACTCCTGAGTCATGTGATCGTTGCCCTCCTGCCCTTGATTCCTCTACTCCCCAAAGAAACAGCTGCTATTATCCGTTTTCTTATATTGGAAAACAGGTAACATTTTAAACACAATATTAAGTAACAACTAAATTTTTTTTGAGTTATTCTGTGGCTTATCCATGTAGTTTCTGCCCTAAACTGTTTTTTCACAGGGAGGAGGTCAATGACTACTTGCATGAGATTTATTTTCTTCCAGACCATCCTGAGTTAAAAGACATCCACACTGTGCTACAAAACTACAAAAAGGTTAGAATGAAGAGTGAAGGTGCTGCTGGTCATAAAGCTACACATAATATTGTGAAATTGTTATTAATGGCATCTGTATTATACCTATCACAGGTACTTGAACTGTAATAATGTTATGGTATTAAATATGGCACTCAACCTTTTGCCTGGAATAGTCTGAAATCCTATAAATGGAGAGCTTTTAAGTTCTTTCTATATTTTAATGCAGCATTAAAGCAAAGATTTTACCAAAGTAATAGTGTCATTGCATTCAATAACCATATTGCATTTTGCCTATTATGTTGGTGTTAAAGCAAAGATGTAGATAACAATGTGACTATTTACCAAAGTACTTTTTTTCTTTTGATCCAGCTGACAGCCAGTAGAAGTGATCTGGCCGCAGCACTTCAGCTCTCTATGAGGGCCGTACAACATGAAAACGTTGATGTCAGGATCCATGCACTGACCAGCCTCAGAGACATGATGCACAGCAAACAGGTTTGTGTATACCTCCCCACACAGACAAAATAAAATAATGTGATTTAATTTCTCATGAAGACAGTTTTTGTGTGTTGTGGAGAACAGGAATGGCTGCTGCGTCAGGTCTGTGCGAGTGAAGCTGTAGAGCCTGTCATCTCCAGTTTAGTGGCAGTGCTGCTGAAGGGCTGCCAGGACTCCTCCACAGAGGCCAGGCTTCTTTGTGGAGAGTGTCTGGGAGAGCTGGGGGCTGTGGACCCTGGACGTCTGGACCTATCTCAAACACACAACAATGGGGACCGCAACACCTTTGTGGTACGTTAAAGTAAACTGAATGTGCATAATTGCATGCATATACACATGCTGCTTCGGGACATTATATCTATAGGAAAACAGTGCTTGTAAAAGTGAAGTGCATTCATTGAAAAAAGTCTACTTAGCAATGAACAAATGTCACACAACAAACAAAAAAAATGTATACATTTGTCTCATTTTTTAAAATTCTGCATCATTTGTCACAGAGTGGGGTGGATGATCCTAATTTCGGCTATGAGCTGCTAACTGAACTAATAAGGACATTCTTGGCTTATGCTGATAATGTGAGAGCGCAGGACTCTGCTGCTTATGCAATTCAGGTACAGACCAACTGCGTGTGTATTCATTGTATGACTAGATGTAGGATTTAATTTCTTTATCTATGGTATGTTACATGCACAATAGGAGCTGCTGTCGATCTTCGAGTGTCGGGAGGGACGGACTGACACCCCTGGTCGCCGTCTATGGAGAAGGTTTCCAGAGCAGATGCAAGAAATACTTGAACCTCACCTTAACAGCCGGTATTTTAACTGTATTCATTTATATGAGGGTGTATGGATTCTGAAGTAAATTGTACTATTCATCTCATTATTTCTCCCTTTTCCCTCTTTTGGATGGATGTATTTGCAGATATAAGAGCAGTCAGAAAGAAGTGAACTGGTCTAAACTCAAGAAGCCAATATACCTGAGCAATAGGGGCAGTAAATTTTCTGACTGGTCGGCCACTTGGGCAGGATATCTAATCAGCAAGGTTTGTTGGTTGTCTTTTTTTATTGTAAGAAATCATTTCTTTGATTGTTTTTACACAAACCGTTTTATTTCAGGTGAGACATGAGTTAGCCAGCAAGGTGTTCACCTGCTGCAGCTTTATAATCAAACATGACTACAAGGTTACGATATACATGCTCCCACATATTCTGCTGTACATGCTGCTGGGCTGTACACCTGAAGAGCAGCAGGAGGTTAGAACAAAGCTGTACTTCCGTAACACAAAATAAAGGAACAAAAGAAGTTCAAAATAAGGTAGCAGTACTCTCTTTTCAGGTCACAGAGGAGATGCTCGCTGTTTTGACTGAGGGCGATGAGAGAGGACCAGTTCAAGAGACTGCTTCCAGCCTGTCACAGCTCAGCACTCAGACTGTCTTCAGCATGTTGTCTCACCTCACACAGTGGAGCCGCCATGTGCTGTACTCCAAATCCATACACTCTGGTAATTGTTGTTGAAAGTATAGCAAATAATGTGTGGATGGAAAGTCACATTCTAATAGTCAAACTCTAATATATTATTTGTAGAGAGTGGAGATTATCAGCGTGTAGTGGCTTTCCTAAAGGCTATTCCACAAGATAGTTTGGCCAAAGCATCTCTCAGATCTAAAGCCTACACTCGGGCTGTCATGCATTTTGAAGCATACATCCTGGAAAACAAGGAGAACGTTCAGGACCATCTCACATTTCTGCAGGTGCATACTGTTTTTTTTTTTTAAATGAAGCTGTAGTTGGATATAGTACATTTAAATACTTTGTGAACTAGTTGTATATTTTCCTTGTTTAGACCTTGTATGCTGCAATGCACGAAGCTGATGGAGTTCGTGGGGTAAATGCTTTGAGGAGGGAAGAGCCATCATTACGGGAGCAGATATTGGAGCATGAAAGTATTGGCCTGCTCCGAGATGCAACAGCCTGTTACGACAGAGCCATACAGCTGGAGTCAGACCAGGTTCACATGTACACAGTTTAAGTTTAGTCTTACACACTGTACAATGACAACACAATAATGATGCATTTTTATTCTTTCTACATAGATTGGTCACTACCATGGAGTAATGACTTCTATGCTTGGCCTTGGACAGCTTTCCACAGTCATTACTCAAGTTAATGGAGTAGTGGCAAACAGGTAAGGCACACACAGACACACAACTATCCTTTTCTAGTTGTTGTAAAATTATATTACAATTATGAATTATTACAATTTAATTATCATCTCTGGGGTAAAATATAATTGTTTCTGTGCATTGAATTTATTTACATTTCCACATTCAGGCCTCAGTGGAAGTCAGAACTAAACACTTACAGAGTGGAGGCTGCTTGGAAGCTTGGAAAGTGGGATCTGCTCGAGGATTATCTTGATTCCGGTCTCTGTTGTAGCATTAGTTATGTTGGCAATGGCATTTCTGGATATGTTTAATTAGTGGCCTCATACTCCTCAAATCTTTGTCTCTAGATTGTCCATCCAACACTTGGGGTGTGCGTCTGGGACAGTTGCTGCTGGCCGCTAAGAAGCAGGACAATGAGACATTTTATGAGAAACTAAAGCTGGTGAGAAAGGAGCAAGTTGTTCCTCTGTCGGCTGCAAGCTATGAGTGTGGAACATACCAGAGAGGATATGAGTACATTATCAGGTAGATTGTGCTGTTTTGATTTTATTTGGTATCAATTTTTTTATTTTATATTATGTTAATTCTAAAGTATCTCTCTGTTCAGGCTCCATATGCTCAGTGAGTTGGAGCACACTTTTACTGAGCTGCAGAAACAGAAGGAGCAACCAAGACATAAACTCAGTCAGCTGCCTCCTCATTGGTCCGAGAGACTAGAGATGACCCAGAATTCCTTTAGGGCCAAAGAACCAATCCTGGCTCTCCGTCGGGCCTTGCTTAGTCTGGGATCAGAGTAAGTGTATTTATAAATGCATCTTGTGTGTTCTGATTTCCCACACTTCCGAACATGTACATTGTGTTTGCCTTCTAGACCTGTTTGTCAAGAGTTCATTGGAGAGTGTTGGCTGCAAAGTGCTCGTGTGGCCAGGAAGGCGGGGCACCACCAGACGGCTTTTAACGCTCTACTAAACGCAGAGAACACACATCTTGCTGAGCTCGTCACTGAGAAAGCTAAGTGGCTTTGGTCCAAGGTACACAAAATATTAAATAATTAATTTAATAGCTGAAATATGCACTAATCAGATGTTTTATTAAAAAAAACTGTAAACCTCATATGTGTTTAAGCCCTGTCTTTCCTTTTTCAGGGCGATGTACACCAGGCTTTAATTGTCCTGCAGAAAGGTGTAGAGCAGTGTTTTCCGGATAATCGGAGCTTAACAGATCCACGCAGTTTACAAACAAAAGGGAGAGCCATGTTGTTGGTGGGACGCTTCATGGAAGAGACGGCAAACTTTGAGTCAAATGCCATTATGAAAGTTTACAAGGTAATAGCTTTGGTATTTGTAGGGTGACAAGATCAATTGACTGGAGCCACAAACTACACAACTATTGTGTGTCTGTGTGTGTTTTAGGATGTAACCAATCTTCTGCCTGAATGGGAGGATGGCAACTTTTACCTTGCTAAGTACTATGACAAAGTGATGCCAATGGTGACAGATAACAAAATGGAGAAACAGGGAAACCTCATCCGATACATTGTTTTATACTTTGGAAAGTAAGACTTGAGATGGTAATTCACTGACTCATTCACAACTATTCAAAACACTCATGGAAGCAATAATCTTGTCACTCTTTTTCAGAGCTTTGCAGTTTGGAAATCAGTACATCTACCAGGCAATGCCTCGAATGTTGTCTCGCTGGCTGGATTTTGGAGCCAAAGTTTGTGAATATGAGAAAGGTAAGTATTCACATCACAGATAAATGGTTGTTGGTATACATAAGGCATGCCTTTAACTTCCTGCCAATTGTCAAACTACAGCTGGTCGAGTAGATAGGCAGCTGCGACAGGAGCTGGCTAAAATTAACATGGTCATGAGCGAGCATTGTGACAACTTGACACCCTACCAGTTCCTGACAGCCTTCTCGCAGCTCATCTCTAGAGTGTGCCACTCCAGCGATGAAGTCTTCACTGTTCTCATGACCATTGTAGCCAAGGTCTTCCTGGCATACCCCCAACAGGCCATGTGGTTAATGACAGCTGTGTGCAAGGTGTGTAGTTAGTAAATCAGACCAAGAATTGCTACCAATAATCACTTTTAAATTTAAACTGTTAATAGTGCTACTGACCTGATTTTTGTTCTCTCTTGGTCTAGTCTTCCTATCCAATGCGTATGAATCGCTGCAATCAGATCCTCAAAAAAGCTATCAGCCTTAAACAGTCCCTGGGAAAATTTGTGGGAGACGCTAATCGTCTAACGGACAAACTGCTGGAGCTTTCCAATAAACCTGTAAGCACATATACCACAATAACACTGGCATTATACAATCACTTGTTCAGTAAGTGCATTTGTAACATTGGTTGTCGGTTTTCAGGTGGATGGTAACTGCACCACCCTCAGTATAAGTGTTCACTTCAAGCAGCTGAAACGTTTGGTGGAAGAGCCAACTTTCAGCCAGATCCTGATCCCTCTGCAGTCTGTCCTTATCCCTACACTCCCCTCTACTGGTGGGGCAAACACAAATCATGATGCCTTCCCTGGGCACTGGGCTTACCTGGATAGCTTTGAGGACTCTGTAAGGAGAAACTCTTGTGAAAAATGGGATTGGGTGACATTGTGGAATGAAATCTAATATAAATGACCTTTTGTGTTTTAGGTGGAGATCTTGGCCTCTTTACAGAAGCCCAAGAAGATCAATTTGAAAGGCTCAGATGGACGGAGCTATACAATGATGTGTAAACCCAAGGATGACCTGAGAAAAGACTGCAGACTCATGGAGTTCAACTGCCTCATTAACAAGGTGTGTATGCAATATTGATCCACATACAACTGCTCCACTGCTATTTCTTTTGTACTTAAATATAATAGCTCATGTATGTGTTTGTCACTTTAGTGTCTTCGTAAAGATGCTGAGTCAAGACGAAGAGAACTACACATTCGAACCTATGCTGTGATTCCCCTCAATGAGGAGTGTGGTATCATCGAATGGGTAAACAACACCGCTGGACTAAGGCATATTCTCACCAAACTGTACAAGGAGAGAGGTATCCTGCAATGATTCTTAATCACTTACTGCAATCGTTCAAAAGGTTGGCACTAAAACTATATTATGGGATTTTTCAAGGTATCTACCTGTCAGGAAAAGAGCTGAGGAAGCTTATTCTGCCCAAGAATGCTCCCTTTGAAGAAAAATTACGAATACACCAGGAGGTGCTGTGTGCACGCCATCCACCTGTGTTTTATGAATGGTTTCTCCGGACATTCCCTGACCCCACATCATGGTAGAGACCTCTAAATTATAGTTTATTTATTTATTTTAGTAGAATTAACGATGTACAATCAATTTATTCAGGTACAGTAGTCGCTCTGCTTACTGTCGCTCCACTGCTGTGATGTCAATGGTGGGTTATATCCTTGGGTTGGGAGATCGTCACGGCGAAAACATCCTCTTTGACTCGTTCACTGGAGAATGTGTTCATGTCGATTTTAACTGCCTCTTCAACAAGGTTTTTGCAGCTGACATTTTGAATAGAAATTTTTTATTTTATTTTTGTCTATTGATATTTTTCTTTATATCCACTAGGGGGAGACATTTGACGTGCCAGAAGTGGTTCCTTTTCGCTTGACCCAAAACATGGTTCATGCCATGGGACCCATGGGCATCGAGGGGCTCTTCAGACAGGCCTGTGAAGTCACATTGAGACTGATGAGGGACCAAAGAGAACCACTCACGAGGTACACACCAAAGAAAATGCTGCAACTACACTTCTGTTTTATTGGCATTAAAATAATACACATTAGTTGTCATGTTAATTTGTTTGCATAAATTTACCTGAAAAGGATTGTGTATATTTAGATTATAAGAAATGAATATAACATTCGTTTATTTTATGTTCAAGTGTGCTGAAGACATTCCTTCATGACCCATTGGTTGAATGGAGCAAACAAGGAAAAGGACTTTCCAAAGCACAGGCCAATGAGACAGGAGAAACAATTAATGAAAAGGTAATAATAATAATCTTTATTTATTTATTGATTGATTTTTTTGCTTCTCTGTACAGATTGCAGTAAACGTATGACTGTGTTGTCCCTCACGTTGTCTTTTAGGCCAAAACTCATGTTTGTGACATCGAGCAGCGTCTGCAGGGAGTGATAAAGAGCAGGAATAAAGTGCTGGGTTTGCCGCTGTCTATTGAAGGCCATGTCCACTACCTCATACAGGAAGCCACAGATGATAAACTGCTGTGTCAGATGTACCTGGGCTGGGGGCCTTATCTTTGAAAACACATTTGGTAAGAAGTTAGGTGAAGCTAAATGGATTCCTGTTGACGAATACAGACTAAAAACATACTTCACACCCACAACAAAAGAAAAAGTAAACTTTTAAGAAGATAATTGCACTAATGCCTGTTTGGCAAAAACGGTTTTCTGGAAGTATATATCTGTCATAGCCTTATGTTCTTGTGCAATAAAGATGTTCATCACATTTGACTTTGACATCCATTGTGTCTGTAATGATGCCTCCTTAGATTCACAGTAGCAGTCTGTCACACTGTCAGATGGTTGTTTTAATCCTCCCTGTTTCTCTTTGGTCTAGAGCAGTTGGTCAATCCACTCACCTCATAAACACAAGCACAGATTAGAGCCAAGTGTCAGCTTGTGAAAGCAGCTCTAGGCGTTACTGAGAGGATAGTATGTCTTTAAGGTATTGAAAATAATGTAGAGGTTGTCATAATCTAGAAATGGGTTCAGACACACAGCAAGTTACTGTGTTTGTCATCATTACGCTCCTTCTTTTCATCAATGCTTGGCTGCTGCTACCACTTGCTTTTGGATAGGAGGTGAGCTGCTCATGACAATTCACTGCATAATGAAATGGCCTAATTGTTACATCAGTGTGAGGCAATTAAAACATTAGCGTTTATGTGATATTTTTTTCTGTAGAGTGCTTTGAAATTGAAAGATATCAATTAATCAAAGATACAAATGCCAGTTATAACCGAATACATGTAGCGTAATGGTTTGTGCAAATCAAACTGGGCTATAACGCGCGCGTCAAATCCTTTTAGCTTTATTTAAGCTCTCGGGAGACTACTAGCTAATATTCTTGCGAGCTATTTTCTTTTGTTGTTTGATACCCCAAGGATAAGAAGGATGAGATGCTACATAAATCAGTTCAAAAGTAAGTGCTCGGTAATCTTGACTCCTCAAATAATGACGGCTAAACTCAGTCACAGTGAATAAGCAGAACTGTTAGCATGGCTAAAGGATAAGCTCTGACAACAACAACATCCGCAGGTGCCGTCTCCTCCTGCGCTGCTTTCGTGGATAAAAACTGGAGTGTGTGGATGGACTGAAGCCTGGGTATCACGGTTCAAGACATGGCGGCATTAGCTACTTGTTGTTGTCCGTTAGCTGGAGGTTTTACCGGCGGTGGGTCAGTCGTTGGGTAGCCCCGCAGAGGAGAGGGCCAGCGCGGACACAGCTCCTGACACTGGAGCCGCTGTCATGGACCTGACACGGCTGGCTGTGGACGCTGGACAATTCATCAACCGAGCCGTGCAGGTAAACGTCCTTTTAATAAATCAGAGTTAGCGATCAATTACAGGCAGCCATAGGAGCTTGCAATAATTAAATAGACTTGATTTAATGCGATTTTTTTTTTTTTTTGCAGCGCAGTTGTTAAGTTGTATTATTATAGTAATGTTTATGTGGGTCTACAAATCTGACAAATTGAGATTTAAGATAAGATGCAATAGTTTAAAAGTAGGATATTGCCTATGCAGGATTTAAAGATGAATGTTTGTGCCCCATCATCTTTCAGTTCTTGTCAGAAAGTCACATTGATGTTTACTATGGCTTTGGAATTAACATATTTAGTTAGTTAGAAAATTGTTTTTATGCAATTTTACATTTTAATTTTAAACATTTGAGCTGGTATTGTCTGACAACATGTAAATAGAAGAGGAAAATAAAATACTATTCTCTTTTACTTGTGTACAGATTTGTAGACATCACTGAACCTGATGGGTTTAAGTTATTTGATTCATCTTTTTTTTTTTTCTTTGCTAAATCCATTCTTCCCATATTATTATAACAAATGTATATTCTCTTCAGTACACAGCGGAAACCTTTGGCACAACAGAGAGGACTGAGTTGGAGCCAGATTTGGACCAACTTCTTGCCAGAGCAGACGCCACCAAGATTTACACCGATCAAATAATCGCTCAGACAGAGGCCCTGCTGCAGCCAAACGCTGGTGAGACAGAGCGCTAATTAGATTACATTTAGTTGTTGTCCAGTCTAGAACTAAAGCAAATATACACTAAACATATCCTCAGCATAATGTTTAATATTTAGCTTAGCTGACATGGTCTGTCCTGATAAATACACACAAACTATTTTTTTATAAGGGACTAAATAATGACTTTAACTGTGGTACCTAATCGCTCAGCTGCATTTCCATTGCTCAATAAATGCATCTCATGTGTGGTCCTCTGTGCCTTTGACTGTAATTGGCCTGTTAAGATGAATAAGACTGGCCATTTTCGCCAGTTTAAATCCAGTTACCTCACCCAATGAAATTATAACTAGACGTGGTCTGCTATTTATCGAATGAGGAAACCATGCAGCTGCCAGAAATAATAAGACTCTACAGTGAGGCACAGACAGCTTCAGCATGAGTTTGCACTTCTTTCAGAAAAATGGAAACTGTAATAAGCTTTGTAAGATTACTAAGCAGTGTGATTATTGACATTCTTTTAATAAAACAGATTATTTGACCCTTTGCATTGTTGTTAATCTTGTATAACATTATGATTTTATATATGTTATGTCTCTGTTAATACAAACAGCTACACGTCTAGAGGACCGGCTATATGAGCATCTCGAGTGGCAGGCCCCTCCTCGACCCGGCATCCTTGAAGTACTGGGGGACCACATGATGAATGCAGGGCTAGAACTGGGCTCCAACACACCATATGGTGAAGTCATAGCTGTGTTGTTTGTTGCACCAATGTTAAATTCTACATTTAAATGTAATTGCAGTGGTATTTCAAAGTGTTCTTTTTCTGGCAGGTTCTGCTCTGGTCAAATTTGGAGAAATGCAGAAGCAGTTGGGTGAAGCAGAAAGAAAGTTTGCACAAAGTACTAACATCCACTTTCTCACTCCTCTCCGGAGTTTCAGTGAGGGCGAATACAGAGCCATGCAGGTAACTCAAGCTACTTATGTTTCTTAAGTTTTACAGTCTCATTTATTTCCTACTGGTTTGCTCATTTCTTTAACTATTTGATAGGATGAGCGCAGGACATTGATAAATAAGCGTCTGGATTTGGACATAGCAAAGTCCAGAGTTAGGAAAGCCCATGAGGCTGACAGAGAAGCCCGAGTGAGTTACAGTTTTGTATTAATTGACCTTCATTAATAGAGACATAATCTTTAAGTGTTCTGTTTGTCATAACAAGACTTGGATCCAAACCCCACAATGATGTATATCATGCATCTTATTTCCATTTATCTCTCTTATCTTTCTTCCAGAACCTAAATTCAAACCCTCTGGAAGAGGACTACGTGGCTCATGTTTCTTACATGTTCAGCTTTTTACGTGTTAAATGGTTGAAGGTCAGTGGTTAACATATGCAATTTAAACATTACTCAGCACAATCTAACTTGCTCTTGATTCATTGTGGCCTCCTTTGTCTCTTTCATTTAGATGTGGGCTCAGGAAATATCCCAGGTAAGACCATATTTACTGTATATTGCAAGCACAAAGCAGTTCCAACTATTGGGAGTGTGTCAGCAGTTATAAGATTTAGTTTCAGTCTGTTGAGTAAAGTAATTTACATTGTATTGTTCTGTTGTTTGGTTTACTCAGATGGAAACACTGCTGGTAATATAACAGCAGATTTGATAATAAATATTGTCTGTGTGTAGGCAGAGATGGAGCTGAGAATCTGCCAGAGTCTTTTCGATCGACAGTCGGAAATAACAAAGCGGCTTCTGGAGGGACTTGACAACACACATGTGAGCATTAAACACACATTTACCTTAGACAAATACAGTCCTCCTGCTTTTTTGCTTATTCTTTCTACAACATGTCATTTTAATTTTAAAAGATATTTAAACCTAATTTTAAAGTAATGTTTGTACAGCACGTTGTATTTCATTATTATGTTGTTTGCTCAGATGAACCACATGCGAAGTATAAATGAGTTTGTGGAGACTCAGACCTGTTACTTTGACGAGTGTAACCAACTTGTTCAGGAGCTTCAGAAACAGCTGGACAGGTCTGTGCTCGCTCATTAATAAAAATAATAAAGTAAAATTTTAGCAAAGTTCATATTTACTCTTGGAATTGTATTATTTCTAACAAGGAAGGCACACGAAGAAAAAAAAACACCTTCAACTTTAGTAATTTCCCAAAGCAATCAGAGAAAGAAGGAGAAATTAAAAATTATTTTCTCCTCATGACAGTTTTCCCGCGGTCCTGTGCTCCAATAACTGGCAGTCCACAATTACCAATGAAGTAAATCGGCCATCAGCAGGCAGCCATGTATCCGATGAGCCCAGCGGGTTAAACCGGGACAATCCCGTCGTCATCCATCAAATCCCAGACTTTGATCAAGACTCATGGTCTGTAGCGTCAGAAACTGAAAAGACAGCACATTCCTCTAATGGCCCACAGCTACCGTTCCACACAAATGCCAACAGTAACAACAACACATATTTAAAAGAAATCCAGGCTGCTACCCACTGTTCAGACGCTGACAGCCCATCTCCTCCATCTAATCACAGCTGTGCAACAAATTCAGAGGCAACAGATCATTTCTCACCTCTCACCAGGACTGACAGTACAACAATAACCAGTGATGATTCTGCTGTGATACAAACAGCTCCAGTAACAAATGGAGCAGGTAGCATTGCAACCTTACAGCTATATGGCAATTCAATTGAGTCTGAGGCAGAAAACACACCAATTCATGAGACGGTGACATTAAACGGCACTGCAGCTGAGCCCCCAATGACCACTGGAGCAGTGGATGTCCTACAGCCCACCGACGAGGACGACATTGCAGGGTCCTAATCAGGCTGCTGGGCGAGACTATTAAGTGGGATTGAATGCCATACAAAAATTATGTCATATTTGTCAATCTTAGCCCAGTAGGAACAAGTTAACTTGTTGGCATCGCAGAACTGAAACGGCATTTGTGGTTTAATTGATCCCATAGAGAGTCTTAATTTGAAGTGTTTTCAAAATGTGATAAACTGTAGTTCTGCTATTTGTCTGGTCTTTAGCCATATTTATATTTTATTCAAGTTTAAAACAGGCTCTGCCTCAGGGTGTTGAAAATGTAGCAGTGATCTAATCACAATAAGAGAATAAATAATGTGTGCCACTTGCATTTGTAGGTCTGTAAACATGTGTCACATGCATAAAACATGGAAATACGTGGGTAGCAACATGTCTGTGAAGGTTAATCTACTCTAATGAATATATATGTAAATGTTGCTATATGCTTGTTACCCTATTAATCTAACACATGTTTACAGTTAGCATAAAGCTGTAACGCTGCTGAAGTAGGTGTAGGTGAAGACGCCACCTCCTGTTGCTACAAGCTGAGGTCATTTTGTGAAACACAGTGCCATCTGTGTGTTGGCTGAGGAAACCGACAAGGTGACAACTAACCATGCCATAACAAGAGCTTTATGCTGTGGCACAGGAAACATCTGTACACTTACCCTGGGTGTGTCGCTCAACACATCAAGACTTTTGACTCCACTGTTACCCTTTTAGCCCCTGAAAGCCCCCCTTTGGTGAAATGGGTCAAAGTTTCCATATCCAGATGCTGTTCAATTTGTGATTGAGAGCAGCCAGGCTCAGCTCTGTGTCACTAATGCTACTCTGGCCATTTACTGATGTCATCACCCAATTACTCTTTTACGCCTGTCTCATGTTGTACATATACTGTATGTTTCAGTCATATGTGAAAGCTGACGCCAGTACGACTTTGCATTTCATATGAACACATGAAAATAAATATGCAAAGAGTGATGTCATTCAACAACTGTATCTGTTCTGTTTTTGATATGGCTGCTCATATCTGTTTATACAGTCTTGGGGAGTAAAGGGTTACATGTAACATAATCAGGACAGCAACTGTGTCCAATTGCAGTTCAGCATAAAATTAGTAATCAGGGTACATTTCTTAAAAACAGAGATTACAGGGCACGGTTAATGCACGTTAAATAACAGCTGCTTAAATTTGGGTGAAGCATGAGAAACATGACTCATTTTGTATAATATCTTACATGTTAAACACAATTTGAAAGTTGACCATAATTAATGTGATATAACATTTTTATTTAAAATAAGGGCATGCTGCTGTTATGACCAAATCAGACTTCAATGCACTTTTTACTACTATTTTTACTTTTCATATGTTTTTTTTTTTTTTTTTTAGTTGGATATTTTCTTTAGGTCATATTTCTTATAGTCTAGTTTGCAAATGTAGGCATAAGCACAAATATTTTACCTGTACTAAATATGGTATGTCGGTATATAGTAAATAATTAAAAGATTACACTATATATTGCGACACTTGGATTTAGTTAAAGAGTAACTAAACCCTAAAACAACTTTTTTTAGTTAATGATCTGTATGAATGGGGCCTTATTAGTGCTGTCCATTGATCTGACTAAAAGTTTTGACAATTGAGTATAAAGTATATTAATTTTAAAAAATATGGTGTAAAACCGTCTAAGTGCTGCCCCCTTCAGGTTGAACGATAATTATTGTAGTTGCTAAAACTGTGACGTATACTGGCTCGACTAACGGCTCACGACCCATGACCCTGGCACGTCACCCTTGGCATTGTTTACTCCTGGTATAAAAACATCTTGTTCTGTCAAAACCCGTAGCCAGTCAGCGTAAATTAGCATCTAGTTAGCATAGCCATTTATATAGATATTTAGATTATTTCTCATAGCCTAGATAATTAAATAGCACAGCAGTTAGTTCTTAGTGTAGTATTGTTATAAGCATAGTTAGTTAGTGGCACAGTATTGCATCAGTTAGGATAGCTTTAGGTTAGCATAGATTTTTTTTTGCATTAGCTTTATCTGTATTTAGTGTGGTTGTTAGAATGGGGCGTAGGTGTAGTGTTGCTGGTTGCAACAGCACTGTTGGACTGCATAGCTTTCCAGCAGACTTAGAAATTAGGAATAAGTGGTTACATGCACTTGGCCTGGGAGACCGAGAGTTACCGCTGAGAGCTGGACTGTGCAACCTGCATTTTACACGGGATTGCTTCTCTAATGCAATGGAGGTGGAAATGGGCTTCTCCAAAATGCTCACGCTAAAAAGCACTGCAGTGCCAAACGCTGCTCCTCTTGCACGGACTCCACCACTGCAGCAGTGTCTTCAGGTAAGTGAGCATATATTTATATATATATATTTATCCTATTAAACTAAAATTAATTCATCAGTTTGTCATATTGCTAGTTAGATAAAGTATGCTAAACGTTAGCTTCAGCTACTCCTGATACCGTGGCGCTAACGGGTCTGTCGCAGACTAGTGTAGATACTCCCTTGTTTCTCAGCACACACAGATATCTAGCATTACTATGTTATTACTCAATATTACGTTAGTCTTTTCTCATACTTTGCTGTACGTGTATCAGTGATGCAGCACTAAAGAAGCTTTATTTTTGTGACTTTGGACTTGGCCAAACATACGTCTCTTGACTCGTGTGTTCTAACAGAGGGCATTTTTACGCTGTCTTGGATAGCTGTGTTGGACTTGTGCGTGTTGTGTAAAGCTTGCTCATTTAATTAAAATCAGCAAAAATGCGCACTATTGTTGTAAATTGCATATTGCTGCTCCACGAGGCTATATGTGACTGTTTGTGTTTGGCCATGTCTTATTTGAGATTCTTCGCTTTGTGAGAACATTTGTGTCACTAATATTTATTTATTGCATTGTAAAATATCTGAAATGATTGAATTTAGGACTATAATTCTAAATAAAAACGCAAATGATTATATGTTTTAGCTTAAGATGACCAGAGAAGTTGGGTGCCAGACAGAACCAGTCAGCTCCAGATCTGCAGGTGTGCAGGCTAAGGTGAAGCCTATCAGGAGAAGCAAATGTGAGTTTGAATACTATTGTATTGTACTGTACTATCATATAGTCAAGATGATTTAATGTTGTTTTGCACTTTTAATGCTTATTGATAACAAATTTATTATAATTTGCACAGCCACCCAGGCCAGAATGCCTAACAGGTGTGTGTGGTGTGACACAGGCACACTGATGGAGTCTTTCACAGAGTGTCCCAGGGCAACCTCTACACCAATAAAGAGGAAAAGATGTGAAGTGTCCACTGATGACTCAAGCTACCATCCAGATGGAAGTGAGAGTACTATGGACTGTACCAGGTAATCCGTTTAGTCTCATTAGGTTTTTCAGTTATATTTGACTGTTTCTAAAAAACTTTTTCTTTTCTTTACTTTTACATAGCGTCTTCAATGAAGTGTTACCACACAAACTTACTAAGTACATAGTTTATGAAGATAAATTGCTGGAGCTTTTTAGAAAATGCCCTGTCTGCAGCTGGAGTTGTGCTGTTTCACAAACAACCATTGGGACACTTCTCCAAGTCAAACAGCACTGTGCTCACTGCGAGTATTCCAGGGACTGGTCGAGCCAGCCAACGGTAAACAATATACCAGCGGGAAACCTACAGCATTGTGCAGCTGTTCTGTTCACTGGCTCATCATTTTGCCAGACATCAAAGGTGAGAGATAATATATGGTGCCCTTATGTTTGCACACCAAGTCATTTTATGAAGATGTCTGTTTTTTTTCTTTAGTTCTTAGATGCTTTCAAAATTAAGGGAATCTCTGAGCAGTGCTTCCACAAGCATCAGGCCAGACTCCTTATTCCCACAATAAACTGGCAGTGGAAGATTGAGCAGGATATCCTTATTGAAAACACCATTGCTGCTGGGGCTGTGACTCTTGGTGGGGACATGAGAGCTGAATCACCCGGTAATAAATAACTTTTTTATGTACATACATACATACAGCAGCTGCTGCTGCTGCTACCGGGCTCTGTTGACTAAAGTGCAAATAACAATTGTAGGACATTCAGCAAAATATGGCAGCTACACAATGATGGATCTCAAAGCCAATGTGGTCATAGACATCCAACTAGTCCAGGTACTACACAATGAAGTATTTTGTTATGTGAAAAACTATATACTGCGCATTGCTCTAAAGTACTTTTGAGTTTGCAGAGCAATAAAGTCGGAAACAGCCAACGAATGGAGAAGGAAGGATTTGTAAGAAGCCTGTCTCTTCTTGAGCAAAGAGGTGTCGTGGTCCAGCCCTTGGTGACCGACCGATGACCGACAGGTGTACAGAAGTTCATGAGGGAGCAAAAAAAGGACATTAGACACTTCTTTTACCCTTGGCATATGGGAAAGGGTTTTGGTGTGTGTGTGTATGTGTGTATGTATATTGCTACATGTTTACTTTGAGTTTTATAGCTGATTTACAGAATTGTGTAGTGTGTAAGTCCAATTATAAATGCTTCTTTAGAAGTTCTTTTATTTTATTTTTATTTTATTTATAAAAAAAACATATTCAAAAATCCAGTGGGGGAAGAAAACCTCTGTATGGTCCTTCTTCAGGAAACTCTTCCCTGATCCTGGTCACAGTGCAGGAAGGTATGACCACTCTTATGTGTTGGCCAAGGTACCCCCAGCACCACCTCACGACATTGCAATAAGCAGAGGAGGTGCACGTGTATGTTGAAGTGGAGGGTAAAAAAAAAAAGATTTATAATAATATTGATCTTTCATACTGGAACTAACATGTTTGTAAGTGTATCTTACATTTCACCAAATAACGAGATAAGTGCCATATACAGCTTGTAATACATAGGGGTTTAGAGCTACTGGCTCAAAGCCTGGATGGGCTGTTATGCAGTCTACTCCACCAATCTGGTGACACCTATGCATTACCTATAATATGAGAATGCTTACTTTTACTACTTTGTTAGGATTTATTTATTATTTGATATGTGAGGATTGTGGGTTTTGTGTCGATTACTTAGTAAATGAATTAAGTGTACTGAACAAGCTGGGTCTTGTGATATTTCATAGCTATACCTTGGGTATCTCCGTACAACAGACATTCTCTCCCGGGGACAGTGAGCTGCAGTGCCCACAGGTGCACCTGTTGAGACAATAATTTCTAACTAGATTTCAAATATTTTTTTGCTTAATTATTAACACTACATGCCAAAATCAAACTAAATGCATAGGTTTGCAATTTTTAAAAAGTTCGTTAGCCTTTGCTGAGCATTAGCCTAAATTAGCCATAATGCTAATTTTTACCACTCCGACACTGGCCCCATTCTCTCTTGTGCTGCTGCTGCTTCGATAGCATTGCCGGTATCTGGGCCCGCGACTTGAGCCAGCGGCTCGAATTGATAAGGCTCTGGCCCTGTCTGTAATGACAATTCACCCTCCTCCTCTTCAGGTGAAGGAGGGGGAGAAAAGTCCTCCACTTCAAATGACCGCTCTGTTGCAAAGCTACTTGCGTCACTCCAGTCACTCTCCATCTTTGCACTTCTCACATCTGAGCTGTCAATCAATCCGCATCTGTCTCCGCCCACTTTTCCAGCATTTTTCAAATATTGCCAGTGGGCGGAATTCGGTTCTGACCAGGGGTTTAGTTGCACTTTAATTACATTTTCTAACAAGTAATTGTACTGGACTCTTTCAACCCTGCTTAGTATATGTAATATTTTTAATGCCAACCAACCCTATCGTCCCGATTATTAAAACACAAAACACTCCAGTTTTCCAATCATGCACTCCAGCAAACTCCAGTAATATTTCAGTGCTCTGTGACAAGTTGTAAAGCTGTGGTTATGCTTGGCCTGCTTTATTATTAATTCTACCAACCTCATAACACAATAATGAGATCATGTGGTGAATGAGAATTACCACACAACCTCCCTGTATGCACACCAAGAAAATCTCTGTTTCCCCTCACCTCTTTCCTGTTCAAACAGTTCAGGAGGATAAAATGCAGCTTGTGTGATATTGATCTGCCTACAGTTAGGAGGCCTGTGGTTTAATAACACAATAAATACAGCTCCAACATTTAGAACTTAAGTTCAGATGAGATACTGTTCATTCCTGCAACATTTCCTACGACTCAACTAAACTAGCATAAAGTTTTTCCAGTCTATTTCTTTTACTGTATTTCCAACCTATTTTTATCAGTCTCTGTCTATCAGCAGACATCTTTTTCTCCCTGTTTTTTGCAAAAGGCTCCCCTGTGATGCAGGAAGGAAAGAGGCTTGAAATTATATTTGGCTGATCTTGTTGGGAGTTGAGTGAGTTATAAAAGCACTCTGCAATTATTTAGTTTGTTACAGTTTTAAATGTCAAACATGTCGTGAGCAAGGTCTAATCCCATTTTTATATTTAAGATTTAGATTTAAGTATAGCATCTACTGTAAATTGACGTCTTTGGCAGCTGTTATATGTGCCCTAAGCCAGCTGTTAGTTCGGGCTCATAGTTTGGGCTCCTAAATATGAGGACATCATTGTAGCATGATTTACAAAAATATCATCTGTATCTAGTTACAACAATCTAATTTACCTAAGAAAAAGACTTAGTTAAAATATTATATTATATGAATAGCTTTGGCTCATAGTCATTTATGAAAGGTAAAATAAAACAATAAATGACAATAAAGGTGTGCTATGAACAATTTGGAAGCATACAGATCTGTCAGTTTCCAATTGTGTGCAATCATTTAAAAATCAGAATGAGAATACAAAAATCCAGCTTGAACTGCTCAAAGCAAATTATTCACATCCGAAATGTACTTAAAATTGGACGGTGCGTTCAATGAGGTGGCAGCACTGACTGGGCATGTTTTAGGTTTGAATATGTAGCAAACGTTTTACCATGACAAATGTAAACAGTACGGCACTGTTCTGATTAGATAAAACCGTGGTTAATAAATTCAATCAAACAGTTAGTGCCTGTCCTTTTGCAAATGCGTTCAATGGGAGCCCTTCCAGATGGCACTGTGGAACAGACTACGTACGGTGGAACAGTTCTAGCTGTCAGAATCAGGTTACCCACCAGCCCACCAGCTTTAAATACTTGAATGCAATAAATTATATAAAAATAAATTAGAGATTATTTTCAAGTTTGTTTATGGCCTGGGGACAAAACACCCAAGAAAACCCCTCCTGTGTCATAAACTGCTTATGTTGGCAGTCGTGTTATGAAGTCTGGGGTTTGTTCATTAGCACAGACTTGTAGCTGTTTTAAATCAACTATTTTTAGCCAACGTTAGACTGGCAACACCCATTGTCATGCTTTTACAATCTTACTTTTTTCCAAATGCCACAGAAACAAGACAGAAGGTTTGGCTTCCCTGTAATTAGTCTAAACAAGGCTATCTCCAAATTTTTCTTTTGATTGTTCTTGTCGTGTTTGGCTCATCGTCACCTCGCTGCCAGTTGGAAGATTTCAGAGTGACAGCTAAAGTGTAGGTGTAGTGGTCAGGTGGGGGTGGGTGGTGTGTCTGGCGTCTGATGATAAATCTGGTATAGACTCATGCATTGACCAGAATAGAAATTTGACCTATAGGCGATTTTGCCTTTGAAGAGCTGCAGGGATGAGACTATCATGACGCATTCACTTGGCTCCAAGGAGTAAAGTCATGTATTTATTTATAAAACTGGGCTAAAGAAATGGGAAAATAGAAGCTCAAGAGGAAGCCATATAATTCAAATACTATGAAATAAAATACTGACAGAAATGGGGATAACTAATGCTACAGAAAAAAAAAGGCATAATGACTAAAAGGAAAAATGTGACAAAGAACATAAAAAGTTAGTACAGAATTATGATTTGACTACTTTGGTGGAAAAAATATTATTCAAAATAGATAAATCTTTCTGTAATGTGTGATCTCTGTGGCCCAATTAATGCGCATGTCTTCCTCTGCAGCTTCTCTATTTTCCCGACATAAACCTGCCACCACAGCCACCGCCGCCCGTGTCCTGGTCTCACCTCTGTTCCACTGCAACAATTAAGTTAACTCCAGTATGGAACAGACAGACACGCTGACATTTGCCACAAATGGAGTAAATGGAAGTCAAAGGCTTTCCTCTGACCTTAACCTGTCCCACTTCTGTCACGTGACCTCAACACCTGTCACATCGTCTATAAAAAACATTTGGAATTGTCTCGACTGCACCAACTGTCAGTATCTGCCGTCAAACCCACTGAAAGCTTTAAATAATCCTTGCTTTGCAAATGCTGCAGTTCTGGGGCCGAGGGATTTGGGACATTCAGACTCATCAGAAAAAGACTGTCATCCGAAAAGTGAACTGAAAACTACATGTTAAGCTATTTCTGAACAAAGCCGGGATATGTGTATAACAATGCAGTTTAAAAGGCCATCACAATAAACTCTGAATTCAACTAAACATTTTGGATGATCTGCTGTGGTGACCGCTAAAGGGAGCAGCCAAAAGAAATTGTTGTATTTTACAGATCTAAAGGTTTCACAGATGACTTATTAGACCAAAAAAATCACCTTGCAAATAAACCTATTAAACTAAATTTTAAAAGCTTTTTTTTTAACCACACACACCATTACCCACTTTTCATTCCCAACCCAATAGCTGAGAACAAAAGTTGTAAAGAACATGGAAATATGAATGTAGAAAGTTTGGAAAATCATTGATTCACATTGACTGAAAGCAATAAAATATATTGCAAACTGGTTTTGTTTACAGATCAAAACATTTACAGAAGCCTTCAATCTTTGACCAAGTTTCATCTTTTTTTTTCATCATGAACACGCTCAATACACTAACCTGCACAGTCACTAAATGGGAGTCTAAAGACATTGTACCATGTTAGCAAGAAAATTGAATTGTGCATTTTCCTCATACATTTCCTTTTCCCGTCCTGATCCTTCTGTCATTAGACTCACGGACTCCATAACTCCTTTATTTTAGTTTCGTCATTTTACCTCCATCGAAGCATGACTCAGACTGCACCCCATCTCTGTCCCACCCTCGTTTAACTTCCTCCCCCCTCTGTGCTGGGTTTATAAGACTGCACTCATGACATTGGCTCACTGCTCAACTTCTGACGCTGTAGACTTAGGAGCAGTTGGGCTCAGTGCTAAAAGTGACTAAAAGAACATTTTATTGAAAGGATAAAGTTGTCATTATGTGTGTCCTGAGGATCTGGAGTGTGCTGTGTGTTCTGGGCTGCATGGGTGCATCTGTGAGTGTAAATGAGGTTGTGTATGACACAAACTGTGCAGAAAACTATGACAATGAAATCTCTCAGGATCAACAAGAAGGTATGTTATTTTGGTCCTTTATTGTTTGAAGCAATGACAAAGTCTCTTGGAGAAGGGATGAAACGTCTTCACCTTGAAAACTAAATCCTGCTTTAACTTTTTCTTCTTTAAGATGACCTGGATGACTGAGAACCTTCACAGACATTTAGAACTGATGGCCTCTTGGTTTTAACACTTAGAAGCATTGTGACACATCAGATTATTACTTAACTGTTTTATAGTTTTTAAACATTTGTATCTATTTATTTTAATGGAATTGTATACTTCCTCTAATTTTTTCTCTTGTTTTAAACAGAAAACATATGGTCTTGGCTATGGACAAATAACTTGGTTACTCAAATCAGATTTATCAAATTATTACTTGAACTTTGTTAAATTCTTTCTATTCTGTAGGTTTTATTTTTCTTTCTTTGATGTATATATTCATAAATTTATTTTCCCACTTTAAAGTTATTGTAGTAATTCTGTCTTGACTCAACACAGAAACTCCAGCCGGCCCTATCCACGATGACGTCTCCCGCTGGGACAAGCTTTTTATTGCACTCGAGGACTCCCACATGCGACAGAACATGCTGCTCTCATCTCTGGAGCAGTGCTGCGGAGGGGGGATGCCTCTCAAGATGTTCATCGACAAACTGTACAAAGAGACGTGGCCCCAGTGTGTATCTAGCATGGAGAAACTCTGCAAGGCTCAAGCAGAGCAGACCAGCCTTAAACTGCACCAGGACCTGGTGGGTTTCAGGGATTACGATGCAGAAAAGGAGAGGAACTTGAATGTCACTTTACAGCAGCTTTTGCACAGGACTCATGAGACCAATGTCCGACTCAGAAGGCTTGAGGACGGTCAGAGAGTGGTACCTCGTCCCACAACGAGGCCTGGAGCTTTAGGGGTGACCACTCTTTCCAGCAGTGGTCTCAAAGAGGAGGAAAAAAATCAATCACTGGACATGGGTGCAATTGGAAAAGCCCTGGTCTCCATAGCAACAGAGCTGCAAAACGTTTACCTGCAGCTGAACAAAGTGATCGAGCAAACGATGAAGGACAGAGGAGACACATGAGAGAGACACAGTGAGGCCTCATCAGTCATTTTGCACCTACTTTATCATCTATCATCATCCTAAAAGAAAGTCTGTTTTATTTTTGTAGGTTTATTATTCTGCTATATTTCTCCTTATATAATTCTTAGATAAGAATTTAAGGAGGGCATACTCAACTTTAAAATGTTCACAGTTTACCATATTCAAACATTATGAACTATTATTAAATGTATCTTAAGTTTTTTCTAATGTCCTTCTTTAAACATGCATTTCCTTTAATTAGGGGAAACTATTTAACTACAGCATATATCAATGATCAGTAAAAAAATGGCCTTAGCTCAAGATGAAAAAATCATGCAGCTTTTATTGTCAAGGATTTTTTAAAGATTAATTACAGCATGCTTTGGCCAATCCAGTGCACACATTGGAATAATAGACACTCTCATTGGCTCTAAGTCTTGTTGCATGAATAAGATTTGGACACCCACAGTTCTCTATAACAGTGATGTCCTTTAAATATAGCTCTATTTAACTCATAATTCATCTTTATATTAACACAGAAAACTATAATATTGTCCCCATTCATTATTTTTTTATGATGTTAGCTGATGTTACTGTGAGTTAAGAAACATAAAAAACTCCATTTGTATTCCTTGTTAACTTGATGACTCTGGATTTAGAGTAAATGACTTGTAAATGTACAATGTTAATGTCATGAATCAAAGATAATAAACAGGAAGTATTACACCCTCTTCCCACACAGCAATCACCCTTCATTTACTGATTACTCATTCACTGGCTTTATGTGTCTGAGACATTTATCCTCGTGCCATACAGTCAGGAAGGCTCCACTAATGTGTGACTCTGTGCCAGCCTCTCCCTCTCATTAGCAGCTTTAAGAGTGGCTTAATGCAAAAAGGCTATAACTACAACACTGAGCAGTTATAGTTTTATGAAATGTTGCCAAAGCTATTATAGAGCAGTTGTTTATTCTGTCGCTACGCTGTGTTTTATTTAATCCTCACAGCAGCTGGTAACAAATGAAAACACCTTTAATGCATTTATGTTTAATGCATTGTGCTGTTTTCCAAGCATTCCACTACACAAAAAGCATGTGTTTAGTTTCTTTAATCCACTGATGTCACACAAAACGTCCTGTTTGATATTAAGTCAGTGCCTCGGTTTGTATCTGCACGTGTCTTGTAAATCCACAGGTGATTGGAAAAAGATTTGTAGTTTTTCTTTGAGTAATTATGTTCTGTACTTTAAGCCTTTATTTGAGAAAGTGGGGACAGCAAATAGACCCAAGATGGGTTCCAATCCAATATTATGCAGCTTGAAACATTGTTGAATAAATAACTCTTTTACTAAAAATATTTTTAATGGTGTAATTAGTCACTAACCAGTCACTGTATTTGTGTTTGGAGGGAAACTCCAAACAAAATTGAAACATCAAAGACAGCGGATTACTTCTGTTTTTTTAGATTATTTAATTTTATACGGCCACATTTATAGAATTATACATTGACTCAAAATCATTAATGTTCACGGATTAATATTTTTCAGTGTGTGTTTTGCAAGTCTCTAGAAATACCTTGACAGAAAGCCTCTTACACTGAATTGTCAATGGATTGTCTCATACTGATGCTTTAATGACACCAGTCTCCATGTTGTTGGTTTGATTTAATTTTATTTATGAAAATCAAACCTATAGTAACGTAGAAAGACCAGGGTAGATAGGTCATAATTCTGGTTTTCTCAACCGCGACGCATATTGTTTTGACAGCTGCTTCTTATTTTGTTGAACCCACCGTCGAACAATGTTTATTCAGCCACTCTCTGCCCTTGCCTCTGTAATTTTACTCACCCTTCACCCCCTTCAGTACCTATTCCATCATGCACTATCTCTCTTCTCACATTGCTGCTTATCTGTATGCCAATCCTATCATCTTCCTCCTCTTCCCACTCATTCATCTCCCACCGACCGCGCTTCTCTCTCTCTCTTAATCCTGCTATCTTTTCCCTTTCTGTTTTTTTTTTTTTTCTCTTTTTTTGCCAGTGGCCGAATACACCACATCAATCCTTGGCTGGCACTCAGCTGGCTGCAGAAGGTGACTAATATTACACACTCTCGCACCCAAGACCCAGAGATCACATTTACAAGTACAGAAACGCATTGTGTTTTTTAGAGATTTTAATGTCACACCACAACTTCACTGAACGGACATCACAATATTGGCACTTTCCCAAAAGCCAAGAAGACAATACAAAAAGATAAAGCTTCAGGAAACAATTAGCACTGCCTCTTATGTACAAGCTGTTTCTTGGCATGTGAGAGTTGTGAATAGAGAGCTGTCTGTCTATTTAATGGGTGAGTCCAGAATCTCTTCGTACTCCTCTCGTTGGCGTCGAGGTCCTACTCGAGACGGGAGCAGCTTCATAGCCACGAGCCAGCTAACACTCAGCAGGATCAAGACCATCCCAACAACCCCAAGAGCCGAGGGGGCCGCTGGCAGGACAGCCAAGTAGAGGAGCATAGCGACTGGGACCTCTAAACTCTGAGAGGCGGAAACTAATGCTGGGTGTAGTCGTGTAAGAGCATGGGTCATACCTAAGAAAGCTGCTACTGAACACAGAACAAGTCCCAGGACAAGACCCCAAGCTGGAGCGCTCATCGGCCAAGACCAGCCCTCCTGGAGAAGAGCCAGTGTGGCTGGAGTGAGCAAGCAGCCAGTCCAACTCACTGTGAAGAGGGCAGTGCCAACTCCTACACGCTCCTTTAAAGAACGGTATCCCACCAGCGCCAGGGCCATCCATAATCCTGCTAGTGCAGAAAGCGACCAGCCAAAAGCCCCTTTCCAGAACGTGACAGGGTCGGTGGGTGTGTCTACGTTGTATTCGTCTACTGTGGGAAGTAACACAAGGCCCAAACCGCACAGCCCCGCAGCTATGGTGATCCCGTCGGCCAACCCTAACCTTTCTTCGAGCAGCAGAAAGGCAAGGGTTGCGGACAGAGCTGTAGTTGCAAGACGCCATGTTGTTGTGGCATTTCCAGGAGAAACAAATGTTAAAGAGGAGTAAGCACAGCAAAGGGAAAGGGAATAGGCAATGCCGTATAAGAGTAGACGTAAACGATACCCATCAGGTCCGAAAGGGTTCTCGCCTTTTTGAAGTGGGACGGCCACAGAGAGCAGCTGGACGATGGAGCGAACCAAGAGCAAAAACAGTGGACCCAGATTAAACCGTTCAGAAGCCACTCGGGTCAGGACTATCAGAGTACCATGGGCCAGTGCTGCCCCGAGTAGCCCCACCCAGGTAAGTCGAGATGCAGACACAGAGGCCTCGCCAAAACTGGCCAACTGCTCCCCTACCCCTCCACCGGACGAGCACTTTGCTGCTCTTCCTCCATCATCTCCACTCGCCCCAGCAGCAGTCTGTGGTTTCTGGGTTGTGTCCTTGTCTTTGGAGCCAAATAAAGTCAGAGGCCACTTCCTCGTCTCTGTTAGCTGCTTTTTGTCAGATGTCTCTTCTAAGAATGAGCCAAAGTCCTCAAAAGATGGCGCGTCGTCGTACCCGTCATCCCCCGGTTGAGGGAAGTGTGTGTGGACCCCGGGTTGAGGTGAGTAGGGCGTGTGTGTGGCGTATTTCGCTGTGACTGTGTGAGGGTGGATTTTGACTCTCTTTTTGGAGCTGTCCAGGAGGTGAGTGGACTCCATTTTGAAATGTCAAACAAGACAAGCACCTGCAGCAAAAAGGAAAAAAATCCAGTTTTAGAGCCACATACAGAAACATAAAACAACTGAAAATCTTCTCTTTGCCTCCTTTTTTTCTCCCTCGTCTCTCTGGGATGTGCTTGATATCTCATATATATTTAATACCCGAGATAATAATAGCAAGTGACTCACAGCTCATACTCCCCTCATGGTTGACAGGGAGTACATGGAGTCTTGTCTCTGCAATTACTGCCTAATTCTAAGTGTAACATGTTTACATTAAAGCCATATTTACCCGAACTACCATGCACATCTGTTAACTTTCCTTTCAGTCTTTCTGGCACGACCTTCATAAGGTTAGAGCTGCTCTGAATGACAAGTGCTCATTTGACTTTTGCCTAGCAGAAACCCTCTCTCACATTTCTCTGTTATCTTCCTCTAATTTAATTCTCCAAATCCTCATTATCGGTACCATTTTTATTCCACCACGTTTTGGTGTCTCCCTCCACGGGTAACTAGCTCACTAACTGGTGGAGTAATGGCTCTCTGCAGCACAGTCATATGGCCACACAGGTGCTGCAGCATGCATGCTTCGATGTGTGTCAGGGTGTAAAACACTCAGCAGTTCAGTGCTTTCACAAGGTATGGGAACGATATCATACAGCTGCAGAGGTACTTGGCATTAAAAGAAACTGATTTGCTGTACTTTGAGAACATGGTATATAGCTACATTTAATACAATCGATTGCTTCACTGCAAATTAATTGTTTGAATAATTTCTGATGACATATTTTGTGAGTTAAACCATAGCAGTTGAGCATCATGGTAGTTGACGTAATTACAATTTACCATCAAATAAAGTCAGTAAGACAAAATAGTTAAGCATTTTAAAAATTCTACAATACCAAGTCATAACAGAGACCGGAGTGCATCAAGACAGAGACAAGACCAAGACCGTGGCAAGGAAGGACCTTTTCTCTCTAGACCAGAGTTTTTATTTTAAATGAGATGTTTCCTAACAATGCAAATACATGTGGACAAACAAAATATGTGGACAAATAATCCAGTTGTAGTCCTGGCTGGTCTTGATTTAAAACACTGAGAACTCTGTGTCCAAAACTGTGACATGTAATTAGACTTCAAACCTTTGGAAAGTGGTCCAGTCTTGAGGACAACTATTTAGACACATTCTGCCAAAAATCTGTCATTTATTTTGATTAAATGCAGTCTCTGTTTAGTTCAAATATAATGATGCCAAAGCCATTCTCCAGTGTTCTTAAGCTTTAAAAAACATATTCTTAATCTCTGCAAAGCACATTGTGGCATTATAATTTATAAAACATTCCCTTATAGGCAGTGGCTGGCTGCAGATGCAGGCTTTGATGTTTTGAGTTGAAAAGGCTGGTGATGAATTACACAGTGGCCTGTGCTCTTGAGAGATACAGTCATGACCTGCTACAAATGACTGTTTGAAAGGTCATGCTCTTTTCAGTTAACTACTCATCAGAGTTAATAGCGAAGTGCTTATTATCCATTACCATTTCAAATAACAGCTCAGGGTCAATGGTTTCGACTGTTACATAAAAAATGATAAATTATAAATCATGTCTCTTTCTGTGTACAACAATAAAGTGCTTTTTATATAATGAAGTCATCAAGAGTCATTCGATGGACGAGCTCTCTCTGATGGCATTTTGTATCTAATGGTGATTTATAGATCCCGGAGGTAATATGAAACCTTATCCACAGTGAAACCCAAAGACGGAGAAGACCAGGATGTTCCTGTGGACTCAATCTCAAAAGGTAATTTACTGTTGTGGATGATGCAGCTACCTCTGCAATGCTGCTGCTTCCAAACTTGTGCAAGGTGTGGACACCAGACAGGATGCTTTTTAATGATAGTAGCCTTATACTAAGTCTGTATTTCATAGCTTTAAGAATAATACAAGCTACAAAATACCATATACTTTCAAACACTGTTCCCTTATTAATATTTTATACAGCTACCTTTCATAATTTATCTTTCATGTCAGTCGTGTTGTTATATTAAGACTTGTATTACGTCCAAAGGGAGGTGCGTCCGCGTCACACAAATGGGGAAATGTTTTTTTTTTCTTTTTTATCCTCAAGGTTATCTGGGTTCCTGTGATGCGTCTGTCTGACGCCAGAGAGTTAACACAAAGTCTCGTTAAATGCGTAAAAGTCTATTTGCTCCATCGAGGACATCACGTACATTTACGTCGAATAGACTTTTACGCAGCATATACTGAGGTGTGATCCCTGTTTCTGGTCTCATGCCGTCCATTATCTGCCGAGTTCTGTTGTGTAACCAGCGTTTGTCTGATGTTAAGGGGTAAATTCCTGATTGAAATAGGTCATACACAGGTATTGGCACACGGGTTGAATCCATAAAGTCAGAGTGAACGTTCAGAGACAATTAGAGACATATTCAAATTGGTCTCATTGCATAACACGCTCTACCCAACATCGCTCAGGTGAGAGGATGTACGATGATGCATTTAAATGTCCCATTAACTCACCTGGTTTCTTCACAGCTCAATGATCTTTCGCGCTTCAAGACGCTCCATCACGTCTTTCTGTCCATTTGTGTCCTCTCCTTTTTTTCCCCTCCCGCTGCAGTGTTTTCCGCTCAAGGGCACCGCTTTACGCTTCAGCTTTTGCCTCCGTCTGGTCCCAGTCACCTCGGCTCACTATAACGCGCGCGTAACGATGGTGACCTGCTCCACCCGCTTGAAGCCCATCACTGAGCACCGATATAGAGGCTCCTCCTCTGCTGTTGGACCAAGGAGACAGGACCAGAAAGAGAGGGAGCGAGGAGTGACGTCTGAGCATGCGTGACAGCCCCGCAACACCAGCACCCCCCTGCTCGTGGTAATATGTCTTCAATAGGATAATGTTCAAGTGAAAGTGGAAATGAGCGCGTCTCAGCTGGAAGGGCTCGTAAACGCTGACAGGAGAAAACGGGCATCATAAAGCATATCATTAAAACAGAAGGAACAAATGACAAACCCTGTAAGGCGTCCGTAGGATTTTTGAATAGCCTTTCGCTTTGAAGTTTCACGGCAACACTTTGTAACTTTTCACCCACAAAAATGAAAGAGACAAATGCTGCAGTATTCTTACACGCGGCTTCCTCTCAGTAAATATGTTATGCTTGTATATCCAGGAGCACGTCGTCTTTAAAATTGGGTTCAGTTTTCTACATTATTTTATTATAATACATATAATGTGCTAAATATGTTTTTGTGGCAAAATGAGCAAAAAAACGTGTAGGCTATCACGTTTGGCATGGTTGGAGAAGCAACAGTGTAACAGTATACTATTCACCCAATCTAATCTGAATGTTGGGCAGACAATTAATTGAAATGGTGAGATATAAGGGTAAAAGGAAGGCATCTGGATATAGTCTTACACATGTGACAAATTTAAGGAAACAAAAATGCAGTTTAGCATCTGACCAGAAGTGCAAGAAGTCAAGAGTTGACCTAAAGAACATAGGCTGTATATGGTAATAAATTACAGGAGCGTATAGGCTCTGTACAGTGGCTACATAAAATTAATAGGTAAAATTGATGCAGGTAATGTAAAAATCAGTAACTATGGACTTTTTTTTGGGGTGACAGGGGAAACCGGAGCACCCACTTGAGTATGGATTGTAAAAATAGCAAAAGCTACAATCTGTACCTATACTCTACTCTAGGAATGGATGTCATAGAGAGCAAAGATTATATGGTATATCATGGGCTACCTATTGTATATTTAGTTTGTAAAATAACTAAAGCAATGTTTGAAGCCAATCCCCACAAGTTGCATCAAAAAATGAGGACAGTAAAGCATTACCACAGATCAGGGTGTGGATAAATGAATGCATGGAATTAGATATGTCTGTAATATAATATACTCAAACCTGTTGAACAAAACATTTCTGGTATCGGAAGCCTTAAATGGTTTTATGTAATTTTTTTTTCCTTTGATTTAAAAAGAGTTTGCCAAATCAGATCAGTGTTTGAAGTTCAAAGCTATTATAATTCATTAAAAAAAAGACTAATTGACGGTGAAATATCAATCTAGAAGTTTGGTGTATACATCGTTTTAACAGAGTGGGTCAAAAAAGTAAACGTGTAAGATATTTTTTATTGGATTACTACTATTGTAAATAACGTGTTTTCCTCCATGTACTCAAGAGAAAACAAAACGTATGTAATATGCACTTGAGTAATATCACAACTTATTTATCCATGTCAAGACAGTTCTGCAGAATACTTTAGAGGAATGGGAGTTTTTTTGTTTTCCTCACTGTCCCTGTGTCTCGTGCAGTTTGACTCACAAACACCTTGCACACTTTCATCTCGACACAACCTGACAGTAATTGCTTTGACATTTTGCTTCCATATACATCTTGTGGGCCATGCTCCACTTGAAGTCATATTAACCTTTGGCCAAATGCAGCTGAGTTCACTGTTGTTCAGCCAGGGCATGCTCTGGCTTAATTAGAGACGCCTCGGGGCTGCTGCTGCTCTGTTGTTAACACTGTACACCGACAGACGGTCCTGCTGGGAATCAGGGGGTTGAATGGTGGTCAATGGGAAAAACACACACACATTTGTACTATTGACCATACAATTAAGAAAAGGCAGTGGCTTTTACCAGTGAGAAAAAATACCTAAAAGTTTTACCAAGGCAACAGGTTTTATACTTTGCTAAATGTAGATCAGTCATGTCTAAATGAAGAAATTGTTTCCTTGCCAACCAAAACAAGTGAGTTTATATCTAGCCAAGGTTTTACAAATGTATCTGATCTGCAAAATGTAAAAATGCACTGACAATAAACAATTACTTCAACACTAGAATAGATTAAAGGATAGTTCAGTATTTTGTAAATGTATAGGTTAATGTAAATAGGTTAATTATGTACAGTTAGTCAGCACATTACCCATTTGAAGAAGCAGACAACAAAAAAAGAACAGAAAATAAGCAACAGCTGCTGCCAACTCACTTAAATACTATACTATTTTGAAGTTGTCATGTACATTTGTGTTGTTATCGCGAGTTGTTATTTGTTTTCTCCAGATGGTAGAATGCCTCGTCATTCAGAGTTACAAAGTGGAGTATTTGTCGAACCAGGAACTCAATGAATTTACATCTTTTATTTTAATTACTTTTAAGCTTTGTATTTGAATGTATTGAGTTGCATAATGTAGCTTTAACATTAGAACACTGACTTACTTCAGTGTTTCTTTAAATGAGAGGGTTCTATACCCCATTCTGGGGTTTTATAAATGAGGAAAAAAGTAGAGACCCCGGGGAAGACCTAGGACACGCTGGAGGGACTATGTCTCTTGGCTGGCCAGGGAACGCCTCGGAATTTCCCGAGAGCTGGAGGAAGTGTCTGGGGAGGGGAAAATCTGGGTGTCTGTGCTTAGACTGCTGTACTTGCAGCCTACTTTATCATCTTCAAAGGTTTGTTTACACCCCAGAGTCCTGTTCTCCTTTTACAATCCCAAGCAACGTTATGTAAATCAAGGCTCTCTGAGCATGTGTATCTTTATCAAGCAAAAAAGGGCCAATGTTCACATAATTTACCTGGAAGGCATATTTAAATGGTTGGTTCAAAGACTTGGACACTGCAGCGTTTCCTCGTCCAGTGCTTTGTAACACAGTCCAACCCTGGGGCTATCCTCCCAGTGACCAGCTCCTCAGAGAGATGCTCAAGATTTTAGCTGACAGCTGATATGTCTCTTTTATGCCCGCATTAGCTTTGGGACGTTTCTCCAAGGATAAGGGGAAATATAGCAATTGTTTCCATGGTTACATTGAATAAGAGCAAGTTACTCATTCATTCGGAGTAGTGCTGCAGCTAGGTTTGGGAAACAGGTTGGACATCTGAATTTGTAGCAGCATACTCCTGGAGAAAAAGGGAAATGAGAAAGAGTGGGAGGGAGCAGGAGAGAGGTGGTTTGACGTAAAGGCAATTTTACAGCTGACTTAAGTTAGCAATAAGAAGGTGAGGCCACACACAATTACATTAATATAATGTATGAATTAAGGTACTAAATCTATATAAAGCCAAGTGAGGTTTGAAGTGTATCAGTCGTCTGAGGATGAAATAAAGAAACTTGATATTTGAACCATTATACACTGTCAGTACCATTGAGCTGTAAAAGACCTGTAAATGCTGACAGGAGAAAAGATTCCTTACTTAATTCAATCTTATTTCAGACACTAGTTTGGTCCATACGAGATCAAATTAGAAGGAAAGTTAGTCTATTATAAAAAGTTTGTATGAAGTCTTTTAGGACAGTGCACAAATGTGTTTAAAGCAGCTCTGTGCAGGGTCAGTAAGGGCCTCTGTTATGGTTGACTCCTCCAACCGACTCAAAAATCTATAAATGAATTGTCTTAGTAGTGCCATACTTGTGGGTTTTTGAGAATTCACAAATAACTGACTGGCACTGTGCCATCTGGGGACAAAGGAGCCGTCTGAAAGTGTTGTTGTAAGCCACAGACAAATCCCCACACAGAGTCAATGTGACAATTTCATTTTTACATTTAGTTATAGGAAAAATTACATGCTGGCCTTGCAGAAAAATGACAAACCAAATGTGTTGTGGCATAAAGAAACCCACAGTCCCTCAGCCAAGACATTTTCTACACTCCGAATACAGTATCCATGCAGAAAAAGAATCTATATCTCACTGGACGTTGATTTGGGTTGCAGTCTTAGCCTTGACTTAAGTGAGAGTGCCCTTTGGCTTTGGCAGTGTTGAAAAAGTGAAGTGTAAAGATATAGTTTGCTGAGGTAGGACAGGATTTTGATTTATTCAAGCGCATTGAGGGTCAAAATAAAAAGTCAATCTGTCTTTAACTATAGTGAGTATAAAATGAATTATGTGTGGTGAAGGGCATAGAAGCACTTGGGTCGATCTTGAGTCTGTTAAAGTCTAGAAATATCTTACAACATGTCTCTTCTTATTGAGGCGCTGTTATTTGCTCATGCCTTTTTGCTTGAGATGCCAATGCAACACTTCACTCAGGACATTTGACTCTAAAGGCTGTAGATCTGCCGTGGCTGTACACTAAACAAAAAATAAATAAACACAACAACAAATCAACAGTAATGACCAATTAGACTTTCAAATGGTCTTCACTAATATAGTTGTATGTTTCATGGGTCTGAACAGCGTGCGGTGGGGGTTGGATGTTTATGAACTATAAACAGTATGTCATTATTCAAAGCTGCGGTCCTCGGCTGTCTGAGCACTTGTTCTCATTACAGCAGGAGCTGATGGGAGCAGAAATAAGTGGACCGAGACAGAAGACATGCCCGACGCCTCATTCATCACCAGCCCTCAGCAGCAAAGGGGAAAGAATGTAATGTAAAGTGCGCAAAGGAGTTTCAGTTTTCAGATTTCAGCTTCTCCGAGTCTCCCCTTTATCATTTATTCATTTTATCCATTTGGATGTTCACAATGCTTTGTTGAATCCATAATTAGAGCTTGTTATTCTGTTGTGTAATGTATAAAATACAGAAAATGCAGCTTAATTTTTTGTGCAGTCCACTTGTTATTTTAAATTCAATTTCAATAAAGGATTGTACTGTATGTCTGTGCATAATATCATATAATTATAATGTTATGGTATGTCCAGTAAGCCAACAAAATATTTATTTTAAAAAATACAGTTGTTATATGTCTGTAGATTTAAAGATGGTGCAAATCTCCTCAGTTCACATCAATTATTTAGAGCCTGTGAAGAGCTATGGTAGCCCTGGAAGGACACACTGTTTTCTATAAACAAACCTAGTGGAAATAGGTCAGATGATGAGGCTTGAAGCCACCATGCCTCATTATGTAGTCGTGAGATCAGGAACTGAAAGGAAGAAAAACTTCTTTTGGGGTTCTATGAAGCTTTATTTATTCATTGATTTATTTATGGTTTATTTGACAGGGACAAATACCACACAAACAAAATGAAAAGTCCTATGATGTAGTTAATGTTGTGCAACAAATACGTTATAAGCAGGAAACAGTGATGAGAATATGGCATATATAGAAAGTAAAAAAAGATTGTGGTATTGATACTTCAGTATATGGCAGGGAAAGATCAGTAAAAGTAAATGTGAGGAACTTGTGTGAGGTTGTGACAGACTTTAAATGGGTTTTTCTCACAACTAGGATAGAGCTCAAGTCCTCATACATTTTGCATCAGCGCTGTGGCAGAGAGAGAAGGTTGGGGAGATACATAGAAGCAGATGAAATATGGAGGGAGTCAGAGAAGTGGCATCAGAGAGCTTGAAACTGGAAAAGCACTGCAAGCAAGGTCGGGGAGTTTAAAAATAGAGCAGGTAGAAGTCATGTAAAGCCTCTCCACAGCCTGTATTGCTCACACAAAATCATTATGTTTCACTCTGAATAAAGGGCTTTTCAATTTGCTTTTACAACAGTCGTCAAAGCCTCGCTGAAAGCCTGGGGCCCCGAGTGTTTCTTCACACTCTAGGGGATGTTTGTAAGAGTTATTTGTGTAATAACCTTTGATTACATCTTGACAGTCTAAAAAGCTTTGCGTCAATAATTTAGCACTAGCCATACTACTCTGTTTCCATGGTTACAGCCCTGGGAAAAGTTTGTGGAAAATGATGGATGAAGCGAATATAATAATCTTTTTACAATAATCTCTGGCAAGTTACTATACAGTGCACTTTGTTGTTTCAAATCAAGAAAAAGTTGGTGGAAAGACAACAATGGCTCGGATGAAAAATGGGGATGTCCACGGCCAACTGCTGCAGGTTATGTGTCTAAACACTGAATTGTGAATTCTTAAAAAAAAAAAAGAAAGCGGTGCATAAAAACACAAGACATATTTGCTAACAATGTTTTAAAGTGTGACAGATGTCCTTTAAAGAGATTGGTTCTGACCAGAAAAGCGGGGATTGGCTCTAGGGAGAACTTCCTTTGAACCTGTTCTAAAATGATAATACAGTAGCCTATTATATCCTTATTTAAACTTACAGGCTTTTTATTTGAAAACTCATTCACTTTTTCAATGTTATTGCTCTGTGATGAATGTCACTCGACTGCCACGTCACATGAAGTGGGGTAAAACTGAAAAGTGTCATCAACAGCTGGCTTCAGTGTCTCTGTGGTTAGTCAGAGTGGTTAATGGAATTATATGAATGACACTTATGTCCACAATTCTTGTACAGTCTTTGGAAAGTGCTCAATAGTGAGTAGCTTTTATTTGCGTCATCATAAAATCTACTAATACATCATTTTAAAAATTAAGTTGCTTATTTGTGTTCCATCTACATTTATCAAAATCCACTTTACTAAATAATTATGATAAATGATGAGGACATACAATTTGCGTGAAGTTGTGAGGGAAAACGCTGGGAAAAACTTAAAGAATATGATGCATAACAAAAGATGACATTTATACAAAGTTCAATGCACAATACTTTTTATCTCATGACCCGAGGACTATGTGTAATATGTGCTTACTTACCCTGACCCACGAAAGTTAGTTTGCTAACACATACAGTATACGAAAAAATTGGAACAATAAAGAGAAGATTATCATGGCCCCTGCGCTAGGATGACATGCAAGGAAAAGGATCTTGAAGGCTTTGGGTTAGGGTCTCATTCCTGTAAATGTTACAAAAGCAGAAAGCTTGTATGCATTTCTATTTACATTATTTACAGATTATTTACAGTTGACAGATAATAATAAAGAGCTACTGGTCTAATACAAATTTATAGGAAATGTAAATTAATGCTTATTACTTGCAAAGGTTTTTGCAATAGCTTGAAGGAACAATATCAGCACTTAACAATTAGTGCTGAGCTCAGAGAGTAATTTAAAAGTACGTGTTTCAGTAGAACAGTACATTTAAACCTTTGGGCAAATGGGCCATTTGTATTGTGCAAACAAAAAATTATATATTAATGTGACAGGAGCTTTAAAAGTCCCCTCAGGAGAAAGATAAATGAAAGTAACACCATTTTAAAGATTGTGTTAAATTGTCTTCTTTTATTTGAGCATAAAATAATTGAGTTTGGTTTTATCACACAGATCAAACTAAAACAATTTCAATAACTCTAATCTGACAACATAATTACAGCTATAGGTTTAAATTCCCAATGTGGGTTTCAATCTTAAGAGCAATTAAGAACAAATTTCACAGTACATCCCTAAAACCTGTAAGATAAAAACCAAAGCACTAACTTTTAAAAATCTGGAGATGCTTATTGGTTCTTGTTGGTATGAGTATGGTTAGGGTTAGCCATTTAATTCCTGTGACACAATTAGGGCCACGTTGAGTGCAGAATGCTGATTGAGCCAGGCCAAGAGGAGGCCCAGTGTTGTTCTTCAACTACAATATGTTGAAAGGTTGTTATTGAATTTTGAAGCCAGAAAAGGACTGCTCACCTCACACGAGGATAGTTACACATGAATACAATGATGACATAAGCTGAAAGTTTGGGTAAATCTACACATATAATCTGATATGTTTAAGAGAAAAGTACTGTATGGACTGTTTGTAGGCTAATTGATGCAAAAGTGTGAGTCTTAAAAATGATTTTATTTTACTTTAGCTGCTATTCTTTTTAAAGTAAATCATGCAGGCTAGAAATTAACACTCAATTCTGAGATAATGATTATCAAAAACATATTGTGATATATGCACATTTGGTACCTGTGGAACACCATGTATTAAAAGAAATAAGGAGGTCTATTTGTGTGTCAGCTAAATCACCCTGAGAGGAGGATCCGGCTGCAGCTTTTATGGCAAAGACGTGCGGTTGCTATGGCAAACAACTGTGCCATCATCAGAGGAAACACCATGCATATGTGTATCTGTGTGTGCCTCGGCTTATGAGGCATAAAGAGGGAACAGAAAGATACAGTCAGCTTTCTTTTTCTTTTGTGCACTCCTGTCTCCTTGCACATGTTGTCCAGGTGCTTGACATCCACTAATGACACTCAATTGGGACAAATACAATGGACTGGAGCCACTGTTTTTCTTCCCTCATCTCTCCGAGGCAGTATCAGGCCACACTGTGAGAATGAGTAATGTGAGCGCTCATAAGCAGTAATTGGGTTTATTCACTTCTTGTTCCCGCCCAAGAGCCGCACGGAGACAAATGGCAAAGGAGTTTGCACACTTTTGCACTGTTTTTTCCTTATCTTCATGTCAAGAGGAAATTTATCATTTGCCAACTTACAATCACAAACTTAACTTACAATTCCCTACTTTAAATATTTTTAGGCAAAATGTTTTAGTGTTTCCAGGCCAGTCTTTGCAAACAATGCAACAAGACACATTTGTTTTTCACATACTAGTTTTTATTTGGGTTTCAAAATTAAGGAACATGTTTATCATAACTTTGCAGATGTGCTGATTTATAAAAGGCTATAATCTATAATTGCTGAAAACACAGTCTGAACAGTTAGGTAAAAAGATTGGCTCCTGACAAAAGTAAGTAGGTTGTAGACTGGGGTTGAGTTGTGTGGTTTAGATATTAAAGGCAAAGTAATTTTCAGATTAGGTCTAATGTCTGTAAACAAACCTGGTCACGTATCTCTCTCTTGTTTAAACACTAGCCAACAAGTAAGAGACCATCCTTTGGTTTAGTCAATGCTTTTAATCAATGTTCCACTTGTAGATTGATTCCTTTTGGTTTTGAAGCATCATGTATGTCCCTCCCATGCACATAAAAGAGGAAAAACTGAATGTTCAGAAGAAGATCTTGAATTATTTACCTAAAGAATGGTGTTTCTACTATATTAGAAGTTTTAATTTAAACTCTTACGTGCCTTTAACATTTTAAGGATTCCTCGACTTAAGTTCAGGTTTGTTTGCAGTAATCATTCCTGTCTTTAAGCAGATAAATTTATGCTATTTTTACATCATTAACTACATATGTTTAGTTGTCTGTGGCACAGAAGGGTGACTATCTGTTGGCGGGGTCCTGCGGTCCCTCCACGGATCCCACCCTTTCCGCTGCTCGCCCCTGAAGCGCGCCTCCGCAGCGGCTGGTCGTGTCCGCTGTGTCCGCCAGAGGGCAGCTGAGTCCCGGTCTGAGCCTGCGCCGCTCCCGCTGCATCACAGAGACGAGAATACCACCAGATGGCGGTTTAGGATTGCTGCTCTTCTCTCAAGGCGCGGTTCCGCTCGCAAGGCCAATTTTCAATATTAAAAAACGCACCTTATTAAAACAAAAATCGATTTATTATTCCGAAAGGTGATATTCGATTCGGCGATGTTCGGGAAAGGTGAGTGTGTGGTGTTTTTGTGGTGTTTTGTGCGGTGGGAAGGCAGACGGAGCACAGATTAAAGATGGTGGACGCAGACAGGGAAGACTGGGTGTTGGGGGATGGGCGCTAGCGGCTTTCTCTCTCTTCCTCAGTTACATTATAGCCTAGCGGAGCACTTAGCTAACGAGCTAGCCCCAATTTTTTCGGCAAGACAACTCGGCAAAGGGGCGAGTGGTTGCCAGAGACCAGGCCCTTTGACACCTCTTACTATCGGACGCAGGAGTTTAGCTTGTCAACAAATAAAGAGCTGTGCGGTGTGACGTGTGTTCATGCATTTTGCACGGCAGCATTCACAGCATCATCTTTCTCTCATTTGCACAGCCGTGTGATGATTGTACAGTGTTGCCCTCCTACCGAGCGTTGCTTTCTGTGCAGCTTTTCACATTTGCTCCAATGCCACGTAGATATGTCGACTTCTCAACCCATTACAGTTTTGTGCTTACACTTCATGTTTACTGTATGCTATGTAGGTGTTCTTGTTTGCTACTTTTCTCTCCGTCAGCATCAGCATCTCTGCTCCGTCTTGCCTTCAAGTTTGCAGAGTAGCGCTGACTTTTGGTGCCGTTAAAAACACGTTGCTTGATTTCCAAATGGCACGTGCATGTCATTTGGTTGCCCCCCTTTTTTCTTGCACGGTTAACATTACTATTATGGCGCTTGTTTTACCCTTCCCGCCCCCTTCTGTGCGGGAAGCAGGCAACATTGAGCGGGGAAACATGAGTCACATGATGAGGGGGGGATGGGTTCCAGAAGCCAGCCCAACAAGTTTACACGGGCTCCAGTGTTGGTTGTCCACCCCTCCTGCCGTCTGCCTGTTCTTCACGCCCTGTGCTGTTAGATGTTTGTGGGTCAAAGTGCCTCCTGACAGCCTGCATGGCTGTCTGATAGTTACATAACTGCTTTGTTTACAATCAGCCATGTGATTTTTCACCCAGCCTGTTTATGGTTTGTTATCTGTTTTCAACTTGTCTTACATTATCGCTTGAGTTTTTGCCCCATGATGCAGATGTCTCCATTCAGTTGCTGAAAAAGTCTTGTTTTTTTCAAGTTATATTGCATATAGTGCATGGTTCAACACTGGGCTTGTGTCTGGAAATATGAGCATTTATCACTCAACTAAGCCTTTGCTTTTGTTGTTTTGCTCTTAGTGTGCACTAAAACCTGTTATTCCCTATGCTGTTTTGTGGTGCTTGTTTTCTGACTTTGGGTACTGAAAGAATCAGCCTGTCTACAAGTCTTATTGAATAGCAAACATTGCTGTGCAATGTTCCTATATTATCTAAAATGTCCATCATCAAACAATTTGTTAGCTCATTTGACTGAAGTTATATTGTCAGTGTATCGGTGCCACAGGTTAAAACATTTTGATAAAGTGATTTACCTAAAATCCTATAATTAGCATCTAATTTCAAGAGGCAGCTGTGTCAATTATAGTTAAGCAAGAATTCAAAGACACATAGCACTGAATAATGCCTAGACATAACATAACACAATCTAGTGTTAAGACTTAACACAATCTAGTGTTAAGATTTACTTAAGACTTACTTAAGACTTAACACAATCTAGTGTTAAGACTTACTTCAGTTGCCATCAACATTGATTTGTGCTGCTTATCATCCATTCTAAACCTTTGCACTACTCTTTGCATTCTATCCGTAATGCATACCATAACCAGTTCATTTGATTTTTAATTTCCAGTCTATTTACACAGACTAGAACTTTAAGGACCTGCTAAACCTGTTGGACACCAACAAAACGTATAGTCTCATTTGACAGACTCTTAGTTGGATTGGCAGCTATAGAAAAATCTATTTTTTTTTATTTATACATGTCATATTGGACTGCCACAGCAGCTGAGTCAAGTCATTGAATTATTTGGAAAAACTACTCTAAAAATATTTGTTACTATGGGTGTGTGCCTGCCTCTGAATGCATGTGTATTCAGGATTACATTAGATGTGGCTAATTAATCATTATTGGACAAAGTTAGATCAGTTAGTAGGGTAATATTTCATAGTGCTCGATAGAGGAACAGTCAATGTATTGTTACTGTTCAACTCTTCAACCAGTGTGGCACCTTTCTCCTCCCGGTGTGTTTTAAATTTTTTGACTGTGACAGTAGTCATTTCTATAGCTTTGTGAAAACAGGTTAGTCTTTGGACAAAGCCATATCAGTGACTATTGTTGAAACTCCACTTGTAGTACTGTAAAGTAACAGCAAAACATTAAGGGATTTGTAACTGGGTTTTGTTCAGAGCTTTGGATGTTAAGCTTTCAAAATTGGGCTTAGTTGGATACATTTCTTAAGAACAGCTTAAACATAATATATTAATAGACAAAGAAAAAAAAGATCCATTTTGAATATTTTCTTTGCTGTATATTTCCTGCTAAAACTGGAAACAGGAAATTATTCTTTGTGTTGCCAGCTACTTGAAACAGGGTCACCGTGTAATACTGTGTGACAAATGTCAAGGCCATTACATAATCTCCAGGGCTGTGTCATTATAAGCATATGGCTCCCACAAAAGGCACACGGCTGTGGAGCTTTAACGCCTCTGTCTCTAGATTTAAATGGCATCACAGTGGTCTGTGCATTACAGTTTCTGTCAACTATGTCTATATCCTTAAAAAAAATCATGTTCAATGTACAAAATAAAATAAACCATATGTTTTGCATTAACTGTAGGCTGCAAAGGTCCACATGTACAACAATCTCTTGTAATGCTTTGTTTTGAGTTTAAGTAAAATGCAATGGGACTTCCCAGTAAGTAATTACCTGCATTTTTGTTGTCAGACTTGTTTCTTTGCTGAAGAAACTTGGGTCACTCGGCTTGAGGTTGTTGCTGCAGAAATATGGTTAGCTGCCAAATGTAAAAGCAAACATTGAAGCTCTTTTTATTTGAACTAGCACATCATTACACTTGACCATAAAGCCCATATAACTGTTAACACAGACTCAATACTGTTTTTATATTCTCATTACACATAATAAAGCTTTTGGGATTGGAATTTCTTACACAATGGTAGCAGACAATTACAGACATTATTAGTGTATTGCAGCATACATTTGAATAGAAAAACTTTTAGTAACTGAACATTTACCTAATCTTTGCTGAAATAGCAAAGCAAGCAAAGAAGCTAAGATTGGCAATATTACAGAAGCTTATCTATGACGGATTTAGTTTACAGGATGTGGCATTACAGTGGTGTGCATTATATATCTTTTTAGCATTTTAAGTTTACATGCTTAACAAAAATAAAACCTATGTTTAATTTTGAAGTAGTTTATTTTCCAGCCAAAGAAGTTGAAATACAGCAGTCAAGGTGAACAGTAATATGTCATGTGTTGTGTTTAGTGATCTCCCTGGTTTACCTGCATTGCTCAGCGGTTGCTCAACTGTGAAGCTGCTACAAGACTGTGTTTGCTATTGCAGCCAGACTTTAGATTTGCAGAGACTATTGCTAGTCAATAATAAGGCTGTACCTCCAAGTCAACACACTGCAGACCACTATTAAAAAAAGACAGTCCTGTCTATGACATGAACTTGTGTAAGCTACATTTTACTTCTAATCATTTCTCTGCCCTTGGATTAGTCTCAGTGTTATTAAGTGCTCTTCAATTTTTCAGTTGGATAAAAATATATGCTGTTTGAAAAGCCATTCACCAAAATAATAGGTGTAATATTGTGGCCTTGCTATTTCAGAGCGTAGAAACTACCAGCCCCATTCATTTAAAACGCATCATAATGGCTTTGCTATTTCGAGTCTACCTGCAGAAATATAATGCCCCATGAAAACGGCTCACAAAGAGGAAAACACTCTACAACTAATTCTTGGTGAAAATGGTCTCTGTTTTTCTTCAGAACCTTAATAAATCATTGCTTTTCTATGTTGTAGCTGGGTTATCTGCCTTGAGCTGTACCACTGACAGCAATTCATTTTACATCAGCGCTGTGATGTCAAGCTTTGTCGACAGGAACAGTTTATTCAAGACGTTTGAGCGTCAAACAGCACCAGCATTGCCAGGACATCTCTACCCCATGCTATATTCCCAAAGCATTTCTCAGTGCTGTATCACTATTTACACTAGATCTCTAAAAAAATCCTAATTGCGCCAACTTCAAATATTTGTTTCAAAATATATAGACTGTACATTTTCCAGCTCTTCTGTGCTCTGAGTTTGCTCAACATTACTTTAAATTAACACAAGAGGATAAGAAGTGACATTAGTTTTCCAGCCAGAGACTGACATGTGCTTCTAAAACTTGAATGTTGATTTATGAGATATGTGTCATGTCCTGTCCCGGCTTAAAAAGGGATGTTACTCTGTGTGGCTTTTTGTGTGTAGCTGCTTGATCTAAATTTGGCTCCAGAATAGACCAACAAATCCTATAGGTGTCGTTAATGAGAGTAAGGTTAACAACTGGCCACAGGCTTCAGAAAATACCAGCTTCTCAGTGTTGGCTGTGGCTGTGTGTGTCTTTCAGTGCTGTTTGTACACACTCTTACCTCATATTGATTCACAGGCTGCAGCCAAGTCAATTCTTTGGCTTTAGAGAGTGGAAATAAAGTGGTTGCAAAAGGACAGAAATATTAGAGCACTTCCTTGCAAGTGGGTAATTGTGTCAAAGGCTTGATAACGTTTTCACAGCACTTTCATAGACTGTAATAGGAGAATTACAGGTGTAAGTTGCACTTTGCCAGAAACTCGGTTAGATGCTGCGACTGCAGCTATATCGTATTCAGAGCATTTTATTTCAAGTGAATGTGACAACGTGAAAAATGTGCTCCTCTGACAATGGCTGCTAAAGCTTTGTTCAGCCCTTGCTCTGAGACATTAGTTTGTATCAGAGCCCATCTGCTCCTGCAGCTTGTGTAAAGGGGATTATGGGGTTTCACTGGACACACTGGCTCTTGCAGATTATTTGCCTATAACCTTCCGTATATCCCTCTGACAACATGTTACACTATCATCACTATACTATATATCACTATACTATACCCGCAAAGGACCTAAACCACATGGGGTACTTGTACTTGTTGTGAATTCTTATTACAGTATCCACAAAATGTCTTGTTATGAAAAGAAAAATAATTAGTGACAGATATTGGCAGCTGTCCATTCAAAGTGAGACCAAAATTACTTAAATGGATTAGGTGTTCAGTTGAGTGTTCTTGCATAGCAATTTTCAGCTTTTCAATAGCAATTGTTGGCCCATGAAGGCTGAAACCAAGTCCAACCAACATAGCAATGACAGATTGCCATTTTACAGTAGTACAATAGACCTATGAGCCCATTAGACTTGGTAATTTCTCTTAATAAATTTTTAAATGGATGTTTTCTATAAACAATGTTAATTGCAGCTCCAACAACAAGACTAGTTCAAAACTTTCCAATTATTTTGAGCCCAACTGTTTTTGTATTAAAATCCTGACTGCAGCTTGCCAACCTTCATTAAAGTACAGCTTTAAATCTACTCTCCTGGATTTTGTCAGCAGCCCTGTCAGCTGCTCCATAATGGTATGTTTTCCTTTGACATCTGCCCGCTCATATTAGCAGCCTGAGAAACACACAACATACCACTGCATCATTAGGGAAAAAATAAGTGTAAGGACAGTTGGCCTCCTTCAAGGCTGTGTATGTGTTTGTTTAAATGGTACAGCCTTCACCTATTCCCCGTTTCGTCCCTTGTCTCCTGCTCTATTAGAAGTGAAGCTGAGGTACACTGAAAATCTGGGCCGAGGTGAGCGAGCAAACCAGACAGATGAGAGAAGAACAAATTAGTTTCTTTTTCTCCCTCCTTCCCCCTGCTGCTCTCAGTCTGTGGCTGTCACACTTCTCCCCCTCTTCTCCCTCCTTTTGCCCCTCACCCCTCCCAAAATCATCCCCTCTCTTCACTCCTGCGGTTCCATTTTATATCTGCAGCAACCAAATAGACAGCTTTTACAGGAAAAAACATGTTGTGCCCTCTGTCATAGTATTTTTTTAATGGCATCTACAGCACCGCCTTTTCTTTTTATGATTATCTTTTGTTTGCAGAGGTAGTTTTCAGGAGATTGAGGGAAAATGTATTTCTTCAGCAAAGATATAATCAGTTTGTGCAGTTCACACAGCATCTTTTTCCTTCCCTCGGCTCTGCTAAGATCAGGCTTTGGAAGCTGCCAAAAACGTCCGTACACAACTTTGTGGCATTAACAGATGGCTGCGTCTGCGTTTGCTGGAACATGACAACTTGTCTGACTTTGTGTTAGACGGTAATCTCCCGTGTGACATACTGATAATCTGGTTAAACCAGGCGGCCGCAGGTCTCACGGCTTCTCCACATTTCAAAGCCAGGGCTCACTGGTCTGGGTATGTATGGAGGCTGGCAGCTTGATAAAGTGCAATTATTGTCTCAGTGGCTGTGTAGCGGTCCCAAGAGACCTATTGTAGTTCAAGATCACTTTATTGTCTCAGAGAGGATTTTTAAGCTCTCAAGGCCCCTTTCTTTCATTTTTATTTTAGTTAACTTTATCTTTCAAATATGTAATAATCTTGAACAACAAGGACGTAATTCAAGTGTTTGTGGGTTGAATTGCTTTTCATTTTGTTAAGGCAGCATTAGCTAACCCAACAACATTGTAATAGAAACATTTATCTGGCTTGAGATGTTCAGTTTTGACTGGTGTCATTTATGTTTTACTGAAACAATAGAAGGGACAAATATAGCTGCTTGGCAAATGTTTTGGTGAATTCTTTTGGGTGTAATACTGTGAGTGGCCACTGGTTGAATTGGGGGACACACCAGAGGGCAGTACCACTTTCCTCATCCATTGCTATTATTTAAAACAATATAAATGCCCTATTTACTCTGTTCTAATTGGATAAAATAATAAAACATACTTTTTGTTATACAATGTCATTAATAAAACAAACCACCATCTATGTTGTTTCTTATTGCCAGTATCTTCTCTGTAATGACCATGAAGCCAAATCCAAGAGAAATTTAACCTCTATTAAGTTTATTGTGAAGTGAACACTACCTGTGATTGTTCCTTTTATTAAATGTTACAAGGCTCAGTGAAAAAGCTACAAGTGTCTCAAGTACGTCTCCCACTTTACATTAACAAAATCATTCATTTCCTTCTTTTGCTGCTTACGGCTGGCTCCAAAAATGTTCATTGCTGCATCTATTTACTTCTGGGAGAAGAAAAGAGTAATGATTTTTTTAATAGGCTGTTATCACTGTCCATCATTAGTAGCAATAATATTTAACTAAGTTCTACTATATTTGTACTTTATGCCTTGTGCATGTCCCTTAAAATCCACTTGTAGATGTTATTATCTTGATGTGGCACTACTTTTTCTACTATTTATGTGGGAAGTAGACGGGTATTTATATGCTTAAATAAATAAAGTGTGATTTTCACTTTTCGATTGTGTTTTGATTGGTTCATAGAAATAGACTGGAGTTATGTCTTGTTGATAAGCAGAATCACTTTTTATTGTCATTGCACATTTTAAGAGAAAACTAAATTTGCTAATCACCTGTTCATGAAATATGTACAGTATGTGCTAGTCTCTGCCATGGCAACTTTTATGTGACACATGCATTTAGCCACTGAAGGGGCAAGGTGCTCATTGTTTGCCTTTGACCGGACACCAGCTAATACCACAACACTGTATCTTCAAGAGTTCAGGTTTGCATATCCATCAGAGTCACATAGGCCACAGACAGTAAACCTAACACCAGAGCTATTAGTGTCACATGACATTTCCTGTCCCACCATGAACCTCTGTGGAACAGGTTGCTTAGATGCATTCTCTGGGAGCAGCTAAACCAGTAAAGCGCTGGTCCCCTGTGATTCACTGGGCCAAATTATAGAGATATTAAACCGTTTTATGGCAGAAGATCCTCATGAGTCACAGCTTCACAGTTTCCTATACATGGCAGCTGTAATCGTCAGCATGTATTACTTGAGTCTCTTCACTATAACTGCCCTTAATCATATCAAACGCCACAGAGAGATAAGTGGATGAGATTTATAAATTTTTACAAAACCGTTGCTACTGTAATGTTATTTCTTTTCACTGTGCTCAGATGGCTGCTACCTCTAGTGTAAATGTGGTAAGGCTTAGAGACTTTAAACTATGTGTGTTTAGATGGTAGTGAGTAGATGTCACTGGTATGTGATTATTGCTTCTTGTTGTGGTCTTTTTAATCACTCTCTGTTGACTGCTACAGGCACCAATTTGATTACACAGGTTGCTTGACAGAATTAATAATGAGTAGCTAATCGTCCATTCTGCAGTCTTGTTCAACTCAATAACCACTCAATAATATTATGTTCAGGCTGGTAGGATGAATGGGTTTGTTTCTAGCTCACATTTTGATTGCATAGTAATTAAGAAACACTTAACATACGTTTCATAAGACCTAACTGGCCTATATCTAAAAAAGATTTGTGATGACAGTAATAAACTCTATATTTGCAATATACGTTATATCTCAACACAATTTAGAGGATTGAATTAACAGGTAGCTGCTAAATACCGTTCATAAAGAAATAGATCTTAATAAAAGCCTATATAAAATCTTACCTGAAAACAAATACACAAACCTATTGGTCACACATCTCTAGCAGCACACTTAATGCAACATAAACAGATAAAAACAAACTTTGTGTATTCCTCACTTGTAGTATTTGTTTTGACATGTTTAACGAAAGCTATTGCAGAGAAAAGGGTAGTGTCTTGACTTGGCTGTGACACTCTGTATTCACTAAACACTTTGTCAATGCAAACTGCAGAAGTTTTAAAGGTTTTCACTTTGGCGTGCCCTCTGGAGGATTGACCAGTCACGGGATTGTTCCTGAGCACATTAGATCCACTAAGATTCGACTTAATGAATCCAGTTAAACCTATCTGGAATGAACTGGCCTGCTGCCCCTGGACGCTGCTCCAGTTTACACCAGGGTTAAACCACAGTTGTGTAGAGCCACCTCAGTCTGGGTCGTCTGTGGTTAAGTGTGGTTGTAAAGTATGTAGACCACAGCAGCCAGAAACAGAGAGACTATTCGTTTACAGGGAACACCTAAGTCCGGGCTGAGTCTATTTCAACACTTGTCAAAGCACAGAGGGAAAAAATTCAACAAATAATAAAGCCATAATAAAATTGCACTTTTGAAATTTTTTCTTAATTTTAGATTGTAGTATTAGTTGCTATGGAAACTGACCCAATGAAACCATGTAATTTGAAGGAGCCAGTCTTCACTTTATGAAAACAAATCTGTTTTGGCAAATGTTACACATTTTGAGTTAAAGCAGCTCTTGTCATTCATAGCTAAGCATTACTGTACTTCTGCTCGGTTTGTGTGTAACTTATGAATGCATTGAGTGAAAATGACCATTTCATTTCCTCCGTCAGGCTTTACTTAGTATTCTCATTTTGTTTGACTTACACACTTGTCTACAGTTCATTAAGTCTACTGTTTTTTTCTGTTTTTCTTACCCATGTTCTTTGTGCTTCAAGGCAGAGGATTATTTTGATAACCAATCTTTGTGGGGACTTATGTCTTCCTGTCTAATTTTCCCTGTTTGTGAGTGAAAATCAGTTTTGAAAGTTGCAGAACAGGACATTTGTGTGCCTAAAATAATCTTAAAGCTCATTTTAAGCAGATTGTGCATGTTCTGTAACTCACTGAGGTTGTAGCACACTGTGTTATTCAAGTGGCACATGTTTATCATCACAGTCTTAGGCCACACCAATTTAAAACTGTAGGTTAATAATCATAACTGACACTGTCCATTTTGTTGCTTTGCTGCTTTTATTTGGTTGCATGAAATATTGAACTCTGATTTTATCTCTGTTGGGTGGGTGGACGTGAGTTTATTTATACTGTCTTTCAGTCCCATTTATTTTAATAAATTCACATTCCTCTGCTAGGTGTCCCCTGAAGTATTTTCTTTACTGCTGTATTTATTATGTGGAATATTGACTCTTTACGACACAAAAGCTGTCTTTGTTGTGCCTTTTTAACAATCCATACTCTATTGTATCTGAGCAACCACCCTTTTTATGTATTTTTTTTTTGTGCCCAACTTATTAGTAGTTAAACCGGACTGTTGTTTATCCTTGACTGCTACAGAATGGTTGCCCGCACTTGGCCTTGACTACTGTCTACATCTCTAGAGATAATGGGCAATTATAGCAGATGCAGCACAGGTTACAGTTGTGAGAAGAATTGGCCAGCAGGGACCACAGCAGTGAAAGATATTTGAAACATTATTGTTGCTGGAAATGGACTGAACACAGTGCAGGTGTTGCCTCGAGGTCACTTCTCATTTGTTAAACTGTTTTTTTGTGCTGGTGTTAGACTGAAAACATTGAACTAAAGCATCTTTAACCTTGACTGACCTAATGTTATCTAATTAAAGGATACTAACAAGCTTCTCACACACTACACACCTCCACAAAAGCCGTGGTTACATTCATTGTCTATACTTCACAGGTTGCAGAGGGTTTGAATCTCTTCCAGCTGCTTAAGACATGGGGCGGGGTACACCCTGGACCATTGCCAGTTTATTATAGGACTAGCACTTGGGAGACAGACACTGACAGACAACTTCACACTTGCATACCTTCTTAATGGGAAATTTAGACTGTACATGCAGGTCTCTAAACACATTCAATGGTTGGCCCAGTCATATAATGAATATTCCATATATAATTGGAATAAATATAACATAAATTAAAATTTATAATCTAAACTCTACATTTAAAATATAAATAATTTCCTTCTTTCGAGGGTATTCCTGTAATAATCTGACTGATACTAAATCCGCCTTGTAGTAGAAAACGGTAAGCTTTTTGGGATAAAAGCGGAAACATCTCAGCTTTAATACTGTGCCCAGATGCTGACTTCTAAACTAATCTTCAGAGACACAATTTGATTATCCCATTAAAGTCTTATGTGACGGTAACTTTGTGTTGTGCTTGTTTATTGAAATAAACTGTTCCGAGTGGAAGCTTTGGCTCTGTTGTTTACCACGTCTGTTACTACCTACTACACATACTGATTCAGTCTGGGGTCCATAGCCTTTGCCTTTTGTTCTACTTTTTACTGTTGCACAACACCACATAATGGCTCTTTGAAGGGCATATTTGTAAGTACTTAAACTCAAGAGACAGCTGTGGTTGTTATATGTTGTAAAGGTGCTTGGGATTAGAAAACTCAAAGTTACCATGGATGCAGCTATTTCATTTTGTTTTGTCTAAAGGCATAAATTTCATATTTTGTATTTTACACTAATGCCCAGACCATCTTGATTAAAATATGCTTATTCTAAAGGGTTTATGGTAGGTTGAAGGCTTAAGAAGAAGGGCTGTGGAGTGTGATTTGTGCTTTTTCTGTCAAGGTGACTGTAGAGTAGACACATGACATTGTAACTGATTTATTGGTGTAAATAGGATTTCAATATCGTGGCACTCTGCATCACAGGCTACACATCATTTTCAGGCCATTGCGTTGTTCATCTATATATATATATATTCTCTCCTAAGCTCCTAAACATTTGTCTCTAACTGATCATATTATTGATTAAAAAAAACAATAATAGATTGTAGATTTGCCAGGTAGGCTTGAAAGCCAAGGTAATAATAATTATTTGTTTAATTTGTATGTCTTTGCATGGGTGATACAGATTTATTTATTCTCCCAATCTCCTAATGTAATGTAGTCACTTTTGGCTCACTTGGATTTACAGAAACTGATTTGATAGTTGAAGGAACTTTGCATAACATCCTCTGAGCATTAACACGCACACATTTCATAAACATTCTATGTTGAAATTGCAGAAAATTATATTTAATATTCTAGGTCAACGGCTGCTCTAAAATCATGTTTCTCATTGGAATCACAAAGAAAACTTGGTGAATGATCCACAATTTTTTTTACTTTATTGAAAAGGGTAATGCTTTATTTTAGTGCTCATAAGTCAAGTCACTCCCAGCTTTGATGTTTTTAAATGTTGTTGTTTTTTTTTTAAGAAAATTCTATTATGTGAGGATTATTAATATTTATATATATATATATATATATATATATATATATATATATTTTTGTTTTTTTTGTTTTTTTGGGTTACATTATTGTAGATTGCATAGCCTGTTTGTGAGGGGGGGGGAAGCATTGGCATACTTATTAATCACTTCCTGAAGTCTTTTTATATATATATATATATATATATATATATATATATATATATATATATATATATATATATATAATATATATATATATAGGTTAAAAAAAAGATATTTTTTACTTGTGACAGTTATTTGCTTCCGTTGTCTCTAAGTCAATTGAGCACTGATTGGATCTCTAACTGAAAGCTTGTTTTTCTGTAGTCACTGTTAAAACTTTGTGAATGCCCAATAATTTTTCCAGTGTTGTTATGACATAAAAAACATTTGCAGAAATATACATTTAAATCTGGGAACAGCTCGTTATACAGCATATATTTCTCTCCTTGTCTTATGTCATTTAAATGCTGCGCTTATTGGATTTTTAACTTGGTCCCGTTCAGTTCTGCTCCCCCCCTCTCTGCGCGGCCCCTCCTGTCTCCAGTCAGCCAATCAAATGTGCCGTCACCGCAGGGCTTATGACCCACACCAGTTGCCATAGCAACGCCGGCCTGCCTCCTCGAGAACATGTCATGCATGTTAAGTGACTCCCGGATGCTCGCTCGTTGTCTCTGTCTTGAGCTCATTCTTAAATCCACACAGGCGGACTGTAGTTTGTTTAAGTGCGGCTGAAGCACCGTTCACTACAGTGCTGTCTGATCTCTGTGTGCGTTTTGCTTCATTTCTTAAACTTGGACAAGGAAAAAGCTGATGATAGTCCAGTTGTAAAGCATATTTGTGATACTGCTTCTTCAATGTTGTATTATTTCAAATATTTATAACTTTTTAAAATGGTTTATTGTTAGAGACAAAGTTATATTCCTGACTCCACCCTTGTCGCTGTCTTGTATCTCCAATAGTGGCCACTTAAGGTACTGTAACAAAGCATATTTCCATAGACTTGACAGGTAGAGTCTATAAGTTTTAGAACTAAATTGTTGACATCATCTGAGGTTTGAATTATTTTGACCCATCCTCTGTTGTCTTTTATTGTTTTATTATTCTTACTTATTTTATGTTTTTATTTATTTATTGTTTTAATGCAGGCCAATACAGTTTTTTATATTTTAATAAAAACTGGTAACTATTTAGAGTAGACCTATTATTTGTTTTATTGCTGCTTTTGTGTTTTAATTCTGTGCAGCCCTTTTATAATCTTTTTGTTGGTGAAATGTGCTCTATAAATAAAACGGATTGGATTGTTGTAACCAATTTTATAAGTAGACATTTTGCTCACATAACAAAAAGTTAGTTCCGTAACTGCTTACTTTTCAGAGCAGAGCCATTAGGTGACAGTGAGGGCACGTTTCACTTGTTCTTCAATTCCTTCTGGTATTCATTGCCTTTCTGTTATTATAGCAGCTGTTATCTGGGCCTGTGTTGTGACATTATTATATGTTGGAAGGTTTCCATGTTTCATACACTGTCGCTCACGTCTTTCACCTGCAGTTCATTACCTAACACATCCTCACAGTGTTGCCTGCTGCTTCTCTATTTTTTATATTCCTCCTTTGAAACATTTATGTGGGGTTCACTGACAAAAATAAACTGAACGATGTTCCACTGGTTTACTTTTAGAAATGTGACAATAATGCATGTTTTTCAACAGTTTCAATCAGCTGTTAATGAGCAAAAGGCAGGAATCAAGCTGCAGAGGTACACAGGTACTAAAAACACATTTCACTATCCAGTTTTCTATAAACAAAAATAAAATTAAACCATGACATAGGACCTGAAACGTAGCAGCTTTCAGAGCCATCCGCTAAAAAAAAAGTCAACAACACTTCAGGAGACTTTATTATTCATGGCCTTCTGTTGATGCTGCTACTGTTAGTGAGGGAGGAAAGGTTTGTGAACCCTTTTAGATTTTTTTTTCAGCACAAAGAAAAAGTCCTAAGTCCTAAAAACAGTGAATTTAATTAAAGTTGTTGAATCCCTATTGATGTCACTATGAGTTATTTGAGGAAATAATGAGAGATAAAATGCTCATTAAGTCTAATATACTGTAGTTCCTGATGGATTTGTCCAAGATGCTCAAAGCCATTACAAATGAACAGCTTTCTCTTCTCTCTTTTACTTTTGTAGAAAAATTAAATAAGTTAAAATGAGGTTGGGGCCAGTTGTTTGAAGAATATTCTCATAATGCAGATGCATCTCGGGTGAAATATAAATGGGCAGGAGTAAAAGCACTGGGAAGTGGGTAAAGTTTATGGGTGTGGCAGTGAAGTTGCATAACATACCTATCTATCTATTTAACAAAGCATGTCAATGATAGTTTGTATTATTGTGTTCATATGTTACTAACCTTTGTGATGCCTTTTATCTGCTACTTGGGCTTTCTATGTCTTGTTTGATTCACATCTGTAATGTTTTATTATTATAACAAAAATATTTTTCCTCAATTTTGAGTCATGTTCAAGTCTATAAAAGATAAAAGGAAAAAGTAGAGCAATAAGCTAAGTGTCATTAAAAAGCTGTATAAATCATTTTTATATGGTTTCCTCTACTGTATCTTATACATAGTGTAGTTAATATAAGCAATGTTATGCAACGCTATTAGATTGTCTATAAAAGCAAAGAAAAGAAAAAGACAAATTCATACACTTCCTTTTTAGTTTTTTTTTTTTTTTTTTTTTTTTTTTGCAATAACCATTATAATGCTATGGAAAACATTCAAGAATCTATGTCTACAATCTATGTCTACTAAGAAGCTATGTCTACATTTAATACTTATTAGTTGGTTACTTGATGAAAATGAGTCATGGACTTTTTGACTGTATTTCTTTTTACTTTTTTTAAAATAAAGTTTGTCTCTTAATTTTATGAACAGCTACAAATTTTGTCGACAGAATTAGGCCCATTTTTCCTTGTGGGTCTTTGCAGGAAGAATATTAGGTCCCAAAAATCTATCTGAAGAGGTCAAATCCCAGTTTACAATCATTAGCCTCCAGGCTTTGAAGTTTGAGCTCAGATGTTTCAAATGGCAGGGTCTCTGGTGTAATAAACGGCGAGATAATCAAATAACAATCTTGTGTTAGTTTGGAAAATACCTCACACTCTCAGCTGAGCAGACTGGGTTAAGGTAGAGCCAGACACTGACAGCTGAGCGAAAGTGTGTGTGTGTGTGTGTGTGTGTGTGTGTGTGTGTGTGTGTGTGTGTGTGTGTGTGTGTGTGTGTGTGTGTGTGTGTGTGTGTGTGTGTGTGTGTGTGTGTGTGTGTGTGTGTGTGTGTGTGTGTGTGTGTGTGTGTGTGTGTGTGTGTGTGTGTGTGTGTGTGTGTGTGTGTGTGTGTGTGTTTGGGAGAGTGCTGCTGCTCATGTCATCCTCAATACAAACACAGTGTGGAAGTCAGTATTTAAATACACACTCTCTTAGCCTGCCCCCTACTGTTGCCCAGACCTACTATCGAACACACACAAATGCACCGACACACACTCTGGGGACAAAACACCAATATAACGCTTTGTTTTTTGAAGAGAATTTGATTGAAACCAAGCTCTGAGTGAAATGAGTGCAAAGTAATTTTCCCTAAGCCCACTTTCTTGAGTTAAAACCTAATTAAGCAGTTTCAGAAATGGACTGGGTAGAGGACTTTGTGGATCATACTGCCCCTAATGGTGAGGTTTGGTTTTGCACTATTTTTGCTCTTTGCAATTATTAGCATACAAACAAACTAATGATGTGATTTAACTAAATTGACCATCTCCTGATTGAGAACATCCCCTACTTTAGTTCCTCAGTGCAGGAGATTGGGGATTGTTACATGGGGCTTGCATCATTTTTGGCTGCAATGATATGTCACAAAGCAGGTTATATATTGTCATGTATTAGATTTCTCTCCAGCATACTTCTTACACTTATTTGGGGAAGGCTTTGTATTTGTCAAATTACCTCTGAGCCTTTTGCCATGTGAACATTGTAAAATGTCAAACTTAATTACTTACATGTGAAATGACTCATCATTAAGTAAAAATGTAAAATTAATAAATCTATAATATTGTGGTATTTAAGGGAATCTCAAGATTGTCACTGATTTAGTTTGTAACAACACTGCGGAATCCTCTTTACACACCCCAGATTATTTTGCTGCTGTAGTTCTCAATGTGTCCAGTTGGTGTCCTCCTTGTCCCATTTTTGCCACACAATGCTTCTATCAAATTGCAAAATTGATTACGGTTCCCACGAAAATTGAAATTTTCACGTCTTCACGTTTTTTAGGATTGCATCTGTAAACATTAAAATCTCTAGGACATCTCTACAATTTTACACATCACCCATTCAATTCTCAATGCCTTAATATTTTGTGATTATTTATGCTCATATGTATTTATAACATATTTTTTGCTCTACCAATAGGTGTATGCTTCTTTATAAATTTTCGCCCTGTCTTTTCTAGGAGCCGAAGAACGTTAAGTGCAGTCAGTCCTGGAGCTTGTCCTCCCTGCCCTTCCAGACCTTCCCCCTTTGATCTGAGACCCTTTACCTCCAGCAGTGGACTCAAAACACTGAAAGCAAAAAGAAAAACTGCTATAATAGCACATTACTAAAGTATCAAGATGATTACGTCAGAGCTCCCAGTCCTACAGTAAGTAGCCAATTTTATTTATCAGTTATTAATTTACAGTCATACCCTGTAGGTTTCAGTTGTTGCTGTCCTTTGTCATTGCAGGGACTCGTCTAATGAGTCTGGGGCAACAGATGCAGTCAGCCTAAGTATGAGCATGAGTGAGATAGAAGATCCAGAGGTAAAAGGCAAGAAGAAGAGAGGAAGACCTGGGAAACAAGCACATGTAAGTGTACACTGCCATAAAACGTTGTGCTTGACATAATATAACCCATACTCGCTGGACCTTAACTGTTACCAGTTAAGGGAGAGTTAGAGACACTACAGTGTAAAATCTTGTTCCCCCTTTCTCCAAAAAGCACTATTTTTGGAGATTTATTTTGGAGGCCCAAAAACTGGTTTCTTTAAAAGATTTGAAAAGTCAACATGGTACTGACACCTTTGTGTGTTCATAAATAGTAAGTACTTTTATGTAGACTTTGTTTTGGGGACTACTTCTTCCTGTTATTGGGACATTCCTACTTTAAGCAAAGTTAGTAGTTATTTTCTCTGTAACAGTCTCTGAGGTTTAACTGATTTTGTAAATGACATCTGCTTTTTTCCAGATTGCTAATAAAAAACCCAGGAGGTTGGCGACTGACAAGGCCGTGACTGCCTCTAGAGGGAGGGGCAAAGCCAACGGTGTGGCCCAACATAACGGAGACAATGCAGACCCAGTCACATTGTTTGAAGTGGTCAAAGTGGGCAAGAGTGCTATGCAGGTGAGTGTTGAGGATGAATAATATATATGCTAATTGTAAAAAGCCTTTTTTATACTATACTATTCTTCTGTCTATGTGCTTTTCCAGTGTGTGGTGGATGATTGGATTGAGTCGTATAAACAGGATAGAGACATGGCTCTGCTGGACCTTATCAATTTTTTCATCCAGTGTTCAGGTTGCAAAGGTATGACCAAGGACCCTAAAGCTTTAGTCCTAGTAAGGTAAAGTCTTATACATTTTTGAGAAACATTTTGTCTTTTTTGTATCCAGGCACTGTAAGAATTGAGATGTTCAGAAATATGCAAAATGCTGAGATCATCCGCAAGATGACTGAGGAGTTTGATGAGGTAAAATTGTATTTAATGAAATGAAGAAAATAATTATCTTCAGTTAAAGTACTGGTAAATCATGAATCCTGTGTTTCTGTGTTTCTGTCTACAGGACAGTGGTGATTACCCACTGACAATGCCAGGCCCGATGTGGAAGAAATTCCGCTATAATTTTTGTGAATTCATCGCCGTCTTGATTCGACAGTGTCAGTACAGCATCATCTATGACGAGTACATGATGGACACAGTGATTTCTCTCCTCACTGGGCTGTCCGACTCACAGGTCCGGGCTTTCAGACACACTTCCACATTAGCAGGTAACAACTTCCACAGTCTAAATGTGTAGACAACACCTGCATTAACACTGAACAGTTTTAAACATTCATGCTTTTTTGTGTCTGCATAGCAATGAAGCTGATGACAGCGTTGGTGAATGTGGCGCTGAACTTGAGCATCCATCAGGACAACACCCAGAGACAGTATGAAGCCGAGAGAAACAAGATCGCTGGCAAACGAGCCAATGAGAAATTAGAGCTGCTGCTACAAAAGAGGAAAGAGGTTAGCTGTTGGTAGATTTAAACTTATAGCCAATAAATTGTGCCCACTAAGTAAAAAGTGTCTTAATCCTGCCATAAAAATGCATGTGTTGTTTTTAACAGCTGCAAGAAAACCAAGATGAGATTGAGAACATGATGAACTCCATTTTCAAGGGTATTTTTGTGCATCGCTACAGGTACAGTTCCCAGTAAACAACTATTGTTAGTTTATGGTAATCATGTAAGCTAACCAATGAAAGTATTGTGTTTTTTTTTTTCAGGGATGCAATTGCTGAGATCAGAGCCATCTGTATTGAGGAAATTGGAGTTTGGATGAAGATGTACAGTGATGCGTTTCTTAATGACAGTTACCTGAAATATGTCGGTTGGACGCTACATGATAGGGTCAGTACATTGATAGCTCTTTTAGTCAGGTTTGTGTGAAAGAAAAACATCAACGAGAAGCAGTTTGGTAAATATTATTTTCTTTTTGCAGCAAGGAGAGGTACGTCTGAAGTGCCTGAAGGCTTTGCAGAACCTTTATACAAACCGAGAACTATTCCCTAAGCTTGAGCTTTTTACAAATCGTTTCAAGGTAAAACCAAAATAACTCAAAGTAGTGAAACTTTTCATAGAGAATATATGTGACTAATACTTTCCACGTCTATTTTTAAAAGGATCGTATAGTATCAATGACTCTGGACAAGGAGTATGATGTTGCTGTGGAGGCAATCAGACTGGTCACTCTTATCCTACAGTAAGTAGTCAATCCCACACACTAAACTCTAAAGTACATAGTTTACAATTACAATATGGTGGCATCAAATGTACTGTATTGAGGTTTTAATTAGCTTTTTTTCTTTGTTTTAGGGGCAGTGAAGATGCCTTGTCAAATGAGGACTGTGAAAATGTGTATCACCTGGTTTACTCTGCCCACAGACCAGTGGCTGTTGCTGCTGGGGAGTTCTTGCACAGAAAGTAGGTCTATCTTTTATTTAAAGTTTGATCTTTAGAGTTTAAAGCAGCCCTGTGTAACTTTTAGCAAGTAGAGCGTGCGGATCCCTCTCTGTGCAAACTGCACTGTCGCCGGCTCACTAGAGTAGAGATTATCCAAGCCAGCAAATCATTTTATCGTATTTTATACAAATATGATCCAGGGACAGGAAAGTTATATTGGAGGTTTTAGTCCAGCTGAGGGTACTGTGTAAGTGAAATAGACATGATTCTACTGAGCTCATGTCTAAGAACCATTGAAATGTTTTAAAAATGTATGTATTTTTGGGCTAAAAGTTATACATACACAAAAGTTTTGATGTATGCATTAATTTTGATAATACCTGAATTGTTTTGTCTCGTAGATTGTTCAGTCGCCATGATCCTCAGGCAGAAGAAGCTTTGGCAAAACGCAGAGGGAGAAGCAGCCCCAATGGAAACCTAATCCGCATGTTGGTGCTCTTCTTCCTGGAGAGTGAGGTATACAATACACATTTAATTTCACTTAAACGCAGCAAAAAACGTGAATATAATTCCAAGGTTACTGTACCATGTTAACGTTGCTACTCAGCATATCTGTGCCCAGAATATTCTGAAATGTATGCAATCCTAAACCCTCTTTGTCTGCTGTACATGTGTAGCTCCATGAACACGCTGCCTACCTGGTGGACTCACTGTGGGAGAGCTCTCAGGAGCTGCTGAAAGACTGGGAGTGTATGACTGAACTTCTGCTGGAGGAGCCTGTGCAGGGGGAGGAGGGTAAGACACAGACACAAACATAGATCCAGTCTAAAAAGTCTATTTGAACCAGTCTTTCGTATCTGGGTTTAACTTTATTTTTGATAAAATATTGACACACTATTTCTCTTTGCAGTGTTATCTGACAGACAGGAGAGTGCGTTGATAGAGCTGACAGTATGTACTATCCGTCAGGCCGCAGAGGCACATCCACCTGTTGGCAGAGGAACTGGCAAACGGGTAAATTATGTTCAGATTGTATTAACCTAAAATAGTGATACCTGTTTTATGGGGTGCATTAACAGTGTGACTGTTATGATGCTTAAATTTGTTTCAATTTTGTTTTGTTTGTCTGTTTCTCCAGGTATTGACTGCAAAGGAAAGGAAGACCCAGATAGATGATAAAAACAGACTGACAGAGCACTTCATCATGGCTTTGCCAATGCTTTTGTCCAAGGTAAAAGCTTATCTAAACCCAGCCTGCAGCCTGCATTGAGCTGGTGCTGCACATTAATGTGTGAGCTGGGTGGTGATTGATCTTTTTGTCGAAATAATAGATAAACTGTTACTTGTATAGTCTTAACAAGTGTTATTGACTGTTTCTCACTGTGAAGACGTGCAGGGGATTAGCACATAAGCATCAGTCATTATTTCAGTAAGTGAGAATGTTGAGAGTAGTTGATACAGTCATAATTGTAATTGCTCTCTCTTTTTGTCACCAGTACCAGGCCGACTCAGAGAAAGTAGCCAACCTCCTGCAGATCCCTCAGTTTTTTGACCTGGATGTGTACAGTGCCGGTCGCATGGAGAAACACCTGGACTCTTTACTGAAGCAGATTCGACTGGTGGTGGAGAAACACATTGAAACTGATGTGCTCGAAGCCTGCAGCAAAACCTACAGCATCCTCTGCTCAGAGGAGTACACCATCATGAACCGTGTGGACATTGCTCGATCACAGCTCATTGATGAAATGACCGATCGCTTTGCACACTCGGTGGAAGATCTATTGCAAGAGGTGTGTGCTGGTTTGTACTCAGGTATGTTTATATAGGTACTGGCAAAAGTACTGAAAAAGTTCTGTTTTGCAGGCTGAGGAGGCTGATGATGATGACATCTACAATGTGTTATCTACACTGAAAAGACTCACAGCCTTTCATAAGTAAGACAGTATCCTTACAATTAAACAGTGTCAATTAAAAGTTCTGCTTATTTCAATTAGCCTATATTATACATCAAAGCTTTATGGTGAGACATAATGTGTTTCCCCATCTTCCTTCAGTGCCCATGACCTGACACGCTGGGACTTGTTTGGAAGCTGCTACCGCCTGCTGAAAGCGGGCATCGAGCAGGGCTCCATGCCAGAGCAGATAGCCGTTCAGGCCCTGCAGTGCTCCCACTACTCCATTCTTTGGCAGTTGGTTAAGATCACTGAGGGGTCTCCCACCAAGGTGCCAGACTGCTATAACACTGACACACAGATCCCAGGGCCATCTTTAAGAAGAGCTCAGAGTTAAGGCTGTCATCCCTCAGACTCAGTGACCCACGGGGACAGAGGCTTATCTTCACTCCAACACAGTTTAGGAGCTTAGAAAATCTATCTCCCCTCTGGATAGGATTGACTCCTGATTTCACACATTTAACACCACACAAGGACAACAAAGCCAAAGCAAAGGTAGCCTTAATGCAACTGATACCATTTGGTCTGTATGGACTCCTGACATACTATACAGTTCAAACACATTATACTATAAGTTGTAATAAGACCTATGCCATTGTTTATACCTAATAATTAGCACTCTTTACTAATTTATTACACAGTGGAATCATATTCTTCACAAGAGAAATGTTTTTATAGATGTAATGATTTAGGCTTCACATCTTCAAAGAATTAAATTTAACACTCTGTTATGGTCCATTGGTTCTGGCAGCCTTCTTGTTTTCCAGAGAGGCATGTGTTTGTAATAGATTTGGAGCGGATAATATAGTCACTCATTAAAGTTTGATCTCTTAATTGTTGCAGTTATTCAGTGCATGACATTATGCTTAGTTGAACCTACTGTTAAATATTGGTTTCTTTTTAAAGTAGGGATTATTTGTATTGCTTGAGTAATGATGTGAATCAATGTCGTGATCTGAATGCAGGACGATCTGGTGGCTCTCAGGAGAGTGGTGAAGTCTTTTCTGGCCGTGTGCCAGCAGTGCCTGTCCAACGTGAACACACCAGTCAAGGAACAGGTAATGCACACAAACTGATGCCATGTTCTCACACTTTTCCAAACATTTCTGATTATAACAGCCCTTTGTTATTATAATAGATCCTAAAGAGTCTCCAATCATGCTCTTTGTGCAGGCGTTCATGCTCCTCTGTGACCTGCTAATGATCTTCAGTCACCAGCTGGTTTCAGGCGGCAGAGAAGGCCTCCAGCCACTGGTGTTCAACCCTGACAGTACACTGCAGAACGAGCTCCTCAACTTTGTCCTGGACCACGTTTTTATTGACCAAGACGATGAGAGCCAGAGCATGGGTAAGAGAAAGATTTTATAAACCTCAAATTTTGGTCATAGAGAAATAAACAGCGATAGCCACAATACTATATAGTTTTCACAGTTTTTTGCCCTAATGTTTAAGAAAGTATACATTTTTGTTTCCATACCTACATACAGAGGGAGATGAGGAGGATGAAGCCAACAAGATTGAGGCTTTACATAAGAGAAGGAACCTCCTTGCAGCTTTCTGTAAACTCATTATCTATGATATTGTGGACATGCCTGCTGCTGCTGACATCTTCAAGCACTACATGAAGGTGGGTGCAATTTTAAAATGGTGTAACAAAATACAAAGCCTCTGTTTGTGTTTTACAAAGGTCATTATTTCTCTATTGCAGTATTACAATGACTATGGTGACATAATCAAGGAGACTTTGAGTAAAACCAGACAGACGGACAAGATTCTCTGTGCCAAGACACTCATCCTCAGTTTGCAGCAGGTAATCTTTCAACATCGGCTAAATTACAAGCTCTACATTCCCTAAGTTAACACACACATTCCTTGGTTGTAGCTGTTCAATGAGCTGCTGCAGGATCAGGGCCCTAACCTGGACAGGACGTCATCTCATGTGAGCGGCATCAAAGAACTGGCCCGACGCTTTGCCCTTACCTTTGGCTTGGATCAAATCAAGACCAGGGAGGCTGTAGCCACACTGCACAAGTAAGACACTTACTATAGAGTTGGTAACCCTGAAGACCAGATTCATGTATTTTTGGCAATAGTGGGATCAATTTTGTTTGAGTTGAATTTCAAGATTTTTTTATCATAAAGTCACAAGCGTTATGAGTCATATGCTTTATGTTCATCTTGTTTACTCTTGTTTAAGGGATGGGATAGAGTTTGCCTTCAAGTACCAGAATCCCAGAGGACCAGAGTTTCCTCCAAATAACCTGGCTTTCCTCGAAGTCCTAAGTGAATTCTCTTCCAAACTAATCCGCCAAGACAAAAAGACTGTGTAAGAGCAAAATGTACTCTTTTCAGAAACGTGTATTGTCACCTTTTTATGGCATCTCGATTCTTGATTCTTGATTTCATCATGAATGTGTTCTGTCTTTCTAGCCACTCATACCTGGAGAAGTTCATGTCGGAGTCAATGTCAGAGCGTCGGGAGGATGTGTGGCTGCCGCTCATTTCTTACAGAAACAGCCTGCTCACAGGAGGCGACGAGGACCACATGTCAGTCACGTCAGGCTCCAGCAGCAAAGCTGGATCAGTCCGCAGCAAGAAGGGACGGCCGCCACTTCACAAGAAGCGCATTGAGGGTAAGAAGACGGCTTCCACAATACTGTTTTAAACAAATCTTCTCATTGATGGTTTATTTAATTTTTGTTGCTGAAGATGTGAATTTGTGCTCTCTTCCAGAGGAGAGCAGTGTGGAGGGCTCGTGGATGATGCGTAATGACACCCTACAAACACCAGGGGCGCTGCAGACTCCCCAGCTCACCTCAACCGTGCTCAGAGAGAACAGACCAGCAGAACATATGGCAGACCCAGACTCAGAGCCCGGCTCAGAGAACGACTATGTACACAAGTGAGTAAACATAATTTCAAGCTCTGTTTGAAGTGGAGCTATTTTTTCTCAACACTGTGTAGTGTAGATGTATAGTGTTCTTGTTAATATAATCTGTGTTTGTGTGTGCTCAGTCCTCAGATGCAGATGTCATGGCTTGGACAGCAGAAAATGGAGGATGTAAATAGAAAGGACAGGACAGGAATGAACTACATCAAGTCACGCAGCAATCAAGGCGTGCGGCAGACTGTGTAAGTAGTTTACCTAATTTTAATGATGCTGTAATTACTCATTTATATTGTCATATACAGGAATAGTCTATAAACAAAATGATTTTGACTTTATTTGTGATAAGGCGTGGGCTGATGGAGGATGATGCAGAGCCAATCTTTGAAGATGTAATGATGTCTTCGCGAGGTCAGCTGGAGGACATGAATGAAGAGTTTGAGGACACTATGGTGATCGACCTGGTAAGTTACAGCTCTTTGTTATATTTTAACTCAGCAGTGCAATTTTATGCTAATGATTCTCTTGTCCAAATGTAATTTTGCTTTTTAGCCTCCATCAAGAAACAGACGTGAAAGAGCAGAACTAAGACCAGACTTCTTTGATTCAGCCGCAATGATTGAAGATGAGTCGGTTAGTATTATTAGAACATCTATTTTCTATTTTGTGAAATTGTTTTTCTAGAACTAAGAAACTTTCTGACTGTCTCTCTTTTCCTTTGCAGGGATTCAGTATGCCCATGTTCTGATCTGGTAAAACACAGAGACATTTTAATCAGGATACAAATCAGGACTGAAAAAGAAAAGGGTTTATGGGAAGTCTGACCCTAACACCTGCCAATCAAACTGTTACAAAGAAGAAAAACACGGTTATAACTTTCTTTGTGTAAGACATGATGGACGTTTGCTTGTCAAGTGGCTCTTGTCTCCAATCCATCTTTGGCTGGTCTTCATCTGGAAGCAAAGATCTGCTCTGTACTGTCAAAGCCCGTTAGGACCCAGACTATTCTCCAGACTTTAGACGAGATTATTCAGAAGCTGTGTTCTGTTCTTTCTCTTCCTGCTCAGCCTGTTAGCTTGTTAGCAGTAGCTCTGAAGGCGCTTCCTGCCGCCAGTACTTGCTGTTTTTCCAGCTTATCATAAAGGTATACAGTTCTGATTGGCTCGCTCTGAGCCACACAGACCAGTAAAAGTCACTGTACAGCTCCCAGTCTTTGGTGTTGCACTTCGATCCGTCTGGTTCGACATAGAGGATCACTACTAAATGTTATATATCTTCGCTCTTCTCCCCATCTAAGATCCCCTCCCCCCTTTGTTTGCTGTCTCTGAGTCCTTGTATGCAGTGGTGCTGTGGGATGTGATGGTGGTGATGATAATGGAGTAGTCACACATGCACGGTGGGCCAAGCTGGAGTACTGTTGTAAAACTTTGCAGGCCCAACTTGGGACAAACCCACACTGAGATCTCAGAAAAGTTCTGCACACCCATTTACTTACATTTTTTAAGTAAAAAGTTCAAAAAGACAATAAACATATTTTAAAATCAGTAGTTTAGTACTAAAGTTTTAAATCAAGTGTGTTTTTGTTTTGTCTGATGTTTGTACAGCTTTTCTTGAATATGTATCTTGTTTGTTGCCAAACTGTGGCCTACATACTTATATACCACCTTTTTTCTCATAACTGTATCTCATATCTAACGGTTACCAAGCTCAGATTGTCGCTGTAGGGCACCAGCTTTTAAGCGCTGTAAGGTTTGATTGTAATTGTTTCACAGACTCTCTGAGTTCAGCTTACCAGTATTTCAAAAGGTTTTACTCCTGCGAACAGTGTTATTTAATGTTTGTATCCAGTGCAGTGATGGATCTCTATGGCTTTGTTTGAATGTGTTCATATCATTAGTCACTTAGTCACTCATTGTTAAATCAATCACTCACAGACCCCCATTGGCTGCTTGGCAGTCCCCCTGTAAATATCAGGAGGCAATTGGATCTTTCCTGCAGTGCAGTTGACATCAGTCGCCCTAAAATGTTCTGAAAGCCTGTTTTTCTTTTAATGTAAATTCTTTTTAATAAAATAAAACCTGTAATCATATGGAAAAATGCTGTCTCTTTCCTTCACAGATTTTGAATGCTTTTCAGAGATGGCTGTAAACAATTTCCTTGACTTCAGAGATAGGTGACAAAACTGAAACATTCAAACACCATAAGGACAATCTGTTCCCATATTATTACAACTTTATAAGTAGTGTTATTTTTTTGTAAAATAACTGTCTATTAGTTTGCACAAGTGCAAGTAATCTTGGAAGTTCTCTACTCTGTACAAAATATTTTTATTATGCTAGTGATTCAACAAAAGGATGTATTGATAAAATTATATTCAAATCTGGTGCTATATTGAAGACTTTTCACTGGCAGTAATGTAGAAATGGTGTGCATTTATATAGTGCTTTTTTTGTGTTCTTGAGCCCCCAAAGCGCTTTACATCGTGCTTCCATTCACACACATTCACACCTGGGGCAGGCAGAGGGGGGTGGGGTGCTGACCATAAACAAACACCTCTACAATCAGACACAGCAAAAGTGTCTTGCCCAAGGACAACGACAGTATGAACCGAGGAGAGTGGTAATTGAACCGCCAACCTTTCGAAAATCTGAACGCACTTGCTAAGGTAAAAAAAGTATGTGACTTACAAAGCATGTTTCACAGTCAGCTCTTTATTAACTATAAATTGTAGCTAGCGCTAGAGCTTTATATGGTGTTTTCTGTCCATGATTTTTCAAAAACAGCATCAAATACACACAGATTTTATCAAAACTTTACATATCCTATTGTACTAAAAATCCAGGTGTGTATTTGTGTAGTGGAGTGGTAAGTCAAGCTACAATGAGAAACTCAAAACTGAATACAGTTCATTTAAAAAGAGGGAAATTTCTCTTTCAAGTGCCTTTCAACAGTGTTAAAACTGCATCTCTCACAGAGGAATGTTGGCATGCTTCTTCCAGGGGTTGGTCTGCTTTTTGCTGGCCAGGACCTCAAGATCTCTGCAAATCTTCTTCCTAGTTGTTGTTGGCTCAATGATATCATCCACAAAACCTAGAATTAAAAAAAAAAAAAAAAAAAAAAAGACTGCAGGTCAGATAGAAGAAAATATTTAGCATCAGATTTTGAAAAATTGAGAGTGTACCTCTGACAGCAGCAGGGAAGGGATTTGCAAACTTTTCCACATACTCCGCTTCAGCCTCGGCCTGGTTTTCCTTTCCTCTAAAGATAATCTGAACAGCACCCTGTGACACAACAAAAGAAAACACATTACACATACTGTCCTATAAAAAGACAAAAGTCAAAGCAGGGTTTTTGTACCTTGGCACCCATTACAGCAACTTCAGCTGTTGGCCAAGCATAGTTCACGTCTCCTCTTAAATGTTTGGAGCTCATCACATCATAAGCTCCTCCATAAGCCTAAAATATTAACAAACACACAAGTATTACACTTGTCCATGGGTTAGGGTTAGGCTTTAAACCCGAGTTAGAATTTTACACCAATTCTAAACTGTTCCTTTAGCTCCCTGAATGAAAAATGTTTTAATAAAAAGGTTATAGCTAATCAACAGTCACAAAAAGATTATAGCTGGTACCTCATACACAGGCAGGGAATTTCTTTTTTTCATTTGTCTCACTCCTTTATAAAGTTTCTATGCAAGGTATAGTAGATTCATACTTTGCTCCCACACATACCTTCCTTGTAATTATAGTTATTTTGGGGACTGTAGCCTCTGCAAACGCATATAGTAGTTTGGCTCCATGTCTAATGATGCCTCCATACTCCTGTGCTGTACCTATTAAAGATTATCACAACAGTTGAAATAGCTTACACTACAGTGTTTGCTAATATTAAAATACTTTAATAGCCTTAATAGTTTAATACTTTTACAATAACAATAAATGACCCACTACAAATTATTTTCCTAAAATGTTTACACAAAAAAAATAAAAATAAAACACAAAATACAATAAAAGTATTTAAAAAAGGAATTCTTCTCTGGCATTTGATTTTGCATTAAGAAGAGACAAGTTAATGTACTGTATGTGAATAAAGAATAAACAAATCATTTGAGGAATACCTGGAAGGAAGCCTGGCACATCTACAAAAGTGATGAGGGGAATGTTGAAAGCATCACAGAAACGTACAAAGCGGGCTCCTTTAACTGAAGAGTTAATATCCAGACAACCTGAAAACAAACAAATCCCAGAGCACAGCACAATAAGTTATTAACAGCTGCCAACACCCTTGATTTGCAGCGCAGCAGTTGTCCCATAACCCTAAGGTTAGCGGGTTAAGATTCCCGCTCTCCCCACAGTTTATACTGTTGTTGTGTCCTTGGGCTAGACACTTAACCCTCCTTGCCTCCAGTGTCATTGGCACTGGTGAATGAATGTGTGAAAATATTTGGTGATGGTCTCTGTCACTGGTGCGTGACTGATGAGTGAATAAATAATGGACTATGTAAAGCGTCTTTGGGTATTTTGAAAAGCGTTGTGCATAATTACTATTTATTTTTCAAAATATGTTCAGTTGATTTATTTACTTACCAGAGGCGACTTTCGGCTGGTTCCCCACAATTCCCACTGTGCGTCCATTCATGCGTGCAAACCCAACCACTATGTTCTTAGCATAATTGGGCATAATCTCAAAAAAGTGTCTTTCATCAACAATCTGGATAAAGACAAAATAGTTTAGTAGAGGTTTTTAAAAGGTATGAGGAAAATCACATATTTGAGAGTGTCTTACTGCATGAACAATATCTAACATGTCATACGCTTTGGTTGACTCAAATGGAACAATTGTGTCCAAAAATGGTACTAGACGATCGCTGAAAGGGTAAAACATCAAATTTACACAAAATCAGTAAATACTGAACCTGAAACAAAATGCATTGATTTGTCTATAGTAGAGTTTGTGAAGAATGGTCACCTGGGGTCGTGGCATTCCCTAATGGGAGCCGGGTCCTTATTGCTGAGGGGTAGAAAATTGAAAAACTCCCTCAGGTTTAAAAGGGCATCAACATCATTTTCAAAAGCACGGTGAGCCACACCTAAGAAGGGAACAAAGTTATTTTAACACATACTGGAATAATAGAGATATCAATTGATGAAAACAAGTAGTGAAGGATAAACAGTGTGAAACTAACCAGACACAGTAGTGTGTGTTTTAGCTCCTCCCAGCTCCTCCTGTGTCACATCTTCATTAGTAACAGATTTTACAACATCAGGACCGGTGATAAACAGGTAGGAAGTGTCCTTATATATATATAATAAAAAAAAAAAAAACACACATAGTCACAGAATGGTTAACATATTAGAATCCCTAACAAATCATGTAGTTTGTTTAAGACAGTCATCTTAAGTTTAGATTATGTTTTAACATGTTAACCATACTTTTTCAGCTCTCTACCTTAACCATGAAGGTGAAATCTGTCAGTGCAGGAGAGTACACAGCTCCTCCGGCACAGGGCCCCATGATGAGAGAGATCTGAGGAACTACACCTGAAGCCACCACATTTCTCTAAAAAAAAAAAAAAAAGATATGTTTATTTACTGTTTGTCCTTTAACACCCATAGAGCAACAGTTCAATGATTCTAATTATTAAAAATTGTTAATGAAAATGACCTAAATACAGTGTTTATCACTCATACCAAGAATATATCTGCATATCCTGCAAGAGACTCCACTCCTTCTTGGATTCGAGCTCCTCCAGAGTCATTTAATCCAATCACTGGTGCACCAACCGTCATGGCCTGATCCATGATCTAAATTTAAAAAAGAAATAAAAAGACCAATGATAACATAACATCTTATACCATTTCATAGAAACAGATATTAGATTCCGCAGTGCTCACCTTACAAATCTTCTGTGCATGAGCTCCAGACAGACTGCCACCAAATACAGTGAAGTCCTGATAAAAAGAAGGAAAGATAGTGAAAGATTTCACATAGATTTTTGATCTGGTCTATGAGAGTTAAAACACAAAGTAACATTGTACCTGGCTGAAAACATAAACGAGTCGGCCATTGATTCTTCCTCGGCCTGTTACCACACTGTCACCTGGGAACTAAAACAAACAAAAAGATGTTACAGTGATATTTTATGCACAAATACTATTGTTATAAGAAATAAGTAATGTATAAAAATGCCTTTTACTTTGTTCTTGTCCTGCTCCATGCCAAAATCAGAGCAGCGATGCTCCACAAACATGTCCGTCTCTACAAAAGAGTCTTGGTCCAAAAGCAACTCCACTCGTTCCCGGGCTGTCAGCTTACCCTGCAATACCACACATAGTAATAGACTACATTTTTTTTTTATATTGACAGTTATAGCACACTTAGCTGGCTATTAGGAGTTAAAACCTGGTGTAAAAAATAATTTACTCAGTAGCAGCGCTAGGCTGTATACACTAACTTTATTAACTTTTACTCTTTGGATTAATTGTAAGCTGGTAATAGTAGATTTCCTGAAACATGTTTAAAATTATACGTTAACATACTTTTGAGGGAAAAAAAATCCTGACTACATAGAATTCGTTGCGTGCGATTAGACATTTTGATTTTCTGTGGTGTATATACAAATGTGAAAACAGGGAGGTTCTCAAGGACGAGCTACGTAGATGTTTGCTTAGATAAATTGCCAAAAATCCAGGTGTTGTTAGCATAACAAGGTTAGACAGGCAGGTATTAGGTCATATAATGGTCGGTAGCTATGAGTAACCTAAAATACAAAGAGTAAAAAAGGTGTTTACCAAGAAAATTGTATTCTAATAGAATATAAATGTAAAAGAATATGTGACTTATTTACCCTTTTGTGTTGTGCATCAATTCTCATCTGACCTCCCCCGACTAGCGCCGCCTTTCGTTTATTGTCGATCCTCTCTTTTACGGAGAGATGGCTGGCTGAATACCAGCGGCATTCCCTTGGCTGGCTGCAGCGTGGGACTGTACCCGTAACTGCACAATGTTTTACCTGTGCCAAACTCCTAAATGATATCTTAAGTCCATTTAACAGTCCGCAGCTATTCCGAGCCACACTGAAAGCCGCCATGTTTGCTGTGCGTGGCCAGTGACAGGGGGTGGGGCACGTACGGCGAAGATTTCAGCCAATAGGGATTGGGGGTCGGTGCTCACAACCAATCAGAGTGCGGAAACTAGATAAGAACTTGATTGGCTAAGTCACATAATTCACCAGATAATTATACTGTACATTTATAATTTTGAGTTGAACCTGAAAATAGTAGTCTGGTTTCTAAACAACAGGGATCAAAATTTCCCTTGGAGAATCATAACTGTATACTGGTGCCACCGGCATGTCCACATTAAATATGTCAATGTCTTTAAATATTTCTTTTCAGAAAAAGCAACTTAACATAAAATGTATGTTTATTTTCAACTACTACTACTTTTGGCTTTACACTATTCATTGTGTGAAATGCAGAATAAATCAACAACTAATGTTTTGTTGGGTTTACAAGAAGACATTAACTTAACAAATTTTGTATAACTATATTGTTATCTTTGCATCCATGGATCATTCGCACATCCTGCGTGGACTATGGTAACCAGGGGTAACGAAGTGAAGTATCGCGTGATAATCGGCATTGTCAACATGTAGCAATTATCTGGAAATCTCGCGTGATATTCATGTCTGTCGATGTGAGGAAAAAGTCGAAAAGCGAATGATTGATGCCTTAGGAAAACGGCTCGTTAGCTATGTTTAAACTGGCGTCCGCGAATTCTTATCCTAGAGAAAAAAATAATTGCAGAATTTCAAACAGGAGACTGCAAATTGTGCAACCTAAATGGGCTCAGTACTACGGTAGATTTTTTGCTTGCTAATTCAGTTAGCTGGGCTAATGCTAACTGGTTAGCTTTGTTTACATCAAGCGCGCGTCTGGACCATTGCTAATTGCTAACTAAACCAAATTTTGAAGTTTGTGGACAAGTGTACAGATAACCACACCATCGACGAAGAACCTTTTTGGATTGTATTTAAGTTGTATGGCTACTACACAAATCATCTCCCGTCTTAAACGCTTGGCTGATGTCGGAAGCTAATACCAGCAAGACAATGCTAACCTTTTGATCATGGAACGTTAGATCATTTAATTCTCTGGATCTAAACAAAGATCTAGAACTAATGTGTCCATAGATGTAATGTGTGGAGATTAAACAGTTACAAACATTTTCGAGCTATTTGCATCCTTTTTAAAGTCGTGCTTTTTGGGAGTGAGGCGCATTGAACCGGTGATGCTAATATTAGCTAGCCACCTGCCGTGCTAACGTGCTTGTATACTGTAACCCGCCTCACTATGATCGCTGCCTGTTGTTGTGTTTATTAATAATTCATACTATGGATGCATTGGGACGCTCAGGTGACTGATTGCTGCTTTACAATTCGGTGTTGTTTCCCGCCTCTCATCCTCCTTGAGGCTCGACTTCATCCTCAACCCAATCGCAGCCAATAGCTGGATATTTCCCGGTCCCGTGTTACCCCAAAGCAGCGGAGGAGACCGCTATGAACGGCGTGAATGCCACCGCTCTGTACGTGTCCGCCAGCCGGGCCGTGCTGCAGTGTGACCCACGGCACCCGCACTCCTTTTCAGACATGTACACACTACTGCCCTTCTTTCGACAGTCCCTCTCATGCCTCGTCTGTGGTAAGCATTACATGCAGTGGGTTTGTTCACATATATATGACCCGTCTGCTACTTGAACTTACATGGGATTAATTTATTTAATACTCGTTTTGTCAATTGATTAACTGTCCGTGGGCGTGTGGGTGATTGGTCGTGCTCACAGCCTCGGTCTCCTTGGCAACCGAGGCTGAGCCTAGTCATCTGTGCTCTTGTCAAGACAGATGACTTCTCTGTTGTGCTTGCTGCAGAGCCATGTGTTTCCTATTCATGGTTTATTTACTCACTCTGCATAGAGTGGTACATCAACACTGGCACCGCTTGTATTTTCAAACTGGCAGCATTAACGGTCTGATTATTGAAAATATATTCATCCTCATCCTGCCTTTTACAGTCTTGCTGTTTTACATTTAAAGAAAATGGCAACCTGAGCTCCACAGCTGCTGCTAAACAACAAAACAAAATTTTTTGTTGTACAATAAATTTAAAGTTTAGCAAAGTTTCCTGATCTAACACGATGAATGATTTTAATCATTCTTTTATGTAGTTGCAGCAAAAAAGTTTTTACATGTTTTTTATTAAAATCTTTTCTACAATATTGTTCTATTGTCAACATTTTATTTTTGTCTTTAATAATATAATTGCCACCAGCCAGACTATGATACCACCAAATGCTCTCCTGTGTTTTTTTTCTCTCAGGTAAACTGCTCCAGGATCCTATTTCCTCTTCACAATCAGACTGTCAACATTGTGTCTGTTTAGGCTGTAAAGGCCAAAAGATGCAGGTCAGGACGCCATGCAGTCGATGTAAAGACTATTCGTCCTTCCAGGAGAACAAGCAGTTGTCCCTGCTTGTTCAGTGCTATAGGAAGCTCTGTCTCTATGTAACCCATTCACCACTGCTGCAGTCTATAAGCAGCATTGTGGGAGGGTCTCCTGAGATTATGGCCTTGTTAGATGAGGTGTTGGTGTCTGAAGATGAGATCAACGACTCAAGTTTAGTGCAGGAACATGTTACTTTTACTGCACTAGAGTCTTTTACACCAACCGATGCACCAGCTGTTCCCACAGAGCTTTCTGCTGCTCCACAAAACTCACACTTTGATCCTCTTTGTTCAAATGGACCGCAGGAATGCAACGGTGAGCTGCTGGAGGATCTGGAGCCATCCTCTCCAGAACTGGAAGTGTGTGAACTGGTTGAGGAGCAGCCACCATCAGTCCTTTCTGTTTCTAGTGCAGGTTGTGGTGGGCTTGAACTGAGTTTAACCACTGCACCTTTAGCCCCAGCTCCAGGCACTGTGTGCTCACTCAGGGATGGGGAGGCTGGCAGCAGGGAGCTTGAGGAAGGCGAGGTGCTACTCCTCAGTGTGGAGGAGGTTTTACAGACTTTGGACCCTCTTCAGCCTGGTAGAGATTCTCCTCATGCTCACTCAGCAAGGACACATATAAGCTCGGACAGAGGGCAGGCTCAAATGTACATACAGTTGGATGGAGCCCACAACTATACACAGATTCAAACGAACAGGACTAACACAGTGACAGCTCATAGTGCTCACACACCCTCACTGAACCCCCCTCCGATCTCCCGACCCCCACCAATTCGCCTTAACCGCAAACGATCACGTTCAGAGAGTGATAGGGAGAAGGTGAAACCCCTACCCATCTCATCCATCCTTCAGGGTTCCACATCACATTTACAGGTTTCAAACCCCTCTCACACACTGCATACACCTACACCCTCTTTAACTGTACCGGCACACACATACTCATCCCTTCATAATGGGGCACCTCCAAAAACAAGTCGACCTGCTCAGAACCACAGTAAAGGAGCCAGAAAACACGTTGATCCAAACCCTAAGAAGCCCCACGCCAAGCCCCGGAGCGGGGGAGGCTCCAAGACCAAGGACCGAAACAAAGAGCAACGGCTGCTGTCAGGCTGCCTCATGCCCCCTGCTTCAGTCAGGCCTCCATACAAGAAACCGGTGGAGAAGAAGGGCTGCAAGTGTGGCCGGGCAACCCAGAATCCCTCTGTGCTCACCTGTAGAGGGCAACGCTGCCCTTGTTACTCAAACCGCAAGGTGAGATGTATTGCAATTAAATGATGGTGCAAAATGATGGTTTTATTATAAAACTCTATGTAACCTTTCTTTTATATTTAGTAAACTCTTAAAAACTCAAAAGACGCATCATATTGGTGCAATGAAGAGGGACGATGTTTATGAACATTTTTTTTTTTTTTCAGGCATGTTTGGATTGTATCTGTCGTGGTTGCCAGAATTCCTACATGGCCAATGGTGAGAAGAAGTTAGAGGCATTTGCTGTACCAGAGAAGGCCTTAGAGCAGACACGGCTCACACTTGGCATCAACCTTACCAGCATCACAGCGGCAGCAGCACTCCGCAACCCGGCAACCACCAGCATCCGCACTAACACCCTCCTCAATGTCACCACGGCAACGGGAACCCCAGTAACCACAGCTTTCCTGTCCCCCAGCCCCCCACAAGAACCCAACTATGACGACAGTTTGGAGCTGCTGATTGGATAGGAGGCTGGAACTTCGCAAAACAGACAGCTTGGTGCCGATTGAATGTGACAGCTGGTTAATTTGTCCACCTGTACCCCCCCTCCACAAACCGGAGGACATCTAAGGCAGCTATGGGTCTGTCCTGTCTTGTAATCTGCTCTTCTTATGTGTTGAAAATGCTGAGTAGTAAGACTAGCATGGGTGTGCCAAAGCCTCCTGTTTTGTGCCTGTGTTCCTGTGTGTAAATGCCTGTCTCTAGTTTAACATCTCTTTTTGGTTCACATGTTTTTCAGAGGTGCTTTCTGTTAATAGTCCACATACATTACTGTAAAAGGCAATAGGAACCAATTTCAGGTTTCACATATGTAGATTTGACTCTGTACATGAGCCTACAACAACAAAATATGAAGTATCAAATGTCACAACTTTCACAGCATTTTGTATGTTCAAGTATTACTGTATATCTCTCAGAATGCGCTCCAAGTATCAGGACAACTTTTACCAATCCATAACCCTGTATGTTGAAAAATTTATTGTGAATGAATCTTGTGATTAATCTGTGGATTTTTTTTCTCACACAAGACTGTATGCCTTTATATCATTAGCTCAATCAATTCAAGTACTGTCGGCTGGTAATGATTGAATTTGTCTTAAGACTTGACTGATACAGGTAATGTACAGGAAGCAAGATAACGTCAAAGCACTTGGCTGGCTCCACTGTTTCACGGTGAAAGTGTAAACACGATTTACAGTAATGTCAATGGGATGTATGTAGTAGATTGTAAGCACTTAGTTTGATTGATTGGCCAAATTACAATTTTAAACCACTTTTGGTTACCATAGCAATAGGAGCACCAACAAGGAGCCTGTCAGCCCTTGTGCACACGTTGTTTACAGTATTGTCTAAAATATGACATTGTTCTGTTTTACTTATAAAATTGTACATGACTGTGTTTAGATAAACTAAAGCCATAGGTTGTTATTAACAAGATATATTCTCTGTGTGCATTTCCCTTTCACTTGTAGTGTCCTGACTGATATAAGACCAACTCAGAAACTATTTTTGATACCAAATCTCCAATAATTGGTTCCAATGTGTTTCTTTACCATTGTTGTCAGTTGAAGCACCTTGATGCCCTCCTATAACCACATGAGGCTGTGTATCGTCTGTGTTTGTGTTTACTGTCTCAGCTATAACTACATTTTTTTAATTCAATGACGGTGACCAAAATTGACTGATAGTGGACGGGTTACAGAAAAGTATGATCAGAAAATACTTTTCTGCATTGTGTGTGTTTCAAAATGTCTTTGTTTTGGGCATTACTTGAACCCTGGTTGAGTTTTGGTATTGTTTTTTTATGTAAAGCTCTTGTATAAGGAGTGACTTATTATTGCTGATACATTCACTGCCATAATATGGAAACATGTATTACAACATGAATTAAAAGATAGTTTTTTACTTTTTCAGTTTGTTGCCTATTTGTGTAACTGCATCTGTAGCTCAGCAGACTCACTTTCATTCATTATGGACAATTTAGATTCACCAGTTGATCTATACATGCAGGTCTGAACGGGACACAATTGCCAATAAAAGGAGTTGCAAGGAAAAAGCCCAAAACCATATCATTAAAAAAAAAATCTAATAAAATGCATTTATCCAACCTGCAGCAATATATTATATATTGATTTTGTACAAAATGTTTACAAAAACACTTAGGTATGTAACCTGTTACACATTCACCTGTGAACCTAAGAACCTACATTCTTTATACAAAATGTCTAATGTTGTGGCATTGTTTGATAAGCAGACACTTTAAGCCTCCAACATGACAATTCAAAAACAGGACAGCAGGTGAAACCCTTAACATTCAGTGGGCATCTATTGTCCTGCAATAAACACTCTTTATATCAAACTGACACAGAATTTACTGTGTGTTTGCTCAGTATATTTTTTATAATTTTATACAAGTTTGCAGCTGAGTGTGAAGCAGCTAGAATGAGAATCAGCATATCCAAGTCAGAGGCCATGGTTCTCAGCCATAGGTGGCTTGTCCTCTTAGGTTTTTGGAAAGCTCTTGCCTCAAGTGGAAGAGTTCAAATATCTCGGCGTCTTGTTCACGAGTGAGGGAAAGAGGGAACGGGAACTCGACAGGTGGATAGGCACAGCTTCTGCATTGATGCAGCTGATGTATCGGTCTGTTGTGGTAAAAGAAGGAGCTCTAAATTCACCGGTCGATCTACGTTCCTTCTCTTCCTATTGTCATAAGCTGTGGGTCATGACCGACAGAACGAGATCTCAGATTCAGGCGGCCAAAATGAGCTTTCTCTGCAGAATGGCTGGGCACTCCCTTAGAGATAGAGTGAGGAGCTTGGTCACTCGGGAGGAGCTCAAAGTAGAGCCGCTGCTCCTCCACAATGAGAGGAGAGAGTTGAGGTGGCTTGGGCATCTGTTCCGGATGCCTCCTGGACGCCTGGTGTTCTGGGTATGTAGACCTAGGACACACTGAAGGGACCATGTCCCTCGGCCGGCCTGGTAAAGCCTCGGTATTCCCCTGCAAGAGCTGGAGGAAGTGTCTGGGTAGTGGCAAGTCTGGGAGTCTCTGCTTAGACTGCTGCCCCCGGAAAAGCGGAAGAAGATTAATGAATGAATCAGTTTTGTACAAAATAAAATGATTGATCAGCATGAGATATGTTTGCATTCTTGCAAAATACACATCCAAAAGCTCTTCTTCTTTGCTCCTGTTTGGCTGTTTGGATATAGTCAGTTGGCCATAGCAGCAAAGTTTTAAATCTCCTTATTCCTGTGTCTTTCACTGTCACCTCTCCTCTTCTAGTCTTGGACAGACAACCCGCTGACGCCATGTCCAGCTCTAACAACATTTTTGATATCACACTTTTCTGTAGGTCTCTATCCTACAAGAAAAGCCCCAAAATAGCTGGCCCTCCCATCCATCTCCATAGTGCTGGCATTGCTGACGCTAATGAAGAGGCGATCAGCTGGCTGTAAAAAGGCAGTGCCAGCTTGATGCAAGGAGAATAGACCGGGCTCTTGACCCCGTGGCCAACATACACTCCTGGAAGACTTCATCAGCAGAATAGACACTGGGTAGGAGCTCATCTGTGGATCACAAAACAAAATATATGTAATGCTAACTGCAGAAATAGACAGATAAAAAAATTAAAATAAATAACACTATGTTAAAGGCTTAAATTAATCTTTTGCATTGCAGAGCTAGGTTGCAAAAAAGTCTAACCTTTTTGTAGATATACTGGACAAGCTGCGCTCCATCTTCTATTTTTGCTTCCCCCATTTCTCCTTTTGTGTCACCTTCTGTCTCACCCGTAGATGGAAGTCTGAAGTAAGTCTGGGCATAAATATAATAAAGTCCAGCTTTTGGCACCAACAGCTCCCCTCCCTTCAGCTCCATATTCTGTAGGAATGACAACCCGCGTTGGCCCTCCCATGCTCTGATGCGCTCTCCCAGGTAACCTTTGCTGCTCCGTGAGCCTGCGACAGAACCAGAAGCATTATTAATAACCTTGAGAATAGTCAAACCTATCTGCAAAAAAATTTTAAATCGGAGAAAGAGAAACCAATCTGAGGGATTTGTTACCAATCTGAAAAGTAAATTAATAATAATAATAATAATAATAATAATAATAATAATAATAATAATAATAAGTTTCACAGCTATGATTGAGGTTTCTTTACAAATAATGACTTTTAAATGTTAACATAGACTTATGCCTCTAATGCAATTCTTTCATTTAACAAATATACTGGAATAGTGCTTGGATTAAAACAGGTTACTTTGATTGAACAGTACTTTTAATTTATTTTGTGACTAATATAATAACCAAGACTAAAGTAAACATAATCAAATCAGTTTTTGGCAGAGGTAGTAATCAAGAGTCACTGGGACAATGGCTGCAGGAAATGCGATTGTAACAACATTAAAGAAGGCACACATCTGCAGCTTTTGAGTTACATGTAGGTGAAGATGTTAAACAGGAAGCACACAGGAAGCCCTGAAGCACATTCCTCATCTCTTGTTCCCTAAAAGATCTCGAATGGACGGGTGAAGCAACACAGCACCTTAAAGACCTTTGAGTATTGTGATGGATCGGAAGTGAAAGGAATCTAAGCTCATTTGTTATTGTTGTCAGTCTATAGAGTCATTGTAGTCATTACAGTGCAATTTCATTTAACCTCACCTTCTGATACTGCAAGCTCTGTGGACGATACACCGGTCACATGGGCCGCAACTTTTGGAAGAGGGACCCCTCGGACCGCAGGGCTCAGCAAAGGCAGCATGGCTGTCAGCTCACCTGGCCAATAAGAAACGGTTATTGGAGATCTGTGGTAAAAGTTGTACTAGGCGTGCTTGTATTTAAAAAGATATGTTTGTTCTCACTTTTCATAGTTTTGGATATCTCATTTTGAAATCTGTCTGTCATTGCCTGAAAAAGGAAAATAGAAATAAGGTTGTGGTGTGTGACAGCATGGCTGCTGTTTGGTTCTGTCACTGAGCAAGTTACTCTTTACAGTTTAACAGTTTAATACAAGTTAAAATAAATGATGAACCTTCTCTATGTGGTAGTGGAGCTGTTGTGCGAGTTGCCAGCAGGGGTCGCTTTTCTTCCCTTCCGCTGTGGCGTCCTCGAGACCAGAGGGTGGATTTGAGTTCATGAGACAAGACACACTGCTCCTGGAAAAACTCTCCTTCATCTGTCAGCAGAAAAAGACAGAAACAAAGAATTAAACAGAAGCAGAGCCAAACACATGCCATTAACAATAAACAAGAAAAGTGTTTTAGTCTCAGCCAATCAAATGTCATAACCTTTAAGGGTTTACGTTCCATAGTATTTGGATATTCTAAACTTGAAATATGTTGCTTTAGGTCACATGACACTGGATTTCTGCAAATTGTGCTAAGTCTTTATTTTCTAGCCTATGTGTAAAGTAAAAAAAATAAAAATAAATCAACGCATCAGAAAAGATTAAACTGCAGTGAGTGTAGCATTGTAGATCCCAGCACATGGCTTGAACTGATTTACAGTGGCAGAAAGTTTAATAAACTCATTTCTGGCTGCACCACAAAAGTTTTGCCTCGTAAATAAAAGCAACCACGTGACCTAAGCGCGTATCTTACCGTACTGAGCACTTTGTTGAAGTACATAAAGCTGACAGCCACCGCGATGGTCTGGAGCAGTACAGCCCCGAGTATAATGAGCCCCAGACACTGAGGAGATACAGAAATGGCCATATCGGAAATGTTTGAGCAAAGGGAGACCGAAAAAACCGAGCAAAGGTGTTGTTGAGAAGTAGGCAGGACAAGTCAGATCAAGCTCTGCTGCATTTCTGTTCGGAGCATTGTCAGAGAGAGTTTGTAGGTGGAGCAGAGAGAAGCGTGGAGAGAGGCTCAACACAGGCTTGAAATGTCACTGTTATTAGAAAGAAACGAGCATGGAAGCGCTTCGCTACGTCAAGACGCCTTTAGGGCAGTTGGAAATGCGGATTTCTATAGTTATGTGCAGGAAAAGAGAAAAGCCTTATTATTTAGAACAACAATGTATGATTGAAATGTAATAAAAAATAAGCTAAATGTTATGATGTGATATGAATGTTATGATAGTGTAATAGTAATTTGCTTATTTCAAAAGTTTGCATTTGATTTAGCATATTTCACTTCTTAACTTTTTTTTGTTAATAACAAAAAGCCAAAGGCATTCCCACTAATCACGCTGCCTAAATTTAGTAACACAAGCAGCCTCCATTTGTGTTGTGGGAGGCCTTGCATACATTAGAGCCAATTTATGTAGCTCCTTCTGTAGCTCTTTCCAATTAAACCGTTTACTATTCAGCCAATCAGAGCAGACCTCATTCAGAGGGAGGAGCTTAAAGACACATACCCACAAACTACTTGGCAAAAGTTATGTTGGGTAAAATAGAGATTTAATTTAAATTTGAACATATTTCTTGTTGTGTGTAAATTGGTGTAACTTTAAAAAAGAGACACAGAACTTTTAACACAATAACTAAAGTTTTGGATTGGTCTGGTTTTGACCTATTGAAAATCATGTTATGTGTTCAACAGATGGTGAGCCCTAATAATTCTGTTTTTGTTATTTGTCCATGAAGTAGCCTAAAGTAAAGCGCTCTGCCTCTGTGTTTAAGTATGTTACACAGGTTTTACTTATTATTTCCAGACAAAAAGCACTTTGATGCACCAGATCTCACTTTTATAAGTTCCAGCTGAAAGCATCACATAATTAGTCTAGGTTGTTGAACGAGGCCTTTCAATAAAACATAAAAGCTTTGGAAATCCTATGTGGTTGGAACAATGTGGTTCATTAAGATATGTGACCTCATGTCTTCTGCTCTTTGCTCTGACATTGCCCAGTGGCAATTAAACTTCTGCCCAGCCCTTTGCTCCTGGCCTAACCTGAACTACCCCCTTTGACCTCACCCTGACCCCAGCTCTTCTCACTCATTTTGATAGAACTCTTCCTCCGCTTTAGACATTTATTTGATCATTTATTAGTGGTTAAAAAGGACTTCATGTAAAATGTACTGCATATCTACAACGTCTACGTCCTTGGTCTGTTTGTTCTGGAAGTAGATTCCTTCTTTATGTGCTTCTCCCTGAGGCTTTTCTCCTTTCCCATGGCAAGTTCTCTTTGAGTTTTTTTTTTTTTTGAAGGCTGTAAGAACAGAAGGTATAATTTTGTATCTCCTGGACTGCTCTTTGACGCAACTGTGACTGTGATACTGGGCTATTAGTTTAATCTGGCAAGGCAATTTTATTTGTATCGCACAATTCATACACTGGGTTATTTAAAGTGTTTTACTGAAATAAAAGACAAATCTAAAATACATAGAAAAGATTTAGAAAAAATTTAAACTCAAAGAGTGCAGATAAAAAACACTTTCAGTTGTCTTTACTGAATGCAGGTGGCGCTAAAGAGGAAGGTTTTAACCTCCCTTGAACATTGTTAAAATTGATGCTGTTTCAGATTTTTGCTGCATGACACTTAAACAGTTATTACCATGTTTAGTTCTAACTCTGGGCACAAGCAGGAGGCCTGTTCCAGATGTTCCCAAAGTCTGTGAAAGTTCATAAGGAACTAGCATGTCAAAAATATATTCTGGTGCTAAATCATTAAGAAACTTGTAAACCAGCAGTGCTGTTTTAAAGTCTATTCTCTGAACAACAGGAAGCCAGTGCAGAGATTTTAAAACTGGACTGATGTGGTTGTACTTCCTGGTTTTGGTTAGAACCCAAGCAGCATCGTTCTGAATAAAGTGAAGCTGTATTAACCCTCGTTTTGAGTGACCAGTGAGCAGGCTGGTACAGTAATCTAACCTGCTGGAGATAAAAGCATGAATAAGATTAGACATTATCCCTTTGACTCTGGAAATGTTTTTAAGGTGATAAAATTCTGACAATGTGACTGTGGAATTTCAAGTCTGAGTCTATGATGACCCCCAAATGTCTAACCTATGCTTTAAATTTCAGAGAAAGAAACTGGAGGTGACTTTGCTTCTGTGGCCCAAAGATGATTAGTTCAGTCTAGTCTCGGTTCAGTTACTGAATAACACGACAAATCCAGTGGATGCTTATGCAGACCAATGAGCCACAAGTTGGAGGTTTTTGGCAGTGTTTTGTACATCCCCTTTTACTGTTTATACTGTATTTATAGTATAAATGAAGAATTTAAACTCTCATGGGCATTCTTTTTCTGTGCTGAACCAACACATTTCAACATACTTCAACTATTCAGTAACTCCACTGGGAGATAAACAAAGCAAACAGTAATGTATTTTTACTTTCAGATCAACTCAACAGCCTATTAGCCCCTTACTTTTTGTTGTTACACTAATATTTGGATTATCTGTTCCTTGTCTTACGAGTGTATCAGCATGTAGAAGCAATATACTTGTATAAGAAGTCTGTCTATTGACTCTTTCCTGCCATTGTGTAGTGATCTGAGAGAGGCTGGATGATTAGTGCCAAATGACCCACTATTGTTAGGATTTCTGTGTAGCTGTATGCAGCGTTATACACAGGGGAGTCATTCAAACTGCACAATTTAACCTTGAGTGATTCCTGCACTTTCATTCCTTCACCTTTAGCCTCTTGTCTATTGTCAGTGTGAGGAAGCAGGGAGTTCACTTTAACCAGCTCTGGATGAACCTCCCACAGTGAATACCTGTGTCATGTCACGCAACACATTAAACGCCAGCAAAACTTTTGGATTGTTTTACCAACACAGAAAATACACAAGAAAGACCCATTTTACAGTAAACTAGACTAAATAAATGTAGTGGGAAGTGTAAGTGTGTACAACAAGAATTACTTTGTTTCCTGAGCTGATTAAAATCTCCAAATGCGGAAAAGAGAGTGATAAAGAGTGTCCTGTGTTCCCCTAAGTGAGTGATTTCCCAGGCTTGTCAGATAGGAGGTGGGAAGAATGAATGATATCTGAAGACTGTCTGGCCTGGGGCAGGGAAGACGACACCCTGAGAGAGAAATGTCTGTCTGTGGTCCATGCGGTAATAACACACAAAGGAAAGGTGTGTGAGCGGAAATACAGTGCCCAGTTACTACAGCTGTATTTTTAAGGTTCAAATATGTGTCAGTGATGTTATGACTTTTCATGTCAATACTTCCCTCCAAAACAAGACGTCAGTGACCAACTTAACCAATTGAGAAAACTAGTCTATTACAGCATATGTGGAATAAAAAATAATCCATGCATTATTTCAACAGAATCACATCAAATCAACACACCACAACTTTTTAAACAAATAAGATTTATTTTGAGATAAAGTTAATCAATATCCTTTAAAAAAATCATAAAATCCATATCCTATAGTATATATTCTGAAAAATCACAAAGTATACAAATGTAACTAGACTGCTGGACATAATGGCTGTCTAGTGTAGTGTGTAAAAATACATCTTTCTCAGCTGGGACAAGGCAATTCATTTATGAAATGGGTGAAAGAGGAGACTTGTGATGCATTACATTTATCTGCATCAAGAGAACACTAGAGCAGGGGTGGGCAAACTAAGGCCCGGGGGCCACATGCGGCCCATTAATCTGGCCCGCCATGCATTTATAAACATTTTATTGATAATTCTGCAGTGATCAGTTAATTCTACTACAACATGCTCCAGATGGTAACAGCCTTTCCTAAAGCTAGCATCTCAGAGATAGTTTTCCCAGGTTTTAGAACAAACAACATATTATTTTGCCTACAGTTCAAACTTAAAACTATAAGCAAAAGAAATGTTTTTTTTATTGAGTATAAGTGAGTTCACCGTGTTGGCCCGGCCCTCCACAAAAGTCCCATTTTCTAATGTGAACCTTGGGGAAAAAATAATTGCCCACCAATGAACTAGAGGGCTAAACTTGAGGTAAAAGCTAATTTCAATGAAACTGATGTAAAAGTATATTCCTTCATTTATTTATTCATAAATTCATTAATTTTCACCCACTAAGTCCCGTTAGGGGTTGCAGGTGACTGGAGCCATTTCCAACAGCTTGGGGCCTTAGGCGGGCTACATCCTGCACAGTGGCCTGTACATGCATGTCTTTGAGCAGTGGGAGGAAGCCCAACGACACGAACGGCTGGAGATGGCCGAGGATGTTTGAGTTGGGGTTTAAACTCACCACCGTTTTGCTGTGAGGCAGGAGCGCTAACCCCAAGCACCCATATAAAAAGTATGTGTGTAAATAAGTCAAATACCAGTTAGTTCAAAACATGTATTACAACTGGGTCAAAAAGAAGTCTTAAAGTTAGATGAGTACATGTTTCCAGATTGATGAATACTGTGGTTTCTATTTGAATGAAGGTAAGGGTGTCAATGATATTTGCCATAATATAGCAGAACTTTCTATTATTCAGAAAATAACTTTTTTTTGGTTTTGATGTGGACAGGTCTGTCTTTCTGCAAGAAACACATGTGCACCGCTGTGACGCACAACAGTCCTGTCCAAACTAAATGTGTTATCAGCTAAAAGCTGCAGTAAACTGCGTCCAAATACCCAACAGGCATATTGAGCATTTGAAGGACATCTACGCTCCTCAGTCCAACACTCCTCTTTCCCTCCCCCAAGGCTTATCCTCCCAAACGTTCCTCTCGGTAAAGTCATGGAATCTCCCTAAATTCCTGCGTTAACACTACAGCTGCTCATTGTCTCATTTATAAACTAAAGAAAGGCGCTGAAAATGCTGGGGCAGCACAATGCACTGGTACAGCTGCCAAAGAGGTTAGCCTATGTGACCAAGTGAGGGTGTTACCCTGACAGGAAACTGTATGTGAATGCAAGAGCATAGAAACAGCATGATGTAATACACACAGGTTACACTCCAACTGGCTTTTGGCATTGTTACACTAAAAATACAACTGCTTATCCATTATACGCTGATCACTTAGGGACAAGTTAATAATGGACGAACAGTGATGTGTACGAATGAGTCATATGGTTTCAAGATGTAGTGACCTATGGTTATCTGGCCACTAGAGGGGAGCGTTGCAGTTATTAAGGTTTTGTGTAAATCCATGTGGGAGGTGAGAAGCATGTCGAGTCATGAACATTATTGAAACTGTGGCGATAGCCCAGGGGAGAAAATTATAATGTAAAAAACACATCTGACTGGAAAGATCTCTTTAGTTACATCAATAAAAACACCATGCTCTGCTGACTTCATTTGTGAATAAATTTGTCTCAGTCAAAGTCAAAAGACTAACATTATCTGGTACTGTATTTAGTATTCAATCAGGCTTATTTTTAAATGGAATTATTCAAATTAAACAAGCATCAAAATATTATAATGTACTCCATGTTTTTATCTGACTAAAGCTTAGTACAATTACTCTATCCTTGTCAAATTGCTTTGGCGACTTGTTACAGTTACCTAAAGTTAAATGCCAGGATGTGGGATCGTGGCAGTGGGACTGAGACCTGTTGTGTACCAAGACCCACCCCCGACCTTTCTGTGTTTGAACAACAGAGAGCAGCCAGTGGACGTCTTAGATCAGTACGGAATAACACAAGAACTCCTTCTTCCTAACTAAAATAAGACTACAATCATTTAGTCTATGGCAGAAGAAATCTAAATCAACTCATTTGAAGAAACCTAACAATTGAAATTCCCCTTGGGGATTAATAAAGTAGAAGTAGTAGTAGTTTGAAAGTAGAGTAGTAGGGTGGAACTTTGTCAGTCCTGTTTTAAATTAAATTGTACGTAAGTAAGAAAGTGAATTGTAGTCAAGAGGACTATTTCAAGTTTGTGCATTAATAGTGCAATGTAGAAAATGATCTAAATCCACTTACACATCTTAAAGTGTGTGTGTAATGTTATATACATGGTGTTAATATATTTTTTAGCCAATGTCACACAATAAAGTTAAAAACATGTGCTGATGATGGGTTAGTTGAGATGTTGTTAGTTGCACCTGATACAGTGGCGCCTCCCAGTGGACTTAATGGAGTAATTTATTGTATTTTATTAGAGGTAATCCTAAGTGAAGCTTTTTGTTAGTTAGTTTTATATATGTACTGTAATGACCATTCTCCAATGATCCATTGTTGTTTTGGCAACTTAAAGGAATACAAATATCACAAAAGCGTCACTTGAAATCACGTGGAGTTGGTGTAGCTCAGCCCTAATCTTAGATCAAATGGAAATATATTCAACTAAGCCAAAGATATAGCATTTCTTCCACAGGCACAGACTACTATAAGTTGTTCTGTAGCCAGCTGATATAATCCCTCAGTGTCCTCTTTCCGACATCAAACTCAAATGGCCAGAAATTCAAGCTGAAACATCCGTGAAACCCATCCTCGTAGTGGACACTGGTGACACTGACTCCTGAATCCTGTAAGCGCCGCACATACATCAAACCATCGTCCCTCAGGACGTCAAACTCACAGGTCATAATGTAAGCCCTTGGACATTTGGCCAAAACCTCAGGTTCAGCTAAAAGAGGTGCAGCCCGTACATCCAACAGTGCTGGCATCTTCTTCACAATCCCAGCTAACCCTTTATCAACTACTATATGCTTATAATCCTTTTTGTACTTTGGTTTAAGAAGGACAGTCCAATCGAGGCGTGCTCTTATCTCAGGTGTAATAAGTGACTGTTGGAAAGAACTGTGGTTGTTTGCAAAAAAATGTGACTTCAAGGAAAGGTCAACTCCAAGGTACTGCAACCAGAACTGGATCATGAATGATCGAGAGAGGATGGGCATGTTCTGGTTTTGGATATGGGAAGGTGTGTTGAAGTCTAGAGCCTGAAGAGCAGGGTAGATCAAAGCCTGGACGCTGAATTTCACACTCGTGCTGGCATCTTGGGAGATCTGTGAGCGACCATAACAAATCAGGTCTAAATGTATATAGACATTGTGATAAGAATTATTACTGTGTCTACCTCCTGAGCAACAGCTGCAGCCAGGTTTCCCCCCGCACTGTCTCCAGACACAGCTACCCGTTCCGGATCAATAGAGTACTTATCCAAAACCTCTGGGGACAAGAAGTACTTCGCTGCTGCGATGCAGTCCAAGTATGGCTCAGGAAACTGCACCTCTGGATAAAGGCGATACCTAAAAAAAGTGTTCAGAAAATCTCCCGCCATGTAAGCATAACGTTTGATAGTAAAACATGAAGAAGTTTATTAGCAGCAATTAGAACAGCTCACTTACTCAACAGAGACCACAACGGTATTGAGTTCATCAGACAACATCCGGCTCACTTTGTCATATGACCCTTTCTCTAATGAGAAAATCAAAATGGCAAGAAGAAACAGATTTTTACAAATAATAAAACTTTATACATATTTAGAGAAAATATTTGCCACAAGAAGCATTATATTACTTGAAGGAGCTCTTTATATTTTTTTGTATTATTCTAGTTAAAGTTTTTAAGTTTTTTCTACTTTTTTCTACTGATTTCCTACAGCTTATTCAGTTAAGGTTATTCGGAACAAAAGTATATCCCTGTAGAACTACTGTAACTTATTACAAAACTCTGAATAAACCATACAAAAAAAAAAAAATATTAAAAAATGTAACAATAGTGTACTTACTACCACTGCCGAAAGCCCAGCCCCCTCCATGATAGTACATCAGGCCTCTCCTCAGGTGGCCCTCACCTCCAGGCGGCGGCTCGTACACGCGCACAGGGACGCCAGCGAAAGTCATGTCACTGACCTTCACTCCAGGGAAGACCCCTCCGCCCGACTCAATGCTCTCAACAGATTGTCTGATTGATCTGATGAAGTGATCAAAGCCAAGCCAATGCTTTAAAGTAGCCTGCAGACAAAGAATAACAGGTCTGTAGACACAATATTACCACTATTGACTACTCCCTGAGTCAATGTGTACAGAGTGTGTAAGTCTCATTACTTTTTACCTAGTGCCAGTTTTCAAATAAATGTGTCAAAGGTAAAGGGAAAAGTTCAACCCCAGAAAACATTTCCGTATGATTCATTCTTCTGCATTTTCACAATCCTTTCCAACAAAACTTGTGTTGATACTCGCACGTATGAGAAACAAACCTTTTAAATCCATGACTGCTCTACATTACACTATATTATATGCTTCAGATGCATACTTTCACAGTGCAAGCATTCTGAATCACTGTCTTTAACTTTTTACAATCCCCTTACTACAATAGAAAACATACCAGTAGTACTAAGTAAACCAACTAAGTAAGGTTTGAAAAGGTTTGTATAATCCACCTGTCAAAGTCCATATGGCTGCAGCTTTTGTGTAACACTGTAGAGGTGTGTCCTTAACATGTTTTTAATATGAACTACAGCCGCCTTAGGTTTTATCAATTCACATGTGCTGCCCAATACTAATATAGACAGTTGGAGACATTTTTTTTTTATTATAAAACCTAATCCTAATCTTACCAAATGCATAACTGTCCGGAAGCCAGCATCCAGCAGCATTAGCTTCCATGGCTCCTGTATGGCATCAGGTAGAGGAATGTAGATGTAATAAGCCACAGCCACAGTTAAAAACAAGGTAACAATCACTGGCATCTGCATTATTTTCATTTTCAATAGGCTGTTTGATTATATGGATCATCAGACGGCTACAGCTCACACCTCACATGGGCTGTCACTGTCAGTGAGGCTACAGTGAAACTAGGTCCTACAAAGTCAATAAAAGCCACCAGTCTGATACAATAAGAGCGTTTCCGCCCAGAGTCTTCAAAATAAAACAAGTAGAACTTGACAGTGTGTCATTAATATACAGTATTGTTCAAAATAATAGCAGTGCAATGTTACTAACCAGAATAATCTAGGTTTTTAGTATATTTTTTATTGCTACGTGGCAAACAAGTTACCAGTAGGTGCAGTAGAGTCTCAGAAAACCAACAAGACCCAGCATTCATAATATGCACACTCTTAAGGCTGTGCAATTGGGCAATTAGTTGAAAGGGGTGTGTTCAGACATTTTTGATATCACCCCATAAGTTTGATTGGATATGCAAACTGATCCATGATCCCTGGTATGCTGTAATTAAGCCACCATAGTAGGAGAAACATGTCCATATCATGATGCATGCTTCACTGTCTTCACTGTCTTCACTGTCTTCACTGTCTTCACTGTCTTCACTGTCTTCACTGTCTTTACTGTCTTTACTGTGTACTATGGTATATATACTGTGTGTGGCCCTTGGACCCAAATAGAACACTTTTACTCTGATCAGTCTGCAAAATGTTCCTCCATTTCTCTTTAGGCCAGTTGATGTGTTCTTTGGCAAATTGTTACCTCTTCTGCACATGTCTGTGAAGGTTCTCAGTCACCCAGGACATCTTGAGGAAAAGGTTTAAGCAAAAGCATCTGGACTCAGTTTTCAAGGTGAAGACGTTTCGTCTCTAATTCCAAGAGACTTTATCCATTCAAAGATCAACTGGTAAGAGAGCTGAGCTTATATCTCTAGAGGGAGGAGTTTCCCCTGAAACCAAACCTGATGGACCAGGTTGTTTTGTTCTCACAGTCGTTAGTCACGCCTCGAAACGTCTTCACCTTGAAAACTGAGTCCAGATGCTTTTACTTAAACCTTTTCTTCTGCACATGCCATTTTTTTAACAAAGGAGCTTTGCAGGGGATTCTTGAAAATAGATTAGCTTCACACAGACATTTTCTAACTGTCCCAGTACTTACAGGTAAATCTAGATTCAGATTGTCTTTGATCATCCTGGAGCTGATCATTGGCTGAGCCTTTGCCATTCTGGTTCTTCTTCGATCCATTTTGATGGTTGTCTTCCAGCCTATAATTTTTCCCCTTTTTTCCCTACTCCAATCAACTTTTTAATCAAAGTACGCTGTTCTTCTGAACAATGTCTTGAACAACCCATTTTCCTCAGGCTTTCAAAAGAATATTCAACAAGCACTGGCTTCATCCTTAAATAAGGGCCACCTGATTCACACCAGTTTTTTTTTCACAAAATTGATGACCTCAATGATTGAATGCCACACTGCTATTTTTTTAACACACCCCTTTCAACTAATTGCCCAGTTGCACAGCCTTCAGAGCGTGAATATCATGAATGCTGGGTCTTGTTTGTTTTCTGAGAATCTTCTGCACCTACTGGTAACTCGTATCTTATGTAGCAATAAAAAATATACTAAAAACCTGGATTATTCTGGTTAGTCACATTGTAATGCTATTATTTTGAACAACACTGTACTTAGTTACACCACTGAAATATAAAACCTAGTCTGTGTGATTTAAGCTTTGTGTTGTTTACAAATCTACTCTTGCTAACTTTCTAGACTTTATGGTGTCAAGCTTTTGTATTTTTGAGCTGTTTTATTTTGAAGGCATGATTCCTGTTGAAGCAGCCAAAGAGTGGAATCCTGGGGAATGTAGTGGTAAGCACTTTTTAACAAACAGCTTTGCATTACTTACAACTGACCACAGAGAGGCAGAGCAGTTCTGCAAACCACAGCCCATGCCTCAAGAATATTTTGGAACATACAGACTTGTAGCCCATCTATAGCCTAGTCTGTGAAGAAATTAAAACCTACTTACTTCTCTGAATGTGAACTATTTATTTGCAAATTCCAGCTTTTCTGTTTTATACAAAGTTGTGTTTTACAAAAGTTTGCAATGATACTCAGTTTTCAAATCCCAGGTTTCAAGTAGTCCAGGTGTTTTACGTAATAAGATGAAATGTGAAACGAAATGAAAGACGTGCTTATTTGCTACTTCTGTAATCGTTGGTTTGAATCATGTAAACCTGCAGTCTGGACTTGTTGTTAAGTCCACATTATGTCCAATATAAAGACATGCCTTTTTATTTTTGGCCATCAACAACAGAAACCCAGACTGCATCTTTTGGGGCAGGTTTCTGGTAAGAGTTCTCAGTCTATTGATCAGAGTAGTGGGATTCAGTTTACACACATTCAGTCCATTCTTTATTCATTGATGTCTTTGCAGGAAACAGTTTCTGGTCAATATTTACTCTGAGCTGGGCCTTGAACATTTTAGTTTTTTTCAACTCTCAGAAGACTCTGTGTGTTCATACCACTTAATTCACTTTTACAATAACTATGTGCAGCAGGTGCAACCATTATTCAACACATTTATTCCCTTCTTTTAAATGCACCTGACTGTTCTAATATCCCAATGTGTATTAAGTGTGTACTGTATATAGCGCATATTTTTTGTAATTGTTTTTTTATTTATCTTTTTTAAAATATTATTTATACAGCTGCAAGTAACTTTCTGCCTGACATCTATAGCTAATTTTTCAATAATGTTTAAACTATTGTGTAATTGAGGTATTGTGCTGAAGCTAAAGAAATGCTATTAAATACAGTGCAAGGATAGTTGCTATTGCCATGGCCTTCAGTGATCACTGTCTCTTCATCACAGTCCAACTTCCTTTTGATGCTATTTATTGCCCTGCCTCTTCCCACGGTTTAAAAGGCCATGTCTGTCCCTGGTGGCTCTAAGTGAAAATATAAACAAACACTAGAGCTGATCAGGATCTGACCCTTGTTCTGGACTGGTTTTCCAAAACAGAACCCACCAGACTGCCAAATTAGCCCTTAGATGAAACTTAGACAAGAATATCCTTCATGTTTGGACTGAAAAAGGAGACAAACAACTTATATTCCTTTTGTTGGTTGGTGCTATAGGTATATAGTGTGATTTGAAGGATAATATGATGCTTTCTATGCCATTAAAACCTGTCAGTACCATTACTGGCCTCATTAATCTGAACGGAGCTGCTGTTTCCTTATGACGCATGAAGCTGCAAACTTCTTACAGTCATCTTGATTCCCTAAATCCTTCAGGGGGTGAGTATTACACGCTCAAATGATCACTTTAAGTCGGGGACAGATGCCATGCTTGCTCTCTCTTTTCCAAAATCCCTCTGAAAGAGTGCATCAGCAGAATGCCTGAATTATAAACGTTAATGTGATATACAGTGTTTCATAAATGTGTGGGGCAGGGAAGGGGAGTGCATTAAAATTCCCTCTTCCTGCCCCCCTCATCCCAGGCTGCTTGGTCTGGCGTCTCCCTACAGTCTGTGGTATGGAGGGCAGGGAGAGGGCCTCGCTTGTGTTGCTGACTGGAATTACACTTAGGGTCATTCAACATGACTGAATGCATGAAGCAGAAACTGAGCAATTCCATTTGGTGCAATCCTTTCTCTTTGCTCAGGCTTTATTTTAGTAGTTGGATTAGTTTGGCATTTCAAATCCTGTGTGTTTTCTGATCATCTGTTTGTAACACAGCTCTTACATCCGTTTAGGAATTTTTCTCTGCAACAGTTGTTGCCTCTTAAACTGCAACACCTCTGCAAAGACCATTATCTTGATGTGACTAACATGCATACAAAATCAGGAATGTTTTGACCGATGAAATATTGGCAGGATGCAACAGAAACAGAAGACAACTGAGATGTTGAGCTGTACTGTGAGAGTCAGTGATGGGCACATTGGTCAGACACTTGTCACATGAATATTTCAGAAACATATTCACTGAGGTGCACTTTATCTCAAGCAAAAGACATAGCTTTTCAATAAGTCAATCCTGACTTCTTACTGTCTTTGCAATTGACGTATTGTGTCCTAATAAGAAGATTGTGAAAACGTTTGGCTTCAAGTTAAAGCAAATCATCAAGTTAAAGCAAAACTATGTAACCTTTTTTCTAAAGATAATGAAAAAGTTCTCGGTAAACATGAAGAAAGTGTTGCATTGAACTAATTTGTGAATCTGACAGTGACAGTGACTGACAGTTTATGGGACCAAATGCATATGTTATTATGTCAATTTACATTTGAGTTTGAGCTTGAAGTGAATTTATGAAGGGCATTTCAATAACAGTAATGAATAATGGGTAAACCATGTAACACCTGTAATGTATTGTGGTATTCAGGAAAGCCACAGAGAGCAGCCCTGTTGGTATTCCTCATCTGCAGCACAGGCTCTATTTCTGAAATGACAAACAACAACCTGTTGTTTGTGTGCCCTCTGTGAGCGAGGTGTCACGGCTGAATAGCAGGAACACAAGCAGGCTCAGTCGTGTGCTCAATGGTGGGCTGTTGCCGTACACAATGTTTGTATTTGGTCGAGGTGTGTGCTGAGCTAATGAAGAAAACCTGCCGGAGTGAAGTCTTATCAAAGTGATGCTCCATTGAAGTTTGAGACGGTACAAAACATATTCACACATTTCTGCTTCAGTACAGACAAAACATAATGTACAGGCCTATTTATGCATGTGTCATGAGAGCACTTACCTGAAGCAGAGGAGGTTAAAATACAGCTCAACGTCATAAAACATAATTTTACAAAATTAAAACTGTCAAATGACTCAACACAACATTCTGATTTGGGAACATAAATAGAAACCTTCTGCATGAACTTTCTTCACTCGACTAATTATCGGTGCACTGTTAAGTCATGAACCCAGTCTGCATTCATTATCCTGTGGCAACTTTAATATAGCCATAGAAAGATTTATTCAGTGTAAATGGTTGAAAAGTACATATGACTGATTCATGCCCAGACAACTGCACTAACCCTTGCAACATATTCTGATTCATGGTTCCTCTTTTCACAGAACAGCTAATACTGGATAATGACAAAATTAAACTGATTTAATGTTAATTAAAATCACTTAAGGCTCAGAGTTCTTTTCACAAACTGCATTATTTCATTACCATTGCCACATAGGAACAAAATCATTTTGTTCAAAGATAGTTATGAGTCACACTGCAACACGTTGCTTCCAGCAATATGTTAAAGACATCTTTACAGATCTCATTTGCTAAAGTAAATACCCAAACCTAACAGCCAGAAGCAAGGACTGGCTCTGACTAATGCTATCATCAGGATCTGATTGTATTTGCGTGGAAACCAACACAGCATGATATATTTCTCAAAGTCAATTACCTAGTAACAAAAAAATAAAAAAGCACACAAATTGATTCAGCTGCACAGGTGGGAGGAAGTTTCATACGCTCTCCATCACCAGCGTCATAAATCCTCTTCTTGTTTTTTCTTACTCTCCCTGCACTTCCAGTATTTCCACAAAATCTTTCCACCACCTCCAGCGCAGGGCCTGCTGATATCAGCTCTGTCTGATTCAAGTTTTCCAATGGTTTTCTGGAGCCTGCTTTTGGTGATGGATGATGGTATAGACTGTTTGAAATCTGCAACAGAGCATTAGGCATCCCACAATTTGGAAAAAAGCTGGAGAGACTGGCAATGGACCTGGGCAGAGATGTCAAAGGTCAAGTAAGGGCTGATGTGGAACGCCACATACCACAGTTGTGACCTTTAACCTTGAGGAAAGAGCTGTGCTGTCTCAATGAGGCAACATACAGTAATTCACAAACACACACAACCTCAGCAATGTCAACACAATCAAACAGCAGCTGATTTCATGCACAGATACAGACACACATGGTGTCCCACTTCCTAAACAGAGGCAACGCCCTTTCACACTCCCAGGACTCTCTCGGCTCTTAATGGGATCCTGATGTCCTGTTTAAAAACCCCAACCCCCCATCTTTACTAGGATCCCCCTCAGCCAGGCCTGTTTTTAGTTCCTCGCCCCTTCTTCAGCTGCTGTGGAGGGACAGTGACAACAGACAGCTGTTGTCGGTGGTGAGAGGGTGTGAGAGCAGCAGCCAGTGAAGACACAGATACAGTCAAACAGACGAGGAGGGTCACTTTTACATCCTGGCCTGTGTTTTACTACGAGGCCATTGGTTTGTATCTACATTTACATTTATTCATTTAGCTGACGCTTTTATCCAAAGCGACTTACATTGAGCTTCTAATTACCAGTGTTACAGCCACTGGAGGCAAGGTGGGTTAAGTGTCTTGCCCAAGGACACAACAACAGTATGAACTGTGGGGAGAGTGGGAATCGAACCGCCTACCTTCCAGTTGAAGGACGACCACTCTACCACTGAGCCACATAAAAGGTGATTTTTTTATTCTTTATTCTGGCTGCTGTATTAAAAGGGGAACAAAAACTGTACTCCTGTAGCATTACCTGAGGAGGTCAAACACTGTTATTAACATCTCTAATACCCTCGTTTTACTTTTAGAGGCCAATTTCATTTAGATGTGTGTCATACAAAAGTTAACTCTACATGCATATATAAATAAAACCATAAAACAAGCTCCTGTATGTTGGTTTAACAAATTTGCATGCCGTAACTAAAAATATGGACAGCTGCAATTTTATCAATGAGTCTGTGGTTGTGGCTTGTGGGAATTCGTTCGACTAAATTTGTAGCTCGAGTTCCTCAGAGATGGTAAGAACATTTGGACTGAGACAGAGCGAAGGAGGCTGCTGCGGAGGACCTTGAGAAGAAGTCGATGGCTTTCTGACAGGAAGAGGGTGTTGTGGTCTGCAGAAGCCGAGCGGTTTAGACAGCTGGGGTCACGTAACGCTCTAATAAAACTCCTTCCATTTTACAAACATTTCCGTGTGGAGTCAGACCCAAAGTCACCCACACACACTAAGATGCAGATGCTCCGTGAACAAGCTGCTAATTATTAGTACACAAACACAGAAGCAGGCGAGCTGGCACACCTTATAAAAATGCATTTGCAGGCAAGGGTTTTTATTAATTAGGTCTTTGTAAGCGGCTGCCTGCCAGAAACATTTGCAGACAGCTGAACTGTGGTCAGCGAGTATTTGTGCGCAGTGACCTGGTTGTCCTTGGCCCTGAATGTGAGGCTGTATTTCTGGCGTCCTTTCAGCAGTGGCTCAGATCCAGGTGCCTTGTCCTAAAGGCAGGAGCCTACATATGTGCATAGGAGCCCAGAATGTGTAAGAGGTGCTGAGTTACACTCCCTGCTTCACTTTGTCACAATGTGTCGACACCTTCATAGCATTTTCTTCCCATCCCTCCTGCCATCTCTGGATCTCTGTCTTATTTTCAGACACTTCTCGCTCCACTCACGCTCAGGATGTCCTGCACTTTTTGAGCGAAAGCCAAGATGTGTTTCTTTTCTCTGATCTCAAACCTCTACACAAACCCACCCTCCAACCACTTATTTGCAATAAATAGTGAAGACAGATTATTTATAAAATTATGTATTTTCTCGCTTACAATGCAAAAACTGGAATTATGTGAGACTTTTATTTTACATTTACAGTAACATCACATGGTTACTGACCTGCTGGCTGTCAATACAGTACATGTCTTCACATCAGGGCACTGTTCCCAGGCATGGCGGACTAAATTAGACACATGGCGAGACTGTATTTTGCTCTGTGCTGCCATCAGAGACCAGTTATGTAATCGCCATAAAAATGTTTAGGTGACTTCTTGTGGCCCCTGCTTCGCTCTATCAACTTCTTCCTGTAAAGCTGGACTGGCACATCCCTCAATTCCATCAGAGTAATGTCCAGGAGCTTATAGTCTCCCAGCTTTGGAGACAGACATTTTGATGCGTGCACCTACACACAAACAAGCCTGTCTGTGATTGGTGCCTTGTGATAGTTGATGTTGTTACAGCAGACACATTCCAGTCGGATTTGGAGGAGGCTCTTAGGTGTGAGTATGTGTCTAGAAGAATGAGCTGTGGTGCTTTAAAATCAGATCCATCAGTCCATCTACTGGTCTTACTTTCACTCATGGGGGACGTGTGTGTGTGTGTGTGTGTGTGGGGTAACTTCACACCACGGGCGACACAACCACAAGGCCCTTTTAGTTGCTTTTTCTGCTCTCAGGTCATCCGTTTAAACTGTGGTTTTACGTCCACGATCAAACGGCGCCAATGACCTCTCCATAACCCCCCAGACCATGTGGATCCAATAGCAGAGGTCCTTAATGCAGGACACAGGAGGGGTCAAGTCATTTCTTTCTGTGATAACAATAACAAAGAGGAAACTGCAAGCTCTTCAGTTGTATCTGTGTGGATAAAACTGTACTGTCAGCCACCTGTCGAACAAAAAACTCACTGTCTACACTTAAATACTCCAACTCTATCTCGTTCTGCAGCCTGTGATTCAGTGGACTACTACCTGGTATCCATAGAAACACACATTTGAGCACAGAAGCCAAATTAGTTGTGAACGTCACCAACTGTAGTGATCTGAAAGCTGCATTTGCCTTTAGGAAATAATATTTTATTTAAGACTGAAAGTGGACTGAAGCATAAATTCAGTATTTAGAGGCAGGTGCATTTGTTGTAGCCATTGGGCCTACACAATGATCATTATTAGGGATATTTGAAAAATATGATACATAGCACATGGGTTAGGGGACTACATTATGTGCTGATGCTGCATTTCTTTCAGTAAATACTTTTGCTGCAAAAATAACATCACCTTGTATTCTATTGTACTATATGCTTCGTTATTCTGTTTTTTATATAATTTAAAAAAGGAAAATTGATTTTGATTCATTAATAGCAAAAATACCAATGCATTCTTAATTTTGAATTTAGAGCAATTATATTTTGACGGGGCACAATGCTTATTAATTGAGTAAATGACTAATAGATCTGCTTTTTTTTTTTTTTATTTTTATTTTTTTTTTTTTATAAATTTCAGTCAACTAAGAAAAGTGTACTTTCTTCTGGGCTCAGAGAATGTCCAAAATTGAAGGTAGGGTCCATTTAGCAGAAGTTGGACAAATGGACATGTCACGTGGCCTTGAAGTTAGCCAACTACAATAACATAATACATAACAGTAGTTTGCTTGAGTAATAGGCCTAGGTGTTAATCTCTCTTGCGGCTGAAGTAACGCAGCTCGAGGCTGTCAGTCTGCGCTAGCCCCCGCCCCGCCGCGCCGCTAACGGGAACTCCCCCTAAGTTCCCCGGTTCTCCTCAGCGCTCTGCTCAGTCTCTCCATGAGCTGTCACACTCAGCTATTCCCACACACACTTCGCCATCCACACACACACACACACACACAGCCGGAGTAGCTGCATGTTGGGAGCAGACGTCTTCAGGGCTACTCACTCGCTGCTCACAGAAAAGGCGGTTTGATTTCGCTGTTCGTCTGCAGCGAGCCTCGTCGTGACAGAGTTTTTGGGAATCGGCAGAAGCTGGAGTAAAAGAGGTAACAGACTTGTGTTGTCTCTTATGTTTGAGCAAAACTTTACTGTGGCGTGGGAAAGTATTGTCGGTAGAGGAATAGACACGTTCAAAGACAGATGCAGTGCTTTTTAAAATGTAAAAAAAAAGGGCGTGTTGGTGTAAGTGTTCGTGTTTACGCGCGCGTTAATGTGCACGTACACACATTGGGGGGATCCTCTTGTTGTGCCAAAGGAAGTTTGTGGGTGAGACACGCAAACTTAGTAGTGTATCAGTTATGAAGCCCTACAAACTAGCACAAATCATGTAAGTCCTGTTCTTCTTAATGGAGCATAAACCAGGCTGCGCTCCTGTTTTAGACCATTTCTTAGATGGTAACTGAAGGCTGTAGTGTCAGGTTAAGTGAAATGAGCAGGTAGGCCTATTATCCTGCCATTCACCACAGCAGACTGTATTTCTGTGGTGTGGCTGGTGATATCTTGTCCTGTGAGGTGGGGGTCAGTCACAGGGTCTCCCCTTTGGTATTCTCCTAGAATAGATGAGGTTCACACACACATGCATGGCAACATCATGAGCCTGTAAAAAGTCTTCAGTGATGACCTATAATGACCTACGGGAAAGGCTGTGGATTACTCTCAATTCCATTTCAACGCGGGGCAACAGCGTCTCTGACATCATGCTCTCAAGTTAGGACCTGTTTTAACTCAATGCCAGCCCAGCTCCAATGTAAACCTTCTTTTACTGCATCTTTGATTTCAGTTGATGTCATGTCTGTAATGGTCAAATGCTTGTAGAGACTTTACAGGTGTTTTTAGGATTCACTGAACTAGGTTTGATTTATGAGGTGGTGAAATGAGTACAGGTACAAGATGCTTTGATACCTGTGAGCACCATGGAGTGGTATTTGTATCCGGACAATCCTGAAAGATGCTATAATAATATGTCAAACGCCAATGGTCTGATCAAAAATCCAAAAGAAAAAGGAAGGGTTGTCTTACCTAACTCTCTCAGATGTTAGACAAACCGGGCATTGATTTTTCTTTCCCTGTATTTCGTGGCTATAACATTTCTGTGATAGACACTACAGTGAGGTATGACAGGGATGACTCATAAAAGACACAGCAACAAACCAGTGCATTCTGCTGCTCCCCGGTCTGTTCGGGGGGATGAAAGATGATGGATGTGTGTGTGTGTGTGTACTGTGTGTGTGTTTGAAAGAAGGAGCGAGAGGATCTTGTCTGTTGTAACTCGAGTCTGGCTGGACGCACTGACTCTTGGAAGGCCACAAAGCTCTGGATGAACTCTGGGGAATGTGGAAGTGTGCTTTTGTGTGCCGCATCAATCACACTGACTGACCACATACTTTTTTAAAAGAATGACCACACCAGCACTGCCACTGCCATTGACATAAATAACACTTATCTATTAAACTGTCCAAGGGCATACCCTTTTAGCCGTATTATGTGATAATGGTTTGTAAAGTCAGACTTGTTTTTACCTTGGTTTGTCTAAGGACTCTTACTTACATTTTTATCATTGGCAAGGCAATACTCTTCTGCAAACAAGAGCAGTTTGAAAGTGCTGCCTTTGCCTGACATTATCCACACTAAATGGACGGAATTTAATTGAATCTCACTGACGGAAAACTTTATTAACTGCACACACAATGCTCCTCTTTCTGGATTCAGACAAGTTCTTTTTTTGTGTGCGATGTCACAGAAGGTCATGTTGAAATCACAATCAAAATACATTTTCAGTATATTGTACAATTATTCTGCATTATATAGAAGCCAGACCAGTACTGTTACATTCATTCTCCAAGACGTCTCCATAATGATTTTAACTAAATCAATTCTTGCTGACAGAATATTACACAATAGCTTAATTTATGCTTTAAGTTTTCAACTATTTTTGTCTGTAGTATCACAGAAAGTCACATTGTCTTCAAACTTAAAGTTGAGTGATAATTGCCTGTTGCTCCTCAGTCCAGCTGGATGGTTTGTGGGAGGATTAGTGGGTGGTTGAGCTGAATTTATGTGTGCCATTGATTCATACAATCCTTCATAGATATGCGCCTTTTCACAGGTGCTTGTGTTTTTCCCAGGTTCTTTATACAGTGAGTCTATGGGCGTGCACAACTGAGTGTTAGTAATCTGTCTTTTATTCATTTCCCAGATAGGTGCTTGAGAACAGTGCCGGGTAACAATATCCCAGTGGAATATATTGGGAGTGTCCCAGTGTAGTTACTGCGGTTGTGGCTGGTTTTGGGAAGATAGTTGTCAGACGGATCAGTGGGCTGAGTCACACGTTGTCGACTCACAATGCTCACTGCCAGTCACTTCAATTATTGTCTGTTTTTAGCTTTAAATGGAAAACAAAACTCTCTGGAAAAGCAACATACAAGAAACATCCAAAAGGTTGGAGATGGAAAAAAAAATCAACAGCGTCACTTTACTGCTGCTTTGCATCACACGGTTGTAAACTTACACCAGGATTTTAAAGTTTTCCTTCTAACTATAAACTAACTTGCATAAGAATATGCAATTACAAAGAGGTGGAAGTTGTAAATGACCCTTTAGTTTTGTCAAGTTTCTAAATGTCTGCTAGACAGCTATTGTGTTTCATTTACACAGGCACTGTATAGAAAAGGGCAAGGAGTAGACAGACACTGATTGCATCAGAAATGTTTAATTAAGTCTTATTTTAGATTGCTTTCATGTGCAATTAACCATTACATCACCCCACACCCAGCTGTACATGTGTGTGCATGTTTTTGTCTGTTTGTACTTGGAGCTGCTCAAGGTGTGGTGTATCTTGTAATCAATCCAACATTTAATTACACTAGACCAGTAACTTTTTCTTAAGGACTTGTCACATTTATGACGTTTTATTGATTCAAAGTCTAGTCGCTGTAACTTTCCACCCTCATGTTCTCTCTGTCTCTCTGTGCAACACACAAAAACAATGACTTATTCTTTGCTGCAGCACAAGGCACCATTGTATTTAGCGTCTTCATGGCCCTTTTAGTGACAGAGTCATTCACATTTCCCAGTAGCATATGAGTGTGTATGTGTGGGTGGTCATCTCGTATTGCATGTAACACGGCCGGCTGCTAAAAATGAAGACGTGACAGGGAAAGTGTGAGTGTGATAGTGAGAAGTGTGCTTAGGGGAGGGCACACATGGGGCTGTTGAGTAAAGTTACGATCTTTGGTTTGTGACAGCCATTCTCGTCAGTACACAGTCAGTTCAGCCAATATGTATTATATTAACCCTAACCCAAAGTTTACTGGAGAGATGCCAAAGAGGGAAACTCAAGCATGCTTTAGGATAACACAAGTACAGGAGTTTACCTGTTGCTTTTGTAAGTTGTGATTTGTGGCCATAAAGTCATAAAGTGGGCACTTGAGAAACGATGGATAATGCCGACTGGTCAAATATAGACCCATAAGTCAGAGTATAACTTATTACATTTCTTATTACATGCTGTTATTAAATCTTCAGTATGAAATTTTATAGTCTCGGGTTGTAGGTCTATAAATCTGGCATGTCATAAATCAATTTATTAAATTGTGGGTATTATTTTAGTAATGTTTTGTATTTTTTTTTAGCCTTGAAAAATAACACGTTACAAGAAATGTTTTGATTTGCAAATACTGATAAAGTACCAGAGCAAAATCTTTATTGGCCTGTTTGGACATGTTGTTAAAGGACCAAGATTAGTCACATTATCTTACTATTTTTTCAAGGAAATAAAATGCAAGCTTAGTGCATTTTTTTTTATAAATTTATGACCAATTTATGTGGTTATCTTAAATATGTAAATTTGTATTCATTAGTGTATGTTGTAGGTGGGGCATATAACCTTTGCACAGAGGGTGTACCACATTAAACTGTTTACAATAATACTGCTCGATTCATGTCGGTGCTCAGTTTGTCTGCTCTTGGTAGTTTTAATTAACAGTAAGTGAGTAAACGTTTATTTATATAAAAACCTTTCACAGATAGAAATTACAAATTGCTTTACAGAGTGCAGCAATGAGAATAAAAAGCACAATTCTTTAAAATAAATCAATAATTAAAAGTAATGGACTAATGGCTTCTTCACTGGGCTTATAGAACTTTAAAGGTCTAATGTTTTTTTCAAGAGAGAGATTATACACATGCATATTAAATAAGATCGAAATATTTCACATTGTTGAAACTACAATATTTTATAAAAACATTTTATTGTGAACATTTTCAGAATTCCTTTTAAAGCTGTTGACCCCTACTTTGTTCTAGCAAAGTTCACTTCATTTCTATGTTAAAATGATGCACAGTGTTGTTGACTGTGGTTGCCAAAATAAAGCCTATAGAGAACCCCAGAACCGACAGCAACAGTGTTGGGACCCGAACTTGAGCCACAATGGGGTGATTCATACATGAGTGTGTGGGAGGTGCAGTGCTCAGTGGGCTCTCCTAACCACCTTCATCCTCTCTGATCCTCCCTGGGAAGAAGAGGAAGATGGGAGGAGACCGGTGGGAGATTATTGAGACAGAGATGAGGAGTCGGGACATTTTGATTCACAAATCTCCCATCGACCTTTTACTTATTATTGACTGGCTTCATTGTGTTTGTGGTGAAGTCGTGCTGATTGGTCGGCTAAGTTTGAATGTCACTGCTCTGAACTCTGGAATTTGTGTGTATATGTGTTTGTGTATTTGTGTGCAATAAGTTAGTAGCTATCTATTAAGGGCTTGATTGTGTTTTGTTGTCCACAGTGGCTGTCTTTGTCCAGACACACACACACACACACACACACACACACACACACACACACACACACACACACACACACACACACACACACACACACACACACACATACACACACACACACCCACAATGAATGTGGACAAGGCATTCCTCCAGTGGCAGTAGCCAAGACCGATGGAGAGAAAGAGAGGGAAAAAGAGACGGGTATTAACTAACAGCACCATTCATAGTCATTGCAGTGGTTTGTGCTGGCCCTGGTCTGAGACATGAATGGTGCTAAAAATACTTTATAGCAGAGTTTTATGTTGCTTCTAGTCTGCTGCTCTTTTCATTATGCTCTGCCTTGTTGTGAAGCAGCCTGTGATGCATTACCAGAAAACTATTTATGAATTAATAAATTGGGCTATAGGTTTTTGTATTTTAGGTCTTAATGTCTGCAAGTAACACATAACAAAAGTAAAAAGAAATTAAAGAAATTTTTTTTTTTTTTGAAGATGAGTCCAATCCTGTGACATGTGTTCAACCTTTCCCTGACTACAGGGCAAAGGTCACAAATAATATCCAGGATTGTTTAAGACTCATTTTCACTGGAGCGGTTCATTCCAGGTGTCAGAAGCGTCCCCAAAACAACTTTGTGTGACTTCTTTTAAAAAGGTGGAGCTAAGCATGGCAGTCTGTTGAAAACAAGCAGCAAAAGGAAAAGTGCATTAGAGTGTCCTATGTTGAAGTCCTATAATATTTTTCTCATGGTAAAAAGAACAGGGGTATCTTTCCATTGAAAATAAACAACTGCTATCTTTAATTCTGGGGCCTTGCTTGTAACAGACAGGCTGACTAAATGACACAGGCAAAGGGCTGCTTTTATCGGTCAGTGTGGCTAGACCATGCGTCTCACTCTCTGACCACAGGCAGCGTAAAACGGCCGAGCAACACATAAAATTAGGGAGGAAATGGAGAGAATGAGATGAAGTAGTAAGACTTAGAACCATAGAATAATTTCAACCAGTTTGGAGTCTGCTTCACCGCGGAAATGCCTCTAGTGCTGCATGAGAAATAGGAGAGAGATTATTTCAGGCTTTGCTGTTTATTATGCCATCCAGCATCTTGGGGCACATCCAGCCAAAGGTTTTAAAAAGCTGTAAGTGCATTAACATGTGAGCAGGAAGGCTGGGAACTCTCTCAGGAGAGAAGCTGACCTGACCTACACCACTGTGCCATCTTGTGCTTTTTCTTCTTCCCGTGCCAGTTTAATCTAATCCATTCAAGGAGCTTTATTGGCAAGATACGATCGGCTCTGACATTGCCGAGGCTTAAGTGCATTTCTCCTTCTCCCCGCTTGGATGAAGCAGGAAGTAGGTTGGTGGTGAAAGAGGAATGACAGCCTTTATCTCGGTCAATAAACACAAGCCGAAGGGAGTCCCTGCTTTGTTTATACTGTGACTTAGCCCCACGCTCCCAGTGTGCACACAAAGGACACTGTAACACAATCCCATACTCTATAAACTGTATGAAGGGCTGCGGCACATAACAAGGTCAAACACACTAGACGTACAGAGAGCCTGTGGTTGGATGAAGCGGTGGTGTATGTGCTGCAGAGTTGGCAGCCGGTACACAGTGAACCGGTCAGATTGCTGTTGAACTTCCATCATGCCTGCCAGTCTGACCACTACGGGCTTTGTGCAGAGACTGAGCAGCACAGCGGCTCATAATGTAAGTGAATTTGTCTTAAACCAGAGATAATTCCAACCACAAGCTTCCCCACTAACAATCTTGCCCATCTTTGATCATCAGAGTTGGTGATTCTGTGAGGACATGCTTGTGTGTGTTTCCCATTTGTTTTTACTGAGGCGGTCATTCTGCTCATTGAAACACATTTTACTTGGTCTCAAACACAAGGCAGATTTAATGGAGTGGTTCGGGTTCATTTGGTAAATTATGCTGCTAGAGGCATATCCATTGCCTAAAGAGGTACGTAACATACCATACCATACCATACCGCTAGAGTCTTTTGAGAAATAATAACATAGCATTTGTTGTCTACTTTGCATTAAACACAAGCAGAACTTGTCCTTGGAAAAAAGCTTTGTGTACTATTTATTGCGGCTGTTTATGGCTGTACTTCCAGCCTCTTGCATTAATATATGAGATACTTGTTGTATCTGAGCTAGTTGTTATTGTTAATTTAGTAGACGCCCCTCTCTACAAGGCGCACAGTGGAAACACAGAAGCTTTAAATGTGTCTATGATGGATTTTTGAATTAAGACAATCCTTAAATTTCAAAATTTCAGAAGAAATTTCATTTAGACCCTAACTCCTGGTAACTCCTCTGCCCTGCATCAGTGTGTGAGCCATTGGTGCTAAAACCTGACTGTCCTCTTTGTAATCTGACAAACACTGAATTCTAATTCCTTCCTTCTACTTCTACATCTCTTTTCTTTAAAAAAAAAAAAGTATCCTATCCTTAGCTTTGTGTACTGTGCTGGGCTTTAACAGACTAGTTTTTGGTGCACTATATATTGTTTTTATTACTTTGTTTTGTTATAATTGCTTCCATTGTTTTCCTCATTTATAAGTTGCTTTGGATAAAAGTGTCTGCTAAATGACTAAATGACAAAATGTAAATCTTTTTGGTTAGTGTGACCTACAACACTAAAGTAAATAATTATTAAAATGGACAAAGGCGATCAGATGTTCCTGCTGAGGCTTGTAACAGTTTGATTTTGTTGAAACTCGTCTCTCGGTAAAGTTAATCAACTGTATTGTCCTGGACTGCCATTGAACAAAGAATGTCATTTTCTTTTTACCAGAAGCAGCAAAAGCGCTTCAAATATAGAAGCTCAATAAAGTCAAACTCAATTGTTCAGTGGGAAAACACTCATTCTGTAACTTTTATTACTTCCAGGGCTTCCTCTGTTTGTCATTGCTGCGTAGTTTACATGGTTACAGACACTGCCCAAGACAGACTTCCGACAGATGAGAGGAACCTCGATGGACTGTTAAAGCCCCATCACACAGACAGTTGAAAAGGAGAAAGTTGTTTTTTTGTTTTTTCTTATTGTGCGAAATTCAACCATGTTTGTGTTAGCTTAAAAAAAGAACTTTTATTTTACAAATAATACAGACATTTCTATTTTTGAACACATAAAAGTGTCCAGGACTTGCTGATTCTTAGTGACTTAGATATCTTTAACAGCCACCAAAAATAAAACCTGTTGCTGGCTGCCCTAATATTGATTTATAAAGCTTTTTTTTTCAGCTTTAGATTAAAAGTCTGAAATACCATCCTGTTCTCTGAGAAATAAACAATCCTCTCCACCAATTTTTAGGAATAAATAAAATTATTTGTTTGGCAGTCTTATTAAAAGCTGGTGGGAATGTCCTATTTTCCTTAATATATGGCAAAAAAACTGGATAGGCATGTCTCCGACTCATTTTACAACTCCATCAGTCTCTTTCGTTGCTCTCCTCGTCTTTCTGTCTTGTGTATCTCGTTCATTTGTCTTCTCCTCAGACACAGACAGTCCTGACAACACGTTTCATCTCTTCCTGCCCGGATCCCCTTGCTCTGACTTCTCATCTGTCCAGGTACACGGCCCTGAGGGGGCAAAACACTAGAGCCATCAGTCACTGTCTTTGATCCTGGAATATCTCTGTTTAAAATATTAGTCCGCACAAAGCTGATTAAGAGCAGGTTGGTTACTGCACATTGCTCAAAACAGTGATGACATAAATATCTTCATTCGCTCAGTCCTGTAGTACAGCGTGGTGTGTGACAGTGCCGGTGAGAAATGGGAAAGTTTGATATCATTGGCGCGCTTTCATCTGTGAGGTGATTCAGCTGCTATGTGTTTGAACTGCACTCAATCAAAGACAGTTTATTGTACTACTGCAGCTGTGGCCACATCACCTGCACCTGTACAACTACTGGGCCTTTGCGTCTCTTCTTTTCTCGTATTGTTTGATTACTTTGGATCCTTTTGTTAATATAGTTCTAAGGTTTGGGATTTACAACTGACTCCACCAATGATGAGGGTGGGTAGAGTATAGTTTTACATAGATGAGGAAAAGTAAACACTTAGAAACTTTAAAGTAAGTGGGACAGAGTATTGTACCCTCTTAGCAAAACTAACCATTTCTGGAATAAAATTATGAATACAGGTAAAAATAGCAAAATTCCATCACACTTCATCATCACAGTTAAATGTTGTAGATACTGTAGTATAGTATAGAATCAGTTTATGGCAAATTCATGTAAACTGATGTAGCAAGGTCTCCAAACATAGAAGTAAAATATTTGAAGAGAGTTGTGCTTAAATCATCAGTTCATGCAAATTAAAATAATTGCAAGGTTTTTAAAGTTTTAAATGGGTAATACAGGCTTCTGTTTTGATTATATACCAACTCCCAGTGGCTCATCTGCTAAAAGACTGACTATTTATTGCCCAATTACTATAACTAAATAACCCAAATCAAGAACTGGACTGGTCACAGTGGCGTTCATAATACCTTGTAAATGTGAGGCAGACCTCATCTTGGTTTGGATTAAATACATTTAACCAAATCCATTTGTCAATTACCGGTCTGTTCTGTATTGTAATGGGCATTTGGAAACCTCAGTGCCAGATGATCTGAACAAAGGATTGTTCAGGAAATCCACTCCTACAAGTACAATTCATTTAACAAAAAACTGTAAGAAATGACTTAAAAGAATAACATGCATTTGTAAAACTGTTTTTGCAACATAATTCAAAAGAAGAATAGTACTAGACCGTGATGTGTTTTTCCAGACGATCGAGAGAGTGGATGGACTGGAAAATCGAAAAAAAAAAAAATCTTTCTGGTGGGATTTTTGTGTTCCTTCGTCAGAGAAGGGATTTCTGACACAAATAATTCATGTCTTCTTCAGGTGCACGGAGCAAAGCGTTATAATGAACAGCCTCTACTCACACGGTTCATTATCCCGCTAGAGTTTGACCTTATCTGGATTCTTCTACAAATCCATGGGAAGCATTTAAAATAAATGCCCTCACAGTTTTGGAAGTTTAACCCTAGCTACAATTAGCATAATAACAATCTTATACTACCAGATTGCATCATGATTAAAGACTAGGTTTTCAAGCGTTCATCTCAGAGACAGGACCAAGTGCATGTTGACAGTGTTGATGTGGCCCTAGTGTGTAATTACTCGGCAGTTTCATCGTTGGAAAGCTGTGATTAAGCAGTGATTTACTGGTTTATTTATAGCAACATTGTTATGGAGATTTACAATAGAAAACCAACAGTGTTTGGTGATGGTCTGCATGGGTCTAGCGAGTGCTCATGGGAAATGGAGTGGCTATTTGGGGTCCTCAGGGACTGTTGGGGTTTTTATTGTTGTTATATGCTCTCCAACTGTTCTAGAGCCAAAACATACAGGGCACATAGATATGAGGTGATGAAAATGCTGATTGTGCTATTGAAATGAACCATAGTAAATGTATTCTCTATACATTCACATTGGTGAACACACTACTGTGAATGCTTTTAAATATGACAAAGTTGAGAAATGAAGCCCGGTGCCATGAAAACCACAACAAAATGAAGAGCTCAAATGCAAATTCTCAAATGCAGCTCATATTCTTCCTTCTGTGTCTCTTTATCATCTCTCTTTCAGTCGCAGAGGGAATATTTGGGTGTTTTGTTGTTGAACTGAGCCGTTTTTCAGATTTCTACTTCCAAGTTGTCCTGCTTTAGCTGCCAAGTATGTTTACAAAGAATTGAAACTGAAACTTGCTGTACATGCTGCTAATTATCTATTAAGATGTGTTACACAATATATCAACTTGAAGTAAAGTGAACAATATGCATAGTATATTTGCTGTCAAGTCAATTAACAGCAGAGTTTACACTAGTGTATCAAATACTGTCAGTGCAATTGTATGATAATTAACATTGTGTAATATAATGTGATGAAAACGCATGAGGTGATCATTTTCTTCATTTGGTGAAAACAGCCAGGCTCGAACATTGCTGTCAATTATGACTTGTCTATTAGTTTTATTTAACTTGTTTGAACTGCTCACATTAAAAAAAGTCCAAATGGTTGACAAATAGAGCGAACAATACAGGCCATTGTGCAACATTTTTTGGCATATTGTACTATCTATAACTGGTGACAGAGTTAGACATGTGAAAAGTGTTGAGCAAATATCTTGTTGCATCTTTAGCCCACAAGCTTTGACTTAATAATGATTTAATAAAATCTTTCAATTTTCCTGTCTGGAAAGAATATGTGATGATAAGATTAGTAAACCCCAGCTCAGAACAATGACTTTAGTTATGACATGTATTCCTTTACTGTCCTCTGGATGTAGAACAAAAAAAGTGGACACATTTTCTCTATAGACATTTTCTTGTCTTGTAATTTTATTTTTCTGTTACTGCACTCTTTCCACACGCATGAGTAGAAAAGAGCAAATGAGGTTGGTATAGGAGTCGAGTGGTTAGATCCAGCCTCGGGCGAGCCGCGCTGTGAGTGAGAGTCTGTGACAGTGAAGAGGTATCTGTGGTAGCCATCATTTAGGCTGAATCAGGGAAATGCAGGACACTCTACCCTGAGGCATTAGGACTTATATATAGGCTGCTCACCTCATGACGCCAACTCTGCCCTGTACTTGCCCTCCTCCTCCTCCTCCTCTTATGAACGCAACATACACTTTCAGCAAATGGTTGGTCTGTACTCTTGCATTGTTTTTGTTAAGAATCCAAACAATGTCTTTTTGTCACGATGAAAATAAATGATGATGGATTGCAAATTACAAGGAACAGAAGCCCTTTCTCTAAACACTACAAAATATTTGAGGTGAAGCAATGACACGTGTTTACTCTACTCTGCCTCTTTCTGTCGGTTTCTCATCTGCCTCTTTCTTCGCTGATGTATTGGAGGAGAACCTGTGTGTTTCAGAGCAAGGGCTGAGCAACTATAGTTCAAAACTTAAATCTCTGAAGGTTTTCTCCTCAAAATGTCAGTCTCTTTTTCCCTTCCCCCATCATTCTCAATGATGGACCTTTTCATTTTGAAGAGTCTGAATATCTTCTCTGCCAAAACCCACCCAAAGCCTTAATCCCAAACAGAGCTGCATGTCATAGTGAAAATGAGAGTTAAAGAGATAGAGGCTTTTCACTGAATGAGTGATGGTTTTAAAATGAGCAAGTATTTCGCAAAAGAAGATGTGATCTCTAGACTTCGACTTGACACAAAGCCCAGGGCTTGTTGAAATGATCATTATAACTAGAAGCTTTTCTCTTGACTTTATAATGAGGCTTTTTTGGGGAGAGCTGCTCTTAGGTACAGACTGAGGGGTGGAGACAGGCCGCGGATCGAAGCCAGTTTCCCAGAGGTTTACTGACTCCTGACTTCAAAGGCCAACACAGTCACAGTCACTCTGCCAATAGTGTTGCAGCAGCCAAATCCCTCTGGATCACAGGAGTGTGTGCCTTTTCCGCTGACGGGGAACTACACCTCAGTACTTTCTGCTTGAGAGGCCCACTTAAGCTAAGGGCCTGTGTATAGTATGTTTTTGATTATGGTATTGCCTAAGATGAAGCCTTATGGTATTTTACTGCATGCAGCTGTGGGAATTACTACAAGAGCTAAAGAGTCATCTGTTGTCAAAAGATGCACTTTCCTTTTCATCAAAATGTGTCTGTGCAGATTCTAAGTAATTCAAATCATAAAAAAAGGACAAATAGTTACAAAGAAGGCATCTGGACATAAATTCAAGAGTTGAAGATGCTTTGCCCTGAATTCAAAGGAGAGACAAAACGTCTTGTTCCTTTACAAACTATGCTCTGATGCCTTCTTCATTAACCATTTCATAAAAAATAAACCTTAAAAGAGAAGTGCAAATTTAGTTATCCCACACTTTTCTGGGGCTCTATGTTCCAAATGGCAAATGTATGACAACCAAACCTCATCCATGTTGTTTATTTTAATTTAGTTATGTCACCTTTGTCCAACTTGTGTCTTTGAAAGAGAACATCAGTTCTGTCAAACTTTAAATGACCAACTTGTGTGCCTGTGTCTTGTGTGCAGCCAATCATTCCAAGGCATGTTTTAAAGATGGAAGACAGGTTAGGTCTAAAACATCTGGGTGCATGCACTGATGAGTGCATAAAAAGCCCACATACTGTGCACTGTAACTAAGGTTAGTAACCGACTCTAGCTATTTGCACACTGTTTCTATAGTGAAGCAATATAATGTGGCTTTGAGGCTCTTGTTTCGATTCTAAAGATACATGAGGTTGATGTGGTATGAACTGAAGTGTTCACACATAGGCAGGTAAACACTTCTTATATGGTAATTCAAAGTATTGCTCCTTCAGTGCCAATTTATTTTTCCAATTTCTAAGTAACAAAGCAGCTGAAAAAAGGCTGGCAAACTCACTCACACTGACTTACAACAGTATATTATCTTTCAAAGTACTGGCTGATTTCAAATGTGATTTACTGTTTCAGAAGAATGCACAGTGCATTGCCCAGTCTGGCACTCGGTGAATATTGGCATTAGATGAACTTCTTCGTGTAGGAGTTATAGACCTTTCTGAGAAAGAGCTGGACATGTGGGTGTCGGTGAATGTCAGTACAGCTGTGTTTGCATTCGTGCAAAATAAAAGAAACTTTGGTTTGTGGGTCAGAGGTGATGTTTTGTAAAAAAAAAAAAAAAGAAGATCTTATAACATCACAGTGTTTTTTTATTTATTTATTTTATTTTATTTTATTTTTTTACCACTTGACCTTTTCTTGGTGATTTTATTTGATATTAATCCCACGCATTTCTGTGTGATGAACTAAATCACATGTTGCTTGGGGAAGTGCGCCACATGCAACATCTTAATGCCACTCACAAATCCTGTCTGCATTGGAAACTTGTCAGCTCCACCTCACACTAGTAACCATTTAATGCTACGGTTTACCGCCTTCGTGTTGTGATAGAATGCTCTACATACTGTTTATTGAATAATCTTGTGTGAGACAGATGTGAGACATGTACATCTAAGACTTGGCAGGTTCCTGACAGGATGACTGTGTCTGACTGGAGCTCAGAAACGCTGCCTGGGAAATTTTAAATCATATAGTGCTCACTGCTTGCTCATGTTTTATCCAATAAATAATATACTATGGCAACACAGAGTCAGATATAAATATAGGATATTAACAGGAAGCTAATGGACAAAGAAAGACACCCACATGCTTAAAGTTGACACATAACATTTACTGCTGTCTCAGCTTTTATGGCAGCACTTACATTATTCAGCGCTGGAGTATTAGCTAATGACACATCCCATAAGGCATGTGGGCATACCGAACACATGAGGGATTTAGGGCATTTGACTTGGGTTTTATTTGAGACTGCGTTCAGGCATGAGCAACCTCTTACAGAAAGTAATTTAAAACATTGCTTTTATGTTTTTCTTCTCATGTGTCTGTTCACAGTCAGAGTATGTCCTACACGACCACTGGGCAGGGTCATTTAGAGAAGAAGAACAGTGGACCTTTGAACTTTAACATCACCAGATGTTACCATATTTAGAAAAAAGTCAGAATTTGGGAAATATCATGGTAACAAAGATATAGTTACAAAGTAGGTATGTCTTTGAAGTACAGTTGTCCTAATACTGATACCAGTTTTCGGTACATGCTGGTTGGTTGACCTCCTCAGATAAAGGGTCAATGTTGGTGAATAGATCTCACAATTAGTACTTCTAATGGTCAGTGTGCTGGTATAGCAAAGTGCGACAATAATTTATCTGACAGTAATGCTTGAAGCAAGTTATGAGCCTAGTAACAGCATAATGTTCCTCTGGCTTTGAACCTCTGCTGTCTCTTTATAATGAGAGAATGTCCTTTTTTAAGCCTAACCCAAGGGAGTGTGTGTGCATGTGTGACTCATACACACCGCAGCCATTGTCTTTGTACTTCTGACATGCTGGCCTATAACTAGAGGCCGTGTCGTTTCCTCCGACTCCAGGTGACAGAGGAGAGTGTGTGAATATTTGTTGCCTTAGGCCAGACACATATTGGCTAATCACGCATGACATCACTGCATTCATTCCACTTATTAATCTAAAAGAAATGTTGCGTGTGCTGACAGCGGAGGCAGGTAGCCCCCCTCTGTCTCACTGTCGACTCCTGCCTTTACAGAAATGAAGTCTAATAAGCTGCACTTGAGTTGGCTTGTGTTTTAAGTCTGTGGCATTGTGCCGCCATATTACAAACAGATGTGTTCAGTCGTAGACACATAAACACAGCCCACAGCTATATTTGAACGCCAGAAACGACACTCCCAGTCGCTTCTTTAATGATGTTTGCTCCTTGATTCTTTGTCAAGACCGAATCTATTCAAACATACACACGCTTTTTGTTGTATTTATCTTATATATTTCTTGGTATATAGTATAGTCATTCATTGAGTCTTGTCTCATCTCAATGCAACTTAAGTGTCCATAAATTTGCATTGTTTTTTCTGATGTGTAAATACACTTTCTAGATCTTTTATCTTTTTTTTTTTTTACTTTTTTACTTACTTTTGCACAAACTAAATGTTTTCCCATTGTTTTGTTTGCTTCATCATATTATGTATATTGACATGCAAGGTTTACATGTTTGGAACATGGATTACTATGACCTTTTTTCCATGTTGACATTCTTTATAACTTTGTGGAGACAATAGTAGATGTGGTTTTATATCATTATCGCTCCACTGCAGAGTCTCTTTCTGACTTCTTGCTTTACCTGGTGAAAAGACAAAACATACTGAGAGTGCTCTCGGACATGAAAAAGTATTCAAAAAGTATTAAGTACAAGACAGTCCAGCAAAAAAGCCTTCATTAAAATGGCAAATTAATCAAAGTTCTAAAACATTATAATATAATAATAACATGTTTCTACTAATTAGGTGTTGTCCTTCCTAGTAGGGTTACACAATATATTGCAAATGTATTGTTATTGCAATATCAAAAATCACATATCACAATGGACTGCTTGAAACAAGAAAATATTATGGTCTTTTTTGTAACAAATATACACTCTGCTTGTCAGAATTACTGTCAGTTCAACTGTCATTATGCCAAAGGGGACATTAAAATATTGCAGGGACGTACAGTATATCTACTGTATTTTATGTAGCACAGTTGTATTTTTTTATTTTTTATTGCCCTATTTATACCAGCAACAGCTAAGCACACGCATTACCCCAAGCGAAAAGCATATAAAAAATTCATACAAACAAATGCGTATAATAAAATACAATGCAGCTCTTTCTGTCAGATATTGCAAAAAAAAAAAAAATTCTAGATACTGTTCAGCCAAAATGTAGACCTCAGTCTGGTTTTATAGCCACATCACAGTGTACATCTGTATTCGGCATATGCTAAAGGTTTGTGGGTGTTTGCCCATGTCTCAAACAGATGAACAAATGCATCGTGGAAGGAAATAGATACTGCTGTGCATTTATCATGTAGGATCCCTAAAGCTTTATGATTTACAGTGTGGACAAAACTGCTGATTAAAACGAGGAAATGATTAATACTAAAAGGATTCATGCTCATAGAAATGCTGCGGCGGGGACTACAAACGCATATTTTTTTGTAAAGCGATATGAAACAGAATATGTAAACATGGTGGTGTCTCTCTGGGTGAGCTCTTGTGTGACGCACTTTGAGACAGTAAGACTCGCCAACACCAGTGTGAACCGGCACACTTCGAGAAGGCAGCCGGACATTTGACCATCATGAGCAACAACCGGGGTCACGTGCACAAACACAAGTCTGAGAATAGACGCTAAAAGCTAGGGAAGAAAATAACCCCTTGAGGACCGAGGATGTGGCTTGTGTGGATGTCTTTAAGAAACAGAGAAGAAGAAGAAAGTTTAATTTAAGCTGTTGAAACAATCCTTTTATCCCTGCAGCTTTAATGGGTGTGTAAAGCTTTTAAAATCTATTAATTCTACAAGTTGCCTGGATTTACTGTATTCCCACTCTAATTGTCTCTCTGTTGAGGCACAAGTTTGTGAGAGGATGGGGAGCGGAGTGGAGGGAGTCCGGTTTTATGGACTTGTTTGTAAGTCGCCTTGTAAATTCCCCCTAATGGGCTTAAAGTGACAGCTGGTCCCACAGACTAACAAACCTGGACCTATTGGAACTTCACTTCTTGGTTTCTTACATTTAAAGCAGCTTTGAAGCTTTTAATTAAGTTGATCTCACTCTTGTTTCTAACACAAATTGTGTCTAATAGCACTGTTTTTTTTTCTCACTCCTATTCTAATAGTATTCTCCGTTTAACACAGAGCAGCATGATTACCTGTCAGTGAAAAAGGGTTTTAGACACAAAACCACTAATGGCTGGCTTAATGGATTCTTTGGATGATTAATACCAAATCTACCATATTATGAAATATAATGGAAATTTTAATAATATGTCCGAGCCAATGGTCAGCAGTGCCTTTGCAAATTTTCTCTCTCAGCCAAATGTAATCTCGACCAAGTTGGATGAATACGTTAGCCACTCTTAGCCCCCATTAAAAACATAATAGTAACTATAATGGTAAGTAGAGACACTCAGAATCGAACTTAAATCATAGATGTGTACTCTAGGTTTAACATTTCTGACACGTATCTGACAAATGCTGTGGGTTGAACACATTTTCCAGTGTGTTATTTAGAGACCCACGGTTAGAGCTAGTGATGGACAACACCTGATACTGCACTAAAGTCCTGATTTAGATGTGGTTTTGTGTATTCAAGCGCTTAGTGGCATGATACAGGGGGTGACTCAGTGGCGTCCAGAACACGACGACTCCTCCCGAGATCTCCTCGACCATGGGCCATAGCAACAGGGGTTTGCGGTTAGAAACCCTAATCTGCTCCTCATATGACCCTGTGATGGACAGGGACAGCAGTCAACGCACACTTCCACTCACACCGACAGCCCTCAGACGGTTAGTCTAGCCCCAGCTCTCCAGCCTAAACATGCTCTTATATGGGTCTCTGCTCCAATCTGGAGACTTCTGCTTTTGTCCCGTTATAAACACACGGCCGCGCTGCCACATGGACCTGCCCAGTCATCCAGACGCATGATGATGTGCACAATTTAGAGAAGCCAAAGTGAACACAGTTAAGCACATACAAACACATACATTTTGATAATTTGGATATTGTACATGATGGACAACAGTAAAGCTTTTATACAACTAAATGTATTTGGAAACCAGAAAAACATAACATTATATACATAATGTGGAGTACAGAATTGTAGCTTCCTTTTAAATTGTATGCATTATTTCATATTTCTGATGTATAATCTTTTAATGAATCCAAGTTAACCGTAACTTAAACAAGAATTACTAGTTACTCCGTACTATTAGTAATATTTTATTGTAATAAGATTTTGATTTGCATGGGCCTTTTTTGTTCATCATACATTTTTCATGCATTTATAATAATATTTATGTAGATTTTAAATACTTCCATCACATTTAAAACCCCATATTGAAAACATTCACTTTCACATTTAAATCTAAACAATATTTTTAACTGTGATAAGAAAATTGTGTACTACTCTCTAAAGACTGTGATGCGTAGGTGAAAACTAACTTTACTTATACGTTTATAGTTTGAAAAGCTTGGCCTCGGTATTGTATTTGAGTGTGTTAAATATGTGCCAGCACTCCTGTGTCTGTCTTGCACCTGCTCCACTCCTGAATATGTGACAATACATCTAGACCTAATGAAGTTAATTCAATCCTTCACAGTGAGCTGCTTCTAGGCAGATCCATCCGTTGCCTTGTCAGTTAATATTGTACCCAACAAATGTTCTGCTTTAGTTGCTGATGTCTCTAATGAACTGGTGTGTGTTGCTGTAAAGGCGCTGAGTGGTATCTGGGGAATGCGTTTTTTTTTTTTTTTTTTCCCCAGAACAAATCTTTCAGCTCCCACCAGCAGTTGGACGGAGACTTTGGTCTGGTTCTGGCTCCCTGTAGTCTAGTTTTGGTCTGTTTTTCTTCCTTATTGGGCTCTAAGTGTGCCTGAACACTCACCAATTTATAATTAATTATTTTGCAGCCTGAATTATTTTAAACTCTGGTACATTGTTACGAGATATTTGCCCATGAGACAAAGATTAGGAAATGGCAAATCAACAGTGTATAATTGGGCAACCACAGACACAGACGTATTCGAGTTCTTTGAGTGCCTAGTAGGTGGAAAAACGCTGTATAAAATCCATGCCATTTACCAAAGTGTGTGTTTGTTTGTCTGTTTTTTTCTTTGCACTCATGCTTTAGTACATTGATTTTTTTCACCAAACCTTTCTGTCTCCTGCTTACTTGGTTGTGAGTTGTTATTCCAAGCATGTTGCCGATGGGTCTTACTTTTGTAGGTGGTAGTCGTAATAAACTGTTGACTGGATGAAACCAGGTCAGCTGTCTTTGTGCATTACATTTGATCTAGTTGTACATCCTATTGTCTCCTGTGTGTGTGCGTGTGTGTGTGTGTGGGCATGCATGTATCTGATGCATCCGATTCCTCTGTGTATCTGTGCACTATTACTACTTTCAAAAGACACAAATTGTCACCTACCTTTATAAAAATTACTATTATTGAGCTCCTTGCTATGTACAGATGTGTGTATAGTTTGGCTTCACTTTTAATGTTTCTGTGCACATGGCAATCATCTGATGTGAAGTGTAATTGGAGTGAGACTGAGTCAACAGAGTCAAGACTGAGACCGAGAACATGATTTGTACATGACGCTACAAAAAGACGGCGCCAGAAGCCAGGAGTCAGGACATGGCAGTAGTTTGGGCAACCTGTTTCAGGGTAAAGCATTTAGGCTTGTTATTGTCAATGAAACTGTTGTAGCCAACTGTTTGTGGTTTGTACTTGTTTCTTTTAAACTTGAGGCCAGTTCTCATCTTACTACCGTGTGGCCCAAAGCGTTTAAATGCGTGGTGCAACACAACAACAGTGTTTGTGTGTAGTGGCTCTTTAAGTAAGCAGGAAACATGAGGGATAAGAAAAGGTGTGAGTCACTGGCTTTCTCACCTGCTACAGCGTACAAACATCCTCTCTCTTCCCCAGAAACATGTTCTGTGGGGACATTTACTGTAAGACTGTGTTGCTGTGTGACAGGTAGTGCAGTTTTTTGTTTTTTAATAAGGTGCTGGGTGCTTTTTTTTCACACAGTCCTCTTACCTGAAGGATGTTGAGATGTTGTAGCACTTGTGTCAACCTAGCTGTACGGTTAAAGAAGTAAGGAGAAAATTGTTAGATTAGGAAGAATACTTACAAAAAGACGTGGGTGTATTATGAGTGAAGTTCAAAATAATTTAGTCAGTTTGTGGAGAGACAGAAATTTTACCTTGGAAATTGTAGAGATGGAATTGCATTTGAGTTTGAAATTTGTAAAAATGTAATTAGGAAATAAGAAGCAAAACGGCTTGACTAATTATTCATCACAGTCAAAGTGATTTTATGCTCTTTCAATTTTAGAATTTTGACCCTTCTTTATTTTGTTTTGAAACCTGTCCTCATTGTCCTGACAAATTGTTTTGTAAAGTAAGTGGGAAGCCCTGAGAACTAGAAAACATATTATCCCTTTTTGTCCTTGCATAAATCAGTTTTTTATCAGTTTATATTTTGTAAAACTGCTCCATGGTTATGTACAGTTGTAGTTCCTCCAGGCCTGTACACCTGCAGCTCAGTGTCCACATTTACTGCTGTTCCAGACCTATAAAACCAGTGCATTATTCTGAGGAATGAACCTTCACGCCTTTTCATTTGGTTTCAGAGTTGTGTTAGTGTTTGTGTCTCTAGAGTGCAGTGAAACGTTTTCTGCTGCATGAGCGCTATCCAGACTGTAAGTTTGCCAGATATTCTGAGAAACCCCCCCAAATCCCCTCCAGATAAAGTTCTTAATGTTTGTTTAAGTCCACTTTTCTTTCTGTCAACATGAACAGTGTTATGAACTTTTTGCATCCTGGCAAGGAGAAAGTAAATATACGATGTCTCTTGAAAAATGGTTCGAGGTAGAAAATCTGCAAGAAAGATTTATACTTTCCTGATCATTGTCTGTATCAAAATCTCCTCAACTTGTATTCAATCATGGATGCATGGATCCTCTCTCTATCCATCTTTTTCTCTGCAGCTGTAGATGATGCAGAAAATGATGATAATTGAAGCAAGGCTCTGTAGGCTTTTTTTCATTCAACAAGGACACACACATTTGATAAGTTTTTGTGCGTCTGCCAGAAAACAACATTGATGGCTGCAGAATAAGGTTGACTTTGAATGTCTATCATATGTGTGTGTGTGTGTGTGCATACTTGTGTGTTCATGCAGCTAGGCCCTAGAAGTCAGTCAGAGTAAATAATTCATGTGAGGATTTCAGCTCTGGAACGGAGAAGTGGGTCAGAACTCTGGTTGGTGAGATCATATAGATCATAATGTGGGAAAGCGAGGATGGATGGAAACTGAATTTTATTTCTTGTGATTCAAATGGTTGTAAAAATCAACTGTGTGGAGAATTATGCTCCATAATAATTAGTAATTTCTCTTTTGTAGCTAATGTTTCACCCTTTTTTAGGCGGATGTCACTAGTGTCTCTTTCCCAGTTGTGTTTAGTAGATAGTTTGCCTTGAAGAGCGCTGCTTGTGTGATCTTAGGAGCACACAAGCCCTGCATAAGACTGTGTGTTGGTGCATATAATGACAGGGCTAGTATAGACCCGTCCCTCCTTCCTGAGTGTATGTTTGGGGTTTCTGTTTAAGTCTTTTCTCTGCAACAAACACCCACCTACCCTCAGCGTCTCTCTTAGCCCCCACCGTGCACGCACAAATGCACGTGCAATAACAGCAAAACAATGATGAACTTAGTACAGAGAGAAAAACAAGACACAACCTCTGCCTGTGCACAAGTGGATACCCAAACATACTTTCGGTGACAGAAGTGAAGGTTATGACAGAAATGGCCTCTGGTGATTTAGTGCTTCCTGTGAAGGTCAAGTTGAAGGAGGGGTGTTTTTAGACTAGGAAAAGGAAGGATGGGGGGATTGCAAGGCTTAAAGAATGGGGAGAGAAACAGGATGACATGGTGTGAAAGGAAACTGGAGATCAAATGGGAACAAATCAACTGAATGTATATGAATCTATGACATGTAAAGTGTAAATTGTGCTGTACTTTGCACCAGGTTTTGTTAAAACTATTGACAGTGGAAATGATTGACTCAAGGATCAATGAGCGATGAAATAAGTGAGGGTTGTCTTAAATTACAAAAAGCATCACAAAATATAATTAAAATGTTTTACTATGTGCTCTTACAATGTAATTTAAAGCATAATAATGATTTTATTCTAGACTCTTCTGCCAAAAGCATTACTGATTCTACCTTCGACGTTAAGCTTGTTGATGCAAATTGAAAGCTGATATCTCTGCACATTTTCTGCTAACTTGCCCATAAAATATTTCTGTGGTGAGGTGGGTCTCAGCACACACTCTGTGGTGTGTTCACAAACAGTGTATCATCCCTTACTCTTATATGTCAGCGAGGTATGTGCAGGCATTTGTGAGTGGGTGTATGTCTGTCTATGTATGTGCAGTTTTTACAGCGGTATAAACATCACTGGAGTTTGTTTACATGCTCGGTATCACTTTAGGAAGCGTACTAGGATATACACACATATACGTATTTTAGAGTGTGTACAGAAAAGAGACAGTGAATGTGTGTTTGTAATGGCTTTTTTTTTTTTTTATAAAAGTGTCCATCTAGATTTAAGTTAAAGAACAGCTTGTCAGGAAGTGTAATTTCCTGCCTGAAACTGATTTAGCAGCATCCAGCTGTTGTGTGTTTGTGTGGAGAAAAGGACGGCGAAAGCAAGACAGTGATTTGAGGTGACCTGTTTTTTTTCAAAACGACTACTGAATAGTCCAGGTTCCAGGTGCCCCAAACCCCAGCCCCTTTGTGCCAGCAGCTGTCTTTCCCAAACCAACTAATTATTCTACCATCAGTTGTTTGTTTAAAACCGTTGCTTTGTAATTGTCTTGTGGACTTGATTCAAATCTCAGTTCTAGTCGTTATGACATTATAGTGTTGCTCTTTTAACTCCAATAACATAGTTTTAACCTTTTTACATTTACCACTTTCAACATATAGAATGTTTTCATCTTTGAGGTTTTATTTCTTATCCCTAGTATGTGTCTCGGCTCATTGCATCTGTATGGGTATGTATTTATGTACAAAGAATATGTTACTTCTCTAAAGGGAAAGGCAGTACTTGCATGCAGGTGAACTACACTGAGCTTTTACAAAGTAACATTGTTTGTTAATTATTGATGTTTGGCACTTCATTGATGCCTGTTCAATGTCAACTGTAAAAAATCTGCCATATTTTTTAAAAACATTCAGTGATAATGATGATAATAAATTTCTTATATCTATTACTAGGTAGAGATTTACAGTGCCTGTGTCCATAGCCAATATTATTTTGTTCGTTCTCATCTGCTCTCACTTTTAATTATTGTCTAATTGTAAATTTCCTAATAACAAACTTTCTCTTTTTTCTCTTTTCTATCTATCCTCTCTTGCAGGTGGTGTCATCCTGTCAGAAACACATACACCCTTTGACACAAGCTTGACAGCCGGAGACAGAGCGGCCAATTGAGACCACAGAAGTGACGGAGATCCAAACCAACTCACACTGAGCGAGCGGCAGCCAACCATCTGCGGTCCATCTCCTGCTATTTCACAGCTGTGTCAGAGTCGCAGCAAATAGTTCACAGCTCCTTCAGGACTTCAAATCCGCCAACAGAAATAAGGGGGTCTTTTGACGCATCATTGCCCCTGGGATGGGCCCAGGCTGGGGGGATGTTCAGATCTCTCTGGCCTAGGATTAGGCCTCTGGGGGTACTTCTGAGGAATGACGGGTGATACCCCAGCTGGATGTTCCGCTGTCGCCTTCCTTTGTGGCTGTCATTAGTGGATAATGAGCTGCTGTTAGAGAGGAAACGGGGAAGGTGCCTGTGGAGAAGGAGGAACCTTACAGTTGTTATTAAGAGGCCAAGACATCTTGAGCAATTTTGCAACTGCAAATGCCTTTGAAGATTTCTTAAGTGAAGAAAAAAAATATTTTTAAAAATTCTTATAAGTCCACCTTAAGTGTGGATGAGATATTACAATATCTTTCAAGATGATTCAATGTTCAGTAAACTGTTTTTCGCCATCAACTGGGTGAAATTCACAGCATTATAATCTTTTTCTGGCTGATTTGTTTTTGGACATTTTTTATTATGGCTGCAGCATATCGTGTTGTAGTAAGCAGCGTGAGCTGTTACAACAGTGTAGTAGTGGACCGGCGCGCTCATTCCCATGCTGTGCACTACTGCTCAGGGCCATGTGGGGCAGTGTCCCAGGGACTGGACTGCACTCTGGCCCACAGAGGCACCTGCTCTGAGCTGCTTGTAGCACCAGACTTGACATATGCAGATCTCAACAACACGGCAGTCCACTGTAGAAACGGTATTACACAGCAGCTGCCCACCCATGGTAAAATGAGTGTTTCCATGGATACTAGTTACAGCAGTGGTGTTGCTCTAGAAAGGGCAGGCAGCAGTGGGAACTTGTCTTTAGGCGAGGATGGTTCTACATGGCGTAGTAAAAAAGCTAGTGTTTCAACTGGAAACCTTTCTGGCAGTTTAAAGGACATCACTGAAGAGGCCATTAATTTAGCAAGTGGCAAGCTCAAAGAGTTTTCCTTCGACAAGCTCCGCCTCTCATCCTCCAACCATGTCACCTTCAGAAAGGGACGCAAAGTGCGGCCAGACTCGTTCAGTCGTCGCTCTGCTGACTTGGAGATAATCTATGGCCACTTCAGCTCCAGTGTCACATCTAATGGGACAACTAGTGGTATGATCAATGGCTTCACTACTTCCAATGATGAGAACATGCCACCATTTGGTTTAGGGAAAAGCTTAGAGGAGACAAAACAAAAAGGAAACTCGAGCAGTTTGTCTGCCATCACTAAAGCAAGCAGTGGCTCTACTGGCAACTTATCAAGCATCAGCTCACTGGAGCAGAGTGTAAATACAGTGGCCTCCCTGTACCGCAGCACTATGGTGGAGGAGAACCTGATTGCTCGTCTGTTGGAGAAAAGTCGAGGTGATGCAGGCACTGGGGGCACTGGAGGGGAGGACATCCGCGCCTGCCTGGACATCCTGCTGAAATGCTCAGAAGACCTAAAGAAATGTACTGACATCATTAAACAGTGCATTCGACAAAAAGCAGGCGGAAGTCCTGAAGAGGGTGGAGCCAGCCCTGACAGTGTGTACCGTGCTTTAATGACCCGGCTAAGCTCCTACTTAAAGAAACTGCCTCTGGATTTGGAGGGTATTAGCAGTGGGCAGGGAGAACCAGGAACTGGGCACAATGAACTGGCTGAGCTGGTTAACAGTCTTCATTCACTCCAGCAATCACCTTTCTCCCCAATCTTTGGACATGAGCAACCACCTCGTTATGAGGATGTAGTTCAGTCCCCTCCCATCACAAAGACTTCTTATGTCTCATCTTCTCTGAAACCAGACACACTCACTAAATCACCCCAAAGCTCTCCATCCAGAGCCCCCTCCCTCACTAATGGACTACAGCACTCCATCACTCAACACAAACTTACTGTCCCATCTGTAACATGTTCCTCATCTAGTCCCTCTTCATCTCCATCCCACTCACCTCTCCGAACCTCCCCAACCCCACCATACACACACACACCCCCAGCATCTCCCATGGAGGCCCTGTATATTGAAGAGGAGGAGCCACTAGAACAAGTCTTAGAAATCGCTTCAAAACAGCCCACTTCCAGTAACATTAATGGGTCTGTTCTTCAGTCTATTCCAATATCTCAAAGTCACACACCCTTTCATTCATCAAATAATCTACCAGTCAGTGCAGGCTACACCCCCAATTGGCCTTCACCTGCCCCTTTATCTCTGTCAACACCAAAACCTGTCACACATAGAAATGATGACATTGACAAGCTGCTAATGGACTTAGAAAGTTTATCTCAGAGCATGAGCAACCCTCCACTTCCAGCCAAGACCAGGAAGAGAGAAAGGTCTAGTGAGACTATCAGTCAACCCAAAACCACCCAATTCCAAATTCAAAAAGCAAACCACATATCTATGAATGGTCCTTGCTCTAGATCTCCCCAGGTCATCTCTCCCCAGGTAGAAGACAATCAAGTAGTAGCTGGGGAGGAGGAAGATGGGGCACTTCTGCTGAGAATCTTGGAAAGTATTGAAAGTTTCGCCCAAGAGCTGGTGGACTCTGGGGCAGGGAGTACAGGAAGTGCAGAGAGGAGCAGTGGAAAAGAGCGGGAGGTGATGCGGCTCCTGCAAGACACACTGGCCACCACCAGCCGGGCGAATACCCCACTGGAAAATTCAGTCTTAGCATCTCCACCCACAGTTTTGCCCGATATGAACACAATCCCAGCAATACCGCCAAAACAATCACAAACAACACCTGTTATATCTGAAACTGTGCCCGAACCTACACCTTTGCCACTAACTGGCACTACCCCCGAACCTGTGCCTGTCCCCGCACCAGACCCTATAGCCGAAGTCACAGATGAGACTAAAATGACAGAAGCCTCTACAGCTGAACCATTGTCTAAACATACACTTGCAGAGTCTACACCTGCAAGCTTGCATTCCTCAGTACCTTCATCTGAACCAACGTCTGTAGCTGCACCTGAAGCTCCGCCTCCTGTTTCCACGTCACATGCACTATCTGGAAGAGACGCCACCGATGACTCCGCAGCAGTGAACGTCACTGGGTCAACAATTCTCATCCAGCAGACCCCTGAAGTGATTAGAGTAAGTAACACAGTCACACAATTTTTGACTTTGGCTTTGTGAAGAGCAAAATATGCATTTTTTTATGATGTAATCAAAATCTCACTTGCACACTCATTAGTCCTAACAATTAAATCTATTTAGCTAACCTGTCATCTCATTTATCATATTGGGAGCAAAAGAAGTGTGCTCCCAAAATGACAAATGAGATAACTGATGAGATGAGATGAAATGTTGTCACACGATTAATCAATTGTTACACCACAGAATAACTTTTGCCTTTCCGTTGTGGTTGTTACTAACTCACTGATGGTAAATGCTTCAGTGATGATCAGCTCCTTCATGTTGTGTTTCTGTTTGACTTGTATTAATGACGTATTACTATATTTTAAGATTTAAATATATCGGAGAAATGACAAATAACAAAGTGCATCAGTGGAGTAGCTGCACACTCACATAAGAACTGGTTCTGCATTACTCAGAGTGCATTTCAATATCAAGTCCACATTTTCTCCAAGCATTTATCTCTTCAAATCTTAATATGGTGCTGCTGTAAAAGCCTTGACGACAGGATTTTAATAGTTTTGATAAATGTCCTCTTCATCAGGGCTTAAACAGAATGGAAAAAGATTGTTATTGTGTTAGGAGTGGTTCTTTGTTGACGTTTCCTACTTTTTAAGTTGTGTACTGTGTGTATTTTGGCTTGCATTCTTCCATGGGGAATATTTAAAGGTAATTTTGGGTTGTGCTACAGAGGCAGGGTGAGGTAAAGTGACCTAGAGTGTATACTCTACAGTCTGGTGAATACACTTAGAAAGGGGGAGTTTACTCAGCTTCTGTCTGATGTGGGTGTTTACAAAAGCACACAGAGAAGTAATTATGTAAATGATGCTTGACAGACAAACCCACATTAACACTGACACGGAGTATCAAGTCTTCAATGTTTACATATTTTTCTTAACCCATGTCTAATTTGATTCATACTCATTTTTCACACTCTTTCTCTCCAGCATTTCTTCAAGCACTGCTGTTTATGTGTTTATTTACTTAGCTGTGTAACCTTATGCCCTTCTAATATGTAGGCCACCTATTTATGAAGTTACCATGGAAGCCTCTGCAGTCAGTACAGAACAGCCTGCACACATCATTACAAGATATCATTCCATTCCCCGTCTGCCTGTCCATCCCTCTTAACAAATCTTTTTACTCTGAAATGCAATGTGCATTACAGGAATGCACATTGAACATTTATCATTATTGCAGTATAGCAGACTTACCACATTATTGTTATATTTATATCACCTTATACTTATCACAATAACACTCCAACAAGGAGCGAGTGCAGTTTCATTGGTCAGCGTCAGAGCTGGTATCTGATTGGTTAATTTCACAAAGATCCGCGAGCGAGCAGAAAAGATCCACAAGCAAGTTTTGAGAGCGAGTGGAAACATTAAGTGTGAAAGGGAAATGCAAAAGCATAACTTTCCAAGCATGTAATTCTGAATGCGTGCACAGCTTTTCAAGTGCGAGCGGCAGTAAATCTGAGTGCGCAGTGTGTGGAAAATACCAGAAACTATGCTCTCAAACTGAAAAACCACGTCTCTAAAATAAAGATAGTATTAAATTTCTTCAATATTAAATTCCCTTGAAGTATAACCTGGTCTGTGTTATATTCAACATAATTACTATTGTTTTTTGCACCTTTTGTTAACCCTTTTGTTTTATCTTGACTGACTAATCATTGGTCAAGTATCAGTCCGCTCTTTTTCCAGCTCTGTGATTGGCCAGTCAGTTATTTTGGGAGCAGTAAATAACTGTTGTTGCTGTGTAGAGGAAAGCACAACCCAATGAGAGGTGGTGATTTAGGGCAGAATGTGGGGCTGGGCTGCGGGGGTCATGTGTTTGGCAATCCGAGTGTTAACGGTATCGTTACCCCCGAGCTCCTTTACCTCTGGCAGAGCTAGGTGTGAGGGAGACCTAAATCTGTCCAGCCCTCTGTACTATGGCATCCCGCTAACAGACTCTCTGTCGCCACAGTGTAAATGAACCTGCCTATGTCTGTTTGACTGACTGGATGTTGGCTTGGTATTATAGTTGACTCTTGTTGAGGTTTATTTGTGCATACTGGCTTTGCCCAGTTGTGTACCAAAATATACAAAGCAAATCTCTTGCCCCTATTCTATACACAGGTCTATATGTATGCATATGTATGAATGTGTGTTTGCCTGGGGTTTAGTTGACCCAATGCTACTGTGGGTCACAGCTGAGTTTCGGAATAGCTCCACGACACTCAATACCAACTCTGGCACTCTGGGAATTATGCTAATATATCTTCAGCGCGAACCCCACCCCCTGCTTCAATGGCACATTAAACTGCCAGTCAAACTGTAAACAAGCCAAGCCCCCTCACACTCAAAGCAGCACATGCCCTTGGACTCTCTCGTGCTGTCCACCTCAGAGACTTGTAGCTATGCTTCTCTTGACACAGCTTTGGATTGAACAGGAAGTTCTGTTAAGCCTGTGGGGGTGACACTGGCCCCAGGCTGTAGCATCCTGTTCTGTGTGTATTTCACAAGTGTTTATTGTTGATTCTGCTGCTGACAGAGTAATACAGGCCTTTCTGCACCTGTCAGAGCATACCCATTAATCGCCATGGAGACAGGGAAGCCAGCTGATTGAAGTCAAAGGCAAGGCCACAGCAGTTAAACAGAGCTGGAGACATGACAGAAGAGATGCTTAATGTGTTTACATGTGGCACAGTGGAGTATCTGTGTTAATTCTGGCTATTTTCCTAATTTATTTCTTCCTGTCATGTATTCATTTCACGTTTTAGACAAATTATATGTTTTTCTTAAAGGGCTAGATGTTAGATGTTTCAGTACAACCAGTGGGGATTGATTTACTGACACTCTTGGATATAACTTTGCATTTTAGAGCTTGTTTTTGAGTAACAAGAATTTTCCTCTATTTGACTTCACAGTGCCTATCTTATAGACAAATACGGGAAGTAACCTTTTAACCTTTCAGATAGTTTCCACATGATTTTAAAAGAGTAGTGATAAAGAACAGTGATGCCAAAGAATCAGGAAGACAGAAAAGGCTAAATAAATAGATTAGACAAAACATCTATTGAGTTTGACTAGAGACAAGGGATTCAGTGGGACTGAGAGCACGCAGAGAAAGACACAGAGGCTGAATAGAGAAAGAGCGATTGTGGAAGGGGCTGCTGCAACGAGTACAGTTGTTGACATTGGGACGGCAAAAGGGGTGACATCATTCCTCGGCTGCTTCAACAGGAAATAAGGTCACAGTGGGAACCTTGGCCAAGCGGAGAAAGACGCCCGTTTAGGTGCACAGATGAATAGGTTTATTTATACAAGCACACACACAATGCACTCCTAGAAACAGGCCTTGGTTGCTATGAGAAGGGAGTTTTCCGATACAATATAGTACAAGGTTAGTTTGAACAATGGAGTATTCTTTAGTGCGCACATTGTAAATTGTAAATGTTAATTAACCTTTGGCTGGGTGTTTTTACTCAAACACTTAATGGACTCACATTTTTTAGAAGTGACATCATGAGCCACCACTCCCAAAGCAGGCAACCCTCCTGTGCTCTCTAGAGTGCAAAATGGTTCCACTTTTTTAAATCCTGAATGTCACTTTGTTGAGTCGAGGGCGGAGCGGGAGGATTTGCTGCGTAACTCTGCAACCCTCCCTTTCCGTTGCCCTGGAAACCACCAAAACTTGTTTATAAGCAGCATGTAGGTGGTGGGATTCCCCTGTCCCATACCATGAGTTGTGCAATGCGACTGGCAGATGATGATTTCATTTCAGACTCATGGTACAAGAAGTAAAGTTTGTATTGTATTGATTTGGGTGTGGTCAACAGTCTGGACAACAGTGGATTTTTGGGCGTTTGGCAATGTTCCACTGAATAATGACTTGTTTGAATGAATGTAAAAGTCTGCAACCTACCGTTTCCTTATTCTCCCCATACTCACATCCTCCTGAACCTTACTTAATATTACATTAGTATATTCATTTTACACTTGAACAATAAAAGAGAATGCTAATTTTGTTTTGGTCAGCATTCTGTACTGTAAATATATAATAAGGAATAAATGTATTCTTTTTTATTTCAAAGACGATAGTAGATGTATAGGAAACAAGGTGAGAGAGAGGGGCGGGACATTGGACAAATATCATGAGCCAGAATCAAACCCAGGTCTGCAAAGTATGTGGTATGTGCTCTACCAGGTGCACCACAGAGGGCCCCCATGCTCAACTATTAAAGCCAGGATATTTTATCTAATGATTCTGCATATATTTGTGATTCTAAAATAAGAAAATAAAACACACACAGATGAACAACTGTATTTCTGCTTAGTGAATATATCTATTGTTGCATCCTTAAAAATGCCTGAAATAATCACAGGCAAGGTTATGTGAGTTATTACACGCCCAACCCTTCATATTTTGTGTATCTGTACAAAACAAAATGCTTTCACTTTATATTAGACCTGTGTGAGCTCTAAAAATATTTGTGTTGATTTGAATAGATTTACTTGAAAGGTTTTGGGAAAAAATATGTTAATTTATGCACGTTTTAATATACTAAAATATTGCATAACTCTAGTCCCAAAACACTGAAACTCACAGGATGGCAATACACTGGTAACTTGGCCTTCCTTTTGTGTCTTGTCTCCTCTGAGTCAACATTTAATCACCACAAAGTCATAATTTATTCACTCCTTCTGTTTTATTTTAATCAGCTTGCATTTATCAATTTATCTACCTTCAACAAGTTTCCATTTTATTATCTGTGTCTAAAATCCTTCGTCTGCATTTGGTAGACCTTACCCTAATACTTTCACCTCAGTCTTCTCACTCTGTCTGTCAAGCCGGAGGAATCTTTGTCTGGATCAATTGAGAGAGCTGATGCAAACCAGATCAAAGGCCTCAGCCAAAAATATCTTTCTGTCAGGTTCAGCGCCATCTGAAAGAATTGTGTAGGACAGTTTTGGACAGACTGAAGCGAAGAGCTGCTACCCTCTAGTGATCCTCACCCCTCACTGTACAATTAGCTTGGTAGGACAGTAAATCATTAAAGTGTGCTGCAGCTCCATCTACAGGAAGATTAATACACTGACAAGAGTGTCTGAGGACATGAATCCACATGATAAACTATCTTTACATTAATGTTTAAAGAAACAAGAAGAACATGGCCTAGTTATGATTTAAATAGAAAATGTATTAAATGTCTGTTGCTATGTAAAAAGCAGGGTCAGTGTATTAATGTGACAATGTAAAAGACTGGTTTTGCTATTGTAATTTATTCTATTAAGTATATATACAAATCATTTTGGCTCTTCAAATATTACCTTGGAAGAATCTTGATATATGTAAGAGTTTTAAACATTACTATGTTCACATTCCAGTTTTCCCATCCAACCTTCCTCTGCATAAATTGTTATAGTACTTCAGCACAATAAGCAATTGTTGTGTTATGTTAATAACACCACAATTATTATTTACTAATGCTAATAAGTTATACATGCCCCTGTTGGCTGTGCAGCTCCAGACTTCGGCAGTGGGAGGCCTGTCTCTGAAGTAGCAAAGGTAATGCAAAACTTACCCATGTGTATAAAAATAAAATGAGAAGTTAGGATTTGGACGTTGAAGTTATTTAACACTATTTATTGACAGGCTGCTATTTCCTCCAGGGGAGTGAAAGTTTTTTTTTTTATATGTAGCTGGGCAGCCGTCCCTAAGAATAGACAACTAAGCAACAGTTTACATGTATAACTCTAAATGAACAAACCATTGATTACATAGATTTTGTAAATTACATATTTACATTATTTTGTTACATTTTAAAATGACCAGCAAGCGTGCCATTATAAAAATAGTAGGCCTACATAATGATAATGTTCTGACTAAAAAAAGCAATAATGATTAATGATAACATGCTAAAACAAAAACACTGTGTAGGCTGCTGATAATGTTAATAGGAGCATTGGAATGAAGGTCAGTGTCTGGTCACAGATCCGACAAAGTGGTGAGAAATACTGTAGTTGTCCTTGTTTAGGTCAAACTGTTTGAGTGTGGCTACAGTTTTCTTGCTGTTTAGCACTTGTCAGGTGTAGTTGTTATTTGTTGTGCAGCAGGACTTGAACTCGATGGCTGCAGTTTGGGGAGGGGTTTCCACGGCAACTTTCTGTGTGTGCTTCTTGAGAGGAAGTCACTCTGGAAATAAAGAATAGAGGCGCAATGTGAACTGCATTTCCTGCTGTTGGCACGGTAACCCTGGGAGCATTCCACCCGCCACTCCATCCAGGGAAAGGGTTATCACCATGGAGATGGCATCTGGCATGCACCGCCTAATCACAGACATGGGAGACGCCTGTGATATCAGGTGGAAGTTTTGACTTTATTTGTCCCAATAGGAAGTTTGGAGACTTTTCAATTAGATTTGAAGGTCCCTTTAGTTTATTTTAATTGCTACTTTGAATTAATTTATAAAAATAAGTACAAAATCATGTTTACATTATGTGCTAAATTGTCTTTTACAGTCCCTCACACCCCCTTCATGTGAGTGTAGCCAAATGTCCATCCATGCATTAAGTCTGTGAAGTCTGCCCGGCGCCCGGAGCAGAAAATAAACATGAAATTGGTAGCTATATTTACACAGATAATTTTACACACAGCAGACAGCCAGTTTTATAGAGCAGCTGTGTGTCTCTGTGTGTTTAGGAAGTTGTTATGTTCACACTATTCCGATTCTGTGAAAGACTGGAAGAAGTAGTTCCTGTTAACTGGATCCAATCAAGGCATATGCAAACTCACACACACGCACACAGTCTTGCTAATGAAATGCAGAAGCCAATTAGATACATGTAGCAGTGCCTAGCAGGGACTTTTTAGTGTTTCATAATTTGCTCAGGATTTAGAAAGCTTGGATAAATGTTTAATTAGAAAATTACTAAAACTAGTCCATTCATAAATGTGGCAAGTAATTGTTGTGTCAGTATATTGTTGTATCAGTAAATAAAAATTATAGTCACATAGATGACAACATGCATCAAACAATTATGTGCAAGTCAAACTGTGACTACAAAACAGCAACAAGAAGAGGAGACTTTTAAATGTAGCCAATGTGTAAGCTATTTTTCCACACATCAAGTTTGTCAATTAGCTCAAATAAACACCACAACAACTTTTACCAAACAACACCAGAAAGCGTGTCTTTCAACAACTTGTAAATAGGTAGAAGTGTTTATGTGTTGATGATATTTTAGTAAGTGTATATCTCCTGTAAATGAAAAGACGACTGGCCTATGGCCTTGTTGAGTGACCCATGGGGCAGCTCAAGTCTGACTGGAAGCACCCGTCCCAGGGGAACATTCTTTACCTAATCAACAGCAGCAGTTCATTTGTGCTGTAAATTTAAAAAAAAAACAAGAGACTGGATGTGAGCGGTCATCACAGTTTTATTTGTAAATGAGCTTTTTTGAATATTGTCAGTTTGATTTGCGAGAGTTTGGGAGCTTAACGTTTGGAAACTTAAGAAGAAGGGAAGGCATTTGGGACGGAGCACGGGCATGTCGAGAGGGCAGGGTTACACCGACTGTCCGTCAGATGGGAAAAGAGCAGGCAGCTGCTCATTGGCATCTGTCCAGGCTCCCTTTTCACACACAAACACCCACTGACACGTGCACGCTCACATGCACACGTGTATCTCTTTATTCTGAGATTTAGGATAGAGCAAGTGTATGGGTACAGTTAATAAGGTCGCACAGAGGAAGCAGTGGGACTGCACTTTGAGTGATTAAAAAGGAAGCAGTGGATTTAAAAAGCACGAGGGCCAGTTGTGCACTTTCAAGATCATGCTCATTTGTTGAGAGAGCGGAGATAGTGATTTATATAATGTTTCCTCGTGCTGCATGGAGGTGAAAAGTGACCTGAACGTACTGTCCGTGTGTAGAGGGTTGGTATGTGATTTGGCTTTGGTACAAAGTCCAGTTGTCACAAAGTATTCGGTGGAGCGGACAGTGTGCGCCGAAGAGCTACCAAAAAACACAAGGGGACTCACATATTTTTCCATTAAGTTACGCACATCCAGTGCTTTTTAAATTGTCCCGTGGGAGAGATGTCTCTCAGTTACTTATTTGCTAGTCACACACCATTTGGCACAGGGACAGAGACATTAGCAGTTTACATAGTGATGCATTACATTCAACAAGAAACAAGAAACAAGGTCACAAAAACAAGACATTACATTTAATTATCTATTGTTTATCTTTTTTTTTTATCAAAGTTTTTAATCAAAAAGCATTGATGTTTTTCAATCTGTTTAATAAATTATAGTATCATTTCCAGAGAGCCATGGATAGCGTTAATTCTGGGAAATTGTTTTCTTTGAAGGTCAGGAGTAACCATTGACACAGTACAGTACTTTGATATGTTTTCATGTTGAGATAGGTCAACTGTCCTAAGTTATCCCCAGTGCTTTGTCAGTGCGATGGCAGGCATTGGACTGGTGTAACTTGGCACTGAAGGGCTGCTGGCCTGATATGGAATCTGTAAGAGACAGGGCAGGCTCAGGATGTTACTTCAGCTGTTCACACAGTGAGTATCTCAAATGCAAATACTGAGGTGTTATACCCATAGTTAATGAGTCACACCGAAAAGCATGGTAGCAGTAATAATAATTATACAACTAATTCTTAATCAAATAGTGTGTAGCATAAATAATAATAAACTGATGTCTCAGTCCAAGTGAATAAAGAATACTGTATACATAAACTTCTTTTATATTAGTATGTGTGTATAGTATAAGTTACTATACTTTTCCAGTAAAAGGGATGCTTTCAGAAATGTGCAGTGGTCATATGGTATTACTGTATGTCAACAGATATAACAACAGGTGCTGGGCTTGCTGATTCATCATACGTCCCGATTTATCTCTGTGGAAATACATTTACAAATACTTGTCCAATCAAATTGCTGTAAAGCGCTGACCCAGACTTCCTGTCTGCCCAAAACTTTCCGCTCACAACAAAACTTTAGTAAAACAAAAGAAACGAGCAGCACCTCTAGCTTGCAAAACACTTACACACAAATGTGCAACATGGTCCAAGCCCCCCCCTGCCCCCCACCCCTTTTCGAGCAAACGCTGGGGACAGCCGCTGTGCAGTGCGTGTGTTGTCAGAGCCTGGCATGGCTCATGTTTCTGAGCAGTTTGTCAGTGACCAGCTTGGAGCAGCAGGCACCAGTGGGACTACACCAAATGCATACATCCTCCAGTGTGGACAAGCCCACAACTGAAGGGTTCTGGTCCCAGAGAGAAGCTGCTGTTGGCCTTTGGTTGTTTTCATGGTCCTGCTTCTTGGCCTAGAAGTGGAGTTTTAAGGAACATCTTGCTGATAACTTTTGGATTAGTGCAGACAGCTACACAACTGGATCGGACGAGAAATCGAGACACTTTTGCCTATTGGATTTTTCTTATGCTTCTTTAAACTCCTTGGCTAATTGAGTCATCAATCGGACGAGCCTCTTTTCCTTTTATTATATTTATTTGGTTTGTGGTGTCAGTAGCAGCACCGGTGGCCCTTGCGGGTGGGGGGGTTTGTGTCTCGTCCCCCACCATGAAGATTACGGAGACGTCTTTGCGCCGGGACCCTGACCTGAGAGGCGAGTTGGCCTTTCTGGCCAGGGGGTGTGATTTTGTCCTCCCATCTCGCTTCAAAAAAAGACTGAAGTCCTATCAGCAGCAACAGGTCAGTTGGTGCAGAGGAAGTTCAAGCGCAAGTGTTAAAAAAAATCAATATTCACACAATACAATATTGACATCTCTCAATACGCATCTTACTTCCTATCTGCACACATGCAGACTTTACAACAGAGCTGCATTTTGTTGCTCTTAAACACAGAGCAAAATGCCAGGGACGGCAAACTATTCCTAGGCAAATACCAGCGGGATATTAATAGGTGAGGAGGTGTAGGAATAGAGTGATAGAATGAATGCTGTGAAGGAGAGTGGGAGGGGTCCCTGTTACAGCTGTCCTTCTCAATACACACAGTATGGAGGCCTATGAGAGAGCATATACACTGCACAGCCATCTATTTATTTAGTAACAGTAAAGATACTTGTTTTCAGTTCATTTTGCAACAGCTATCGCAACAACTTTCTTCTTTTTATCCTGTGTTATTGAATTCATTGTGGGGCAGATAATTTTATATTCCATTTAATTCCATTAAAAGCTTGTTCTCAATCTAATTGACCTTTAGTGGTGCTTTTATTAGCCACATGATGGAAGTTTTAGTGCAAAGAAGTTTGTAACACACTGAATCATTTTAAAGCTCTTCTGCTGTTGAATGCTTTGCTGAGTCTGAGTAACTTGCAGATAATAAAATAAGACAAAACGACATTAACACTATTGTGACTCACTGAAAGTTTTTCTTACAGCCTTATTCAGCCAGCCCAGAAAGCCATACCCATTTACTTTGCAAAGTGAAATGGGTTTGAAAACATTCAGAGACATTTAAACTCTGTAAAAATCTTGTCTAACTAATCATAACATCTTAGTCTTGGTCTGGATCTGTCTTTGTCCAAAGTCTGTTTATTTTGCATCTGTTGGTACAAAAAGGAGGAGGATCACTGGTCAGTCTATTCTTGAACTGCATTTTTTTTACATCTTTGTATAAATAAAAAAAAAATTATCTCAAGTATGTTTGCAAAAAGTTAATATCTAAAACCGAGGTATATCTGGACTGCGAAAGTGAAGAATTCTGTTCTCATTTATATTCCTGAATCCTGCTTTCATGTTCTTTCTCTCCAGGTTCAGCCCAAACCAGAGAAGAGACCAAGCACACCTCCTCCGATACCTGTCCCAGCCACACCCACAGTTGCCCCCACTCAGCGGTCCCCCAGCCCTCCTCCAGCTCCAGTAATAGTGACCCCTCCTCCCCCTGCCATCAACATTCCCAGGTTCTACTTTCCCCGTGGGCTCCCAGCCCTGGGCTCGGCTGCCAACCACGATGCTGCTATCTCCACCATTGAAGCTGCCTTCACCGAGTTCGAAGAGGAGAAGGCTGACATCTATGAAATGGGCAAGATTGCCAAGGTAAGCTTTTTAACATCCGGGTTACCTGCAGCAATACGTGATATCCAGCCGTTCCTAGAATACATAGATCTCTGCTCTCGTAGTGTCATGTGTGATGAACCAGTGTTATGTCTAATTCCTGGAAATACAGTCTCAGTAAAAGTGTTTCTTGGTAATGGTGGTATTTCTTGCGTTTTTGCTCAGGCATGCGGCTGCCCACTGTACTGGAAGGCCCCCATGTTCTACGCTGCAGGTGGAGAGCGGACTGGATTTGTCTCAGTCCACTCTTTCATTGCGACCTGGAGAAAGTATGCCTGTTTGTCTTTTAACTTTTAGTATAACTGCATGCTGATAACGGCCTTTTTTGTTCTCTTCTGTCCTCTCCAGGTTGCTGCACAGTTGCCATGATGATGCATCCAGATTTATTTACTTGCTCGCTAAACCAGGATGCAACTTCCTGGAGCAGGAGGATTTTATCCCCCTACTTCAGGTAAAAAACAAAACAATGGTGTGACTATAAGACAAAATATTTAATTGTGTGAAAACAAGGATACCTTTTTCCTATTCAACATATACACACTATGTAACTTACCTAAATTTAACAGGTTTAAACCACCCACCTACTATTGGTTTGCTCCAAATGTATCTTGTTTTTGTTTTTAGGACATTGTGGACACACATCCTGGGCTCACGTTTCTGAAAGATGCACCTGAATTTCATTCCCGCTACATCACAACGGTAACTATTTTCTTTACATTCAGGTCTAGTGTTTTTTTTTCTGTTGTTGTTGGTTGTTGAATCCTAATCCACTCCCCACTCACATAACTGTGCTGAAATAAATGACCAGTAATTGCTGGTAGTAATTAGCATTCAGACTAAATCAGTCAGTAAGATAGAAACAAAAGACTTCTGTTTCCAGTTTGTGATGTGCGTAAGTGGACTCAGAGATACATGTCCTCCTGAAGTCAAAGGTTGTGATGCTTAGAAGTGCAGTGATGCAGAATAGGCCATAGCATCAGCTTTCAGTGACATCACGGAAACACTGATGCCCCCCTGCTGTTGTAGAGGCCCCCAGACCCGCACATGCCCATATTAAGACTCTCCATTCAGTTTTGACCAGGCCAACTGAAGACCTACAGCCACTGTAGGTCTTGGTCTAGAAATGGCCACTGATCTGCTCATTACTAAACTGTGTTTTCAGGAAGAAAGAACAAGTAGAGATTCAAAAATAATATCTGTAGTGTAGCCTCATGGGAAAACTGGAGGTGCATTTTTACCTAATTGTGTTATCATTTTAAAATATGTCTGTAATTATTTGGTCCATGGTTGAAATTGGTCCATGATCTAATTCAATCTTTCCCCTCCTATTGCAGATGCTTGTTAACTTTCTCTTCTGCTACACTAGGTGATTCAGCGGATATACTACGTGGTGAACCGCTCTTGGACGGGCCGTATTACAATGATGGAGCTGCGCAGGAGCAACTTTCTCCAAACCCTAGCTCTGCTCCAAGAAGAGGACGACATCAACCAGATCACTGACTACTTCTCCTACGAACACTTCTATGTCATCTACTGCAAGTTCTGGGAGTTGGACACAGACCATGACCTTTACATCGATGTCAAAGACCTGTTGAGATACAACGACCATGGTGAGGTTTATTTAATATATTCAATGTTTTTAAACTCAAACCAGCTCAAAGACGATTTATCTTTTTATTTTGTAACAACTATACCCCTGTATATATCAAACATTATTCTGAATCAAAAGCAGATCATTTGTTTGTTTTTTGTTGTTTTTTATTCAGCCACCCACTTGCTATAAAAAATGTTTTCCTTGAAGCTACACATTCATGTTGTGAAACACCTCATTTTATTGCTATCACTAGCTCAGATGTAATTTACTGAGTGCTAACACATGTACCTGTGTTTACAGTCATTTACAAAATTGTCCATTTGTTTCCATTTGTCCTTATTTTCCCGTATTCTGTTTTCTGACAGCTTCGTCTAACAGAATAATTGAGAGATTGTTCTCTGGGGCTGTTACTCGGTGAGTACAAAAACACAAGTAAACAAGCTGAAAGGAGAGACCATAGAATTTACTCTGGCTTTGTCGTTCTGGTTACCAGGGGTAATGCTGTGCAGAGAGAAGGCAGGATGAGCTATGCTGAGTTTGTGTGGTTCCTCATTTCTGAAGAGGACAAGAAAAATCACACTAGGTAGAAAACTTTCATCAACATTTGACTCTTTTATGATTGCATGTGTAACCCTGTGTTTGACCCACTTTTCTAGTATTGAGTACTGGTTCCGGTGCATGGACGTTGATGGTGATGGCGTTCTGTCTATGTTCGAGCTTGAGTATTTCTACGAGGAGCAGTGTGAGAGGATGGAGAGGATGGGCATTGAGCCTCTGCCATTTCAGGATTTGCTGTGCCAGATGCTAGACCTGGTCAAACCTGAAAATACAGGTCTGTGCCAGAGGCCCTTGTGGTTTACTGAACTGTTTCTCTGAAGTATAACCTACTGAATATTATGTCTTATTATTGTGACACATGCATGATTGTGTTCTGTAGATAAGATAACCCTGAGTGATTTGAAGCGGTCCAGGATGGCCCACATATTCCTTGACACCTTCTTTAATTTGGAGAAATATCTGGACCATGAACAGAGAGATCCATTTGCTGTGCAAAAGGTATCAGTCCTAAGTCTGCAAAAATATGGTTCAAATGACATCATATTGTAGATGAGTATTGTTATATATAGAATTATTATACCTTACAGGAACAAAAAAATATATTATGCTCAATCAAATTTTCTTTTAGTTATTTCATTGTCTATTTAACTCACACAATATGCCTAAAAGTACATTACAATATATCATTGGAAAAAATATTTGAGAATGTTTCTTTAGACTTGCTCTCTATGATGCACATTTAGTTGTAAGTCAATACTAGCAAAGTGCAAGCACATAATGTATTTGTGGTGCTCATGTGGTGTTGCAGGACATTGATAGTGATGGTCCAGAGCCGTCAGACTGGGATAAATATGCCTCGGAGGAATATGAGATACTTGTGGCAGAAGAAACTGCAAATGAACAGCTGCACGAAGGGTACAGCACTCACTCTGTTGCACACAAACACACTTGAATTTCTATGTAGGATTGAATACATTTAATGCATATGGTGAACTGTGTCAGCACTTATGGGTTCTGCGTTTGTTGTGTTTGGGTTTTGGCAGGTCGTTCGATGATGACTATGAATCTGAAGAACTCCAAATTCCAGGAGAAATTGGAAATAAGATGGAAAAACTTGTTATATCAGATCTCACGGCGTAAAAAAAAAATGGAATTACTGAGCATGCCCTCTTGGAATCACATCTGACTCATGTGACACAGAAGCCTGATGTATGCATCACACAATATGTAGACGGACACGGAGAAACACTTTGGTTCTGTGATGTTTTCTGTCCAAAAGTCTCCTAAAAGTGGATTTATATGTGTTTTTTGTGTGACTGTTCAGCATTCTCATTTTCATACTGAAAACTGCTCAAACAGCAACCTGGCAGTTGTCGGGTGAACTCCTAGGGGAGGGGGAGAAAAAACAAACTGTTATTAAATTTTCCAGCTGCCCAAATACAATCACTCACAAAAACTGTATACCCATCCAGTATTACAAAGTTGGACACTGCCATCAGAAGCTATCAGAGATCTGCTTATTCTGCAAGTTGTGTGTTTATTTTTGTAGTTTTTGTCCCTCAATGAAATAGAAGGAAAGTTCACTGGTCACTGCAGTACACTCTTGTGGACAGTCTTAGTAAATGCATGCCATTTTTGTTTTACAGAACCACAGAGCATAATGGCTGACTAACCTTTCCAAGAGGAAGGTTGGTCCTCTGCCCAGCCAGAGCTGCTCTATTATTAGTCCAGCATTATCAGCACTCTCTCCACCTCTGGAGTCTGTTTGCATTCATTTGTGAACAAGACAAGTATCTGACATGAAGTGAGGACAGTGTTCACAAACAGGCTCCAGTTAGATATATGCACTTAAACTATTCTTGTTGACATATATCAAACTCTCTGGTAGAGTTGCCAATACATTTTTACACTGTTGCATATCATTTGAAGAAGTGTGACCTCTTCTTCATTGTCCTACAGTTATCTACACTATACTGTAAATAGTCTCTCAAATATGTCAATTTGTACAGACAAAGAATCACTTACTTTTGTCATTTATGCTCAGTTCAGTTTTCTCCTGTGAAATAAAACTGTAATTTACCATTTGTTTATAGCATTTTAAAAACAAACAAAAAAAATCATGTTTGCCCACTTTTGTTTCTTTAAGGTTGTATGTTGCACTGTGTTACAACAGAGTGAAGGAAGTTTTCTTTGTGGTGATTTCAGTATTGAGCATTACCCTGTCCTAAACTATGTCCATGTTTATAGTTTGCATTAGCGCTGCTTGCTCTTTCTTGGCACAGATTCTGTTTAACCTGATGCGTTGCACTGATTTGACCTTTCAGTTTGTGTGAGCTGGCTCTTTGGCGCCTCTATTTACTGTGCTGTACTCACACCGACGGGAATGTGTGTGTACACTTACTGTAATAGCCAGGAGTGTGTGTTTGCTTATAATTCGCTGATGGAAGAGTAGGCTTTTTGAAAGAGCGTGTTTTGTGAAGCGCTGAGTTTCTGTTTCTACGTTGTAGGCGTAGCCATGGTATTAATGTTCCCATCATTGGACTGTGTGTATGTTTGTTTTGTAGAATCTTTAATTAGGAATAGGACAGTGCTTATCCTTGGTGGCTCCAAAGTCACTGCAATATACCTCCTGTATTTTCACTTACTATTGTCTGACACAGCCAAACAAACACAGACAAGCACCTCTCTGTCCTATAGCCATTGTAAATGTGCCTGATTGTATTATACTTTATCTAAATAATGACATTAATAATAATATTAAGCCTTTTAAACCTTTTTAGATATTTGCAAAAGACAAAAGCTTTGATATTTTGATGTTTTTTTTTTTTTTGTTGTTTTGTTGTGCCACTGTGTGGCAGTTGACTGGGGAGGGGGGTAAATTATATTATGTTATGTGTGAATGTTTGTGTGCACAGGAAATAAAACCAGCACACAAAACAAGAATCTGGAGGACTTATTCAGCTCCACTCGGCTGACAATCCCTGAATCATGTCTCATGTCAGACAAGTGCTGCTCACAACACCACAGTAAACTGTGTTGTACAGCATTTGGATGTCTGCAGGTGATAATGTGGCTCTATGCAAAGAGTCCTGATGCTCGCATGCATGCACACACACACACACACACACACACACACACACACACACACACACACACACACACACACACACACACTGCATCAGGCCTGGATTAAAGCCATGTAGGACTTTTACTTTAAAAATACATCTCTAATGTGAGAGATAATGTTACTTTGATACACTTCCTCTGTGTGGAGGAGACTTAAGATGAATCTTCAACCAATTAATATAATGGCATGGCTTTTCTTTTGGTGTTTTCTTGTTTGTTCTTATTTGTTTGTTCTGTTGCTGCCATCTAAAAGTTCAAATAAAGATATTAAAGAGGTTCTCATGTGTGAGTCTTTATGTATTTCTCAGAAACGTTGAAGGCAGCAGACTAATGGTTTTCTTAAAGCAGGTTAGTAACTGGTGCCAATTTAATTGTGAAAGAGTTCTCAGACACACATGGCTTGGACTGAGTTACATGACGTAAGCCTAGTCAGTCAGTGCTGACGTCACGGTTGTCATGGAAAACCAGCACCAAAACAGGAAGGACCCGGTGAGTGTGGTGCTTGGCTAATTGTTCCATTCATGAGATATCCAGCCAACAATGTCCATTAGTCCCACTGAGAACCAACCATTCATAGACTGATACTTAGTTGGTTGTTTCTTTATGTTGTTTTTAAGTCATTTGTTTACAATAAAAGAAGCAACTGGATCAGTTCACTGTATTAATGATATCTTACCCCTCAAACATTAAGAGGACTAACCACAGGAGATCTTTTTATTAAACAGCTTGCTTTCACTAACTAAAGCAGACAGATCTATGTTCAGACCTTATAGGAGTATTATAGTAGTATTATGGTGCACTGTTGTCGTGTGTTTAGTGTAGCAACACAAAAATGCATCTCTGTCTTTCATAATTATTGCATTTCATAAACTGGGTGAAAATGTTTCAGTTTTTTGGTATGTTTTGTTCTGAATGCATCCATTGTTCTGACTCTGGTGTAATAGTTGGCATGAACTGTTTGCCTCCCATCAAAGGTCAGAGTTGGCCATTGTTTCAAATGGCAACTTTTGTGTGTTTTCCACAAATGTCAAGAGAAAAACAATTAGCTGACCAGAATGTAGTCACCTCATGTTGAGTCACACAGACATTCCTCGTCCCACCACACGATGATTTCACCCTTCTGATGTCATGACGTTTAAAAATGTGTGCGGATTGAGCCACAATCTATGTCTATCTGGGTGTAATGCAGGATGAGCAGACATTCACTGACTATGGGCAATTTAACATTCAAACGTTCACTTACAGTGGTAGAAAAACCGTTGCATGGGGAGGACATGTAGACTCCGATTCCACACAGAAATGTTGTAGCTGGACAACTTGTAATGTTTTATCAATATTATCTATTGTCTAAATGCCTGTTATATTTCAGCAAAATGTAAAAAACAATGGTCTTAGGTGAAAGAAGTCACATGGCTGGCTCTCAATAACGTTACTTTTCAAACAATATGATAAACCTATTTATCCCAATCATTTGTGCACAAAGATAGCTGCGATTTTATCATCTTCCTGTCACAGGCCAGAAAATAAAAGTGACACTTTTACCTACAGTGTGAACATCCAAAGGTTTTGGAAATATTCACTCCCATTGTTGTTTGGTTAGCTTACCGTGAAAGCATATAATTCACGTAAACCCAGTTGACCTTGTATCATCCTGGAGGAGACCACACCTCTCTTCTATCAGCTGTCATAACAATTCATGCTTAATAGCTTCTGCACAAATATACACACGCTTTAGAAATAGGTGATGTGTTTGATTGCCAATCCAGCTGCGTTATTAAATTCAAAGGGAAAAAAAAGAGGATTGGGTGTGGGGGGTATAGAAAGAGGTCAACAAAGAGACAAAGACAGAGGGAATGAAGTAAATGACATGTCCGCTCTTGTTGCTGTGCACTCCTTTGAACAAATGATGAGCCAAATTCCATGCTCACTCACATACTTGGAAGGAAGTACCCTATGCTTCATACGGCCCTCTTTTTGTCGGCCTTTTGATGCCTGTCAACCCTCACCTGATGTGTTTGTCTTCAACTGCGTTTCTTCTTCTCAACATAGAACCAATCTGTAGACACAGCATGCACACATGAACAAATAAAACTAGTGCGGAACAAAAACCGCACAGTAGAAGTGGCAGTCATCCAAACATTTTCTCCCTGACTTTCACTGTGCAATAAGAATATACAGTGCACACTATGATATGGCTGGACACATTCCACCTACTTCAAAGACCTCTGGTGAACTGAGTGTGCATGATTACAGAGAGGGCTTGCTTTAAAGAGACTTGGAGGAAAAAAGTCAGAGAACGAGTGAGTACAGGGAAGAAGTGGGAGAGAGAGAAAGCAGCTGGGTTTGTGGTAAACATCTGGTGGTTTGGAGGCCTGGCCCTGACATACAGGGGAAATAGATGCATCTGGCGTCCAAGCTCCAAGTCTCCCTCATCCACTCGTCTCCTCACATTTAATCTAAGACGACCGCTCCACTTTGAACGTCTCATGCGGCACTCAAGGTCGCCTTTCTTAAACTTACAATAGATAGAATTGAAAATAATGTCACAGAGTGTAAGCTATTGCTAAATGTTTCCACTGTTAAACTGTGGGAAAGAACTGGTGTTGAGTTGCAGCGCCTGTTGCACAATCTGCTTATGTTAAAAGTTTCCCTAAAAGCCCTTCCCAAACAAATCTGCTTCACATGCTGTGTAAATATAATAAGAACTAAGGATTTTGCCTGTTATGTATAATTATCATGGTTGTATGTGACATCTATTTTTGGATTTATTGCTGCTTTTCTCACTGATTTCTGATGTTGTTTGTTGAGGCTACATTAAATGTACAATTGCTACAGAAGATTTTTCCCCCTTTTATTTGTTCTTTCTGTGTAGAATTAAACATTTGTGGTTTTTACAAAGGCCTTAACCAAGTGTAAATGCTTATTTCTCTAATAACATGATCAAAGAAGAAGTCAATATGGAAGATATTGCTAGTTCATTTAACAAATGCTTTGTTAACATTGGCCCTGAACTGGCGGCTAAGATTGATACAACACATGACACAGATATTCTCAACAATATTATAGACAATACAAATTCTTTATTTTTGGCACCGACAAATGAAAATGAAATAATAAAGATTGTTAATCAACGTAAGAACTACAAATCCACTGACTGGGAATGGCCTTGACCAGACTATAATTAAAAGTGCATTAACTAATATTGCAAAGCCTTTCAATCATATTTGTAATTTATTGTTGTGTACAGGAGAATTTCCAAACAATATGAAAGTCACAAAGGTTATTCCAATTCATAAAAGTGGAGACAACCACCAGTTTACAAACTACAGACCTAGCTCTACATTGGCCCAAAGTATCCAAAGTTCTGGAAAAACCTTTAATGGTATGTTTTATGGATTTATTGCGAAACATAGCTTACTTAATGACAGTCAATGAGGCTTTAGTAATAATAGATCAACAGCATGGGCATTAATTGATCTAACTGAGGAAATAACAAATAATATTGATAAAAAATTAGACTCAATAGGTACTGTATATTCATAGTCTTTCAGAAAGCATTCGATACAATAGATCATGCAATACTTCTTACAAAATTAGAAAAAAATGGGATCAGGGTAACTACACATAACTGGGTTCTATCATATTTAACTGTACGACAGCAGTGTGCACAGGTGGGTGAACACATATTATTAAGATATATGAGGTCCCCCATGGATCAGTACTGACCAAATGAACTAAACTAAACTTGTGCAGAGTTTGGTGACTGTCTGCAATCTCTAAAGTATGTTTTCAATAGTTTAAATGTGAATAACTGTTCTAAAGTTAGATCTGAGTCTAAATAAAAAATAAAATCCACAATATGGTGTCAGTACTGCACAATGAATTTTACAGTGTATAAACTCATCATTAAATATAAGATCTATTTTGTATGGAGATAGATAGCATTTGCTGTAATTTTCATTCATGGTGACATCTTTTATGTAACAGCCACTGCATGCATACATTCATGTCACCTGTTTAGGCCATTTAAGGATAATTAGTTGTTGTTTAAATTTAATTCCTTACAGGCACACCGTCCCGCTACGTGGCCATGTATTTTACAGGCTCAGGATTACACCAGTAGCAGTTTTCTTAGTGCAGCAGCAGGAATGTGTGTGTATGTGAGTGTGCCAGCAGAGAGAAATCTAGAACTCAAGGGCAATGAGTGTATTTGGCTGTGTCTACTTGCTGCTCCCTTGAAAATACAGCCAGCTTAAACAGGTTGATTACTTTTGGAGACAGACACTTACACACGCAGAGCATGCATAGTTTTGTAAATAGCTTGTGAGGCTTTTGTTTTCTTTAATGAACAAAACCATGTAATAAACCATTGGGTGTTAAAACCAGGGATTTAAGCCAGTACAGTGATACAGATCTGATTTTCTATATAGATGTAAATATGCTTCGAGGCCTTGTTGTTCAATTTAAAACAGCACTTGAATATTCCAATAGATTTGATCGATTTGTCAGAACATAGACCCTTGGACGTGTTATTGGAGGGTGCCAGGTTTGACTTCAGCCACCAGGGGGACTTTGGTCTGAGCTATTTTGTAGCCAACCCCCCACCCCCCCGTTCACGCTGTGACCCAATCACACACAGTTACATACATCTATGCACCAAAGTAAAATGTGTTTTTGATTTTATTATTTGGCTGTTTTTTATTTTTAAATTCTACTAACTTTTTAAAAATTATTATTAAATGAAGTTACTTTGTGACCTGGGGGTAGACATTGCCACATAAAGATTTGTTGTTGTAAGCTTTATGGATTAGTGATAACACATGCGCACTGAGAATTCTGCGTCAAGCCACCTGAAGAGGAACTGGTGATTTTGTTTAAATATTGGTAAGTAGTTTAGGGTACTGCATAAAATGCTTTTTTACGATTGACAATTCACACTATATTTAATACAAAACTTAAAAATCCTTCTCCTAAATCAGCCTTTATTCCTTTCAATAGTACAGATTCAGTTTTGTTTCTCCTGAAATAACAAGCAATGTGTGCAGCTTAGAGCTCTGTTTTGCCTTTCCTGTTGCGCTGCTTGTATTACGGTAAAGTGGGCGGGCTCTGGCCTCCATGTGCGTCGCGTTTTGATTGACATGGCGGAGTCTCCCAGTCCGAGTCGCGCCGCGCCAGCAGACAGGCAAAAGAGCAGAGCCTGGGAATAAAAAAAAACGCGCAGCTCCATCTTTTTCAAGATTCTTTTATTACAGCGAGGTGAGTTATTTTACACTTGTCTTTACTGTACGAACCGCCTCGTCATTTAAGGGCGAAAGTGGGTTCAGCAGATCGAGTTATGAAAGTTTTCAAACTGCGTTGTGAGTTTGGAGCAGTGAGTGAGCGCTGACGCCGGCAGTCTGGGCCACTTGGCCAGCGCAAAGGAAAAGGAAAACTGCTGCGGACTGAGTGGGGGCAGAATCGAAACTTTTTGGGGCATTTTGTTAGATTTTGACACATTTAGCCAAACTATTTTGAGCTTGGTTTTTGTTCTTTACTGCTTTCGCCTGAATGTCTCTCGCTTTAGGGGGCTTGCTCTTTGTGATTCCTGATCTCACCGCTTTCCCGAAAGAATGTGTTTTTTTTCCCTTGGAGAAGAAACTTCAGATGTGGGTGAATGCGCAACAGGAGAAAACTCAACATTTGTGTCATTTTATGCAACTGATCCCATTTGTTGTCCTGTCGTTTGAAACTTTGTGATTGTTTTGTGGGTGAAATCAGGAAACACGAACTTTTATAAACGGGAATAATCATTTGGGATCTGAAGATGCTGATGCAGACAGATTTGACAGTGGTGGTTGCGAAATCATCCACTGTTCATAGGAGGGACGAGTTATGCGATCACTTTGGAGAAATGCGTTAGTTGTTTTTGAGCCTCTGCTTTTCCACTGTGTGGTTTGCAGAATGCAGGATAAAATACGGCTTTGGAGAAGAGGGAAAAAGTGTCCTAACTCCAGCATATCCTAGCATTCCTTCCAGCCAGTCTGTCTGCCTCACTCTCTCCCCCTCTCTCTCTGAAACGTCTACGTGTCTGTTTGTGCAGCGAAGACACATCTCCCTCTGATGCAGACGTGGAAATCAAACATTGGGGCTCGTGGTTGGAGCAACAAAGTCAATGATGTGTTCGAGGATTTTCTGTGCAATAACTCACGTTTGAAATATCCTGAGCCTTCCAACTCAACAATAAAGGGACAAAGGTGCCAAGTATATACATGTATTGCACACATACATCACAAGAAAGATTTCAATATGTGTACTTTGCACCAGTAGGGGGAGTCCTGCTACAATGCCTAGTCCCTCTTTGGCACAAAATTAACAGAATAATTTAGTTGTTTAACCAATTTCTGATTCAAACTGGGGGAAAAAAATAGCTGTGTTAAAAATTAGGCACAGTGCATTCTTGTTAAAACATACAGAGGCCATATTGTTTTCAATGCACTGAGGCTAGCCCCAGATAGCCTTGCTACATACAGCCCCTTTAATCTTGATGACACTAAAGGGAACTTATAGGTTGCCAGCTCTGGATCAATGATTCACGTTTGAGTTTTGTTGAAGAGTTGTCATGCAGTTAATTAAAGAGATTTTGATTTGGGACTGCAGGTCCACCTTTTCTCTCTCTGCATGCTGTAGAATGTAAGCTAGGGGAAAAAATAACCTAACACACAGACATTGACATACACACAAGCATACATGCATATTTTTTAGGAGAAGCAGAAAGAAGCAGGAGAAATCTGATCCCAAATACATGACGTCAGATGACATTCCTTTGGTACAAAAAAGGCTGATGTGGCCATGTTTTTTTTTCTCCCCGAAGAAAAGCTGATATCCAAAGGAAAAGAGTGTAGGGAGAAGGAGGGGGCTGCCAGCTGAAAAGGTGTGTGTGTTCAGAGGTAAGGCAGCTCTCTGTGCTGTGCGTAATTGGGACATTTGTGAGACACAGCAAAATGTCAGATGGTAAAGATGTGAGCGAGAAGCAAAGATGATGACACTTGTGGGCATCTCGAGTAACATAGCCCAAGTCTATGCTTTCAGCTAAAGGAGCTCCTCAAAATTAGGACTAAATCAGCCCTAACTTGCATTTATATAGTTGCTTGACAGGTAAGATAAGGTGTCAGATTTAGGAATGCTTAGAATTACAAGCCCCAGGATGCCTCTTTTTGCAACTTGTTTGCTGCTTACGTTATCTGATGAAAAAGAGTATATAAGTATAAAAGTGACTATAAATCTGCTACATTACCATTCTTTGCTTTTATATTTGTGATATATGTATATATATATATACAAGTATAAGGCCAGGTGTGCCTAAGGCAATAAACATGCTCTCTAGTCAGCATCTTGATATGCCAACACCTGTGAGGTGGATGGATTATCTCAGCAAAGGAGAAGGGCTCACTGACGCAGATTTGGACAGATGTGTGAACAGTATTTGAGAGAAATAGACCTTTTGTTTACATAGAAAAAGTCTTAAACCTTTAAATTCAACTAATTAAAAATGGGGGCAAAAAACAAAAGTGACATCATTTAAAACATTACAAAATATATCTGGGTGGTGCAGAGCATTTTCAGGAAAACAGAACTTTCTTAGGTCTTTAATTGCGTTGGTTGAAACACACTCATTACTTGTTATTGTGATTGACAGGACTGTTAGCAGATATACACAGAGGCCTTTCTAAACAATAATGTTTTAGATTTGTAGCATGCTCCTCCTGTGAGTTTTGTAAGTACATGAAAGGAGGACAGTCATTGTTACTTTGACCTTTTACAAGAATAGCAGCTAGGTTAAGTAACACTTTGCATACGTTATTGACCTGGGTTTCCATGACACTGTCACACAGGTAGAACATATGCATTTGTGTCAGTGAAGCTGTCGTCGTCGCACATGGAATTAAATATTGTTTTCATCTGTGTGATGATACTATACTAAGTGCTAATGGCGGGAGCTTGAGATGTAAATTTAGTGAAGTATCTGGGTTTGAGGTTTGTGGCATGTGTTCTGGTAAAAGCAAGTTGATTCAGTGTTTGTGACAGCTTTTTGACACATTCTAACATAAGCAAAAAGGGAGTTGTCTCTGTCGTGGCTCCTAAAGCATCTGTCTGCCGTCCAGGTTGTCATCTTCCTACCTGCGCTGACTTGAAGTTCTCATTAGAAGCCTTCAGGTGCTTGTGTTGGAAATGGGGTCAATGTAGGGGCAGGATGCTACAGTCATTGTGCGCGTGTGTGCCTGACCGCTAACCTAGAACATGTTATCCAAAGGCTAGTGTTACTTAACGGAGCTTGTGTGTCAGCAACAGAAGCTGCAGTGGCTAGAGTTACTTTGACAAGACAATACATCCCTGGAAAATGTGTGTGAGCATGAGAAAGAGAAGCTAAGAACAAGAGGAGAGCTCCAGATTAGCTTCCTGAGGTTAGATCAGATTTAAATATTTTGAAATGTGCCTGCAGTTTTGTGAAAGTCATTAGGTATTATTACCAAGTCAAAAATAAGTTAAGGTTCCAAAATTGTTTCAGACAAAAGCTGTGCTGCGTTCAATGGAATTTAGTTTTACTTTTAGCTTTGTTAGAGCAGCACTAGCCAACTTTTTAGGAGTTATACCCATTCAATGTTAGTGTCCGCAACTACTGCAGCTAACACAATGATGTGTCTGACACTTTATTTTTAGTTGCCTGTATTCTATACATAAAAGACTCATGAAAATTAGTCGTAATCAAGCGAGGTATGCTATCTCACAAGATAGCAGTGTGCACTTGGGTTAGGGATCTATCAAAATGGCTTTGATGGTACATTATTCTATTCAGTATTGTGTATTAAATGTAAAAGTAGATACTTTGTGATGGTTTAAAAGAAAAGAAATGCTGTCCACACTCCCTTTTTTTATTATGCCAGACAGTAGCCTTTAAAAAGGCCATTTAAAATAGTCTCCTTTGCAAACAAGTCTGTAAATATAGAGGCAGTGTGGACACTGTGGAAACTAGTGTGGAAGATTTGTGTTTTTAGAATGAAGATGCATTTTTGTGGAGTTATACACAACAACACAGTAAAACACCTTGCCTGCAGGGGTGTAATGCGACAGGTGTGCACTTCTTACTTGGAGCTGTGGTGACATTTTGTCAGATGAAAAAGCCTGGTGTGAAGGGAGACTTTTACTACAGCACCACAGCTGATGTGTAGTGGCTCTGTTCTTGTGAAGGTCAAGGGACTGACACCTGGAGAGCAGAACGATAGTTTCGGCAGTTTCTCTTCCATCTTGTGTTTTTTTGCCCTTGCATCCTGATGATGGGTAGTAAAGCACATATGTTCTCCCTGTAGTGTGGCAGACTGCTCTTTGCCTTTAAAAAGCCTTTTTGGCCTCTGAATCATGTGTTAAACATGATTCAGTGCAGAAGAAGTTGAAGTCATTTAAAATCACAACCACAAAACTCTGTTCACTGACCTGGGTTTTTTGTTTCTTACTATTTTGAGGATTTCATGGTGTTATCTTATCTTGTGGTCATGCTAAAAAATACTTTCTCTTTCACGTAAAATGTTTCTACCCATTTCCAAAAACACATGTCCTATTATTATTACCCATTCTGCTCAGTGTGTTGCTTTCACTTTCCCAGGATTTTCCTGTATGCTTTGCTCTTCTATTCTGTGTCTTGACCCTTTTTTCTCAAACCTAGGCTCTCTGTTGAAGTATCCCAGCATCTCATGTTTGCTTGGCATAGAGCTGTAATGTTTACCCGCCTCCCACCCTCCTTCCCCGTCTCACTCATTCTTCTAAGCCCGTCTCCCTTTTTTGTCTCCCTTGATAATTTCCTGCATTGTTGACAGTTGATTTAGAAGAAGATAAAAGAAGCCTTTCAACTATTCCCCCCTCTTCTATTCTCCTCACTCCTCTGTTCAAGGATGGCTTTAGCGTAATGTTTCATAACAACACCACTTCTGTGTCTGGTTTTGCCAGTTTCTGTCCCAGATAAGAAGTCTGACATTTGGGCTGACTATGATTATTGGCATTTCCACTAAAACTCCCCAAGGACTGTGAGTGAAACTAATTGTTATCCTAATTTTTACAACAATAGTTACAGTCTCAAGGTCTGATTTCTGTTTGAGTCAACATATGGTACAAACATTAACATTTTCAACTCAGTTTGTCACAATGAACATGAACTAGAATTACACTGTGGGCATGTGATGCAACACACACATTGTTCATCACTCACAGTTCACTTCAGTGTATCCATACGGTCTGAGCATTAAAGAGCATAGGTGACAGTGTGTCCAGCTCTCTTAATAGGTCCATGGTGGTCTGGCACTAACTGTGCCAGTTAGATGACCTGCTAGCCTGGAGTGCTAATGCCCTCTCACAGTTCCTCAGGGCACACACCACAGAAATAGCACTGCATTACCCACTTGTCTGTGTCTGTGCGAATATGCATGTTCAGCTGTTTAAGCATGCATCTCATCTCACACATGCACCACACACACACACACACACACACACACACACACACACACACACACATGCACACACACATGCACACACGCACGCACGCACGCACACACACACACACACACACACACACACACACACACACACACACACACACACACACACAGAGTTAACTTTACGTGCCCGCATTAGTATGCCAGGCATGTTGGTGTTTCTAGTTGGCAGCTCCATGGAAAGTTCCGCCAGTTGTTAATGCCGGTTCTTATGCCTTGTTGTGAGTGGCATCAACTGTGTGTGTTTCTCAACTGTCTGCAGTGGACATCAGTATGTTTATGTAAGACTAAGTATCTTATTGCTGAATGTTACATTGACCTACATTGAAATCGGAAGCCCTTGCTTTAAGTATTGGACAACTTCTCTTGTGTCACATGTGGACTTGCGTGGTCAGACCTAAGGGTTCCTGCTCAGGGAAGGAAGTAGATGTGTTTTTATGCAAAGCCACATGTTTTATTGCTTTCCCTTGTTAAATCACCCACCCTCTTCCTCTTTGCCCCCCCCTCCAGGGTATGCAGACACACTCCAACACTGCCCCCCTTGTCTCCCCCACCCTGGCGCTGCACTGCATACCTAACTTTCCCACCTATTCTTTCCGTTTCTGCCAAGTTTAGACTCAGTTGCTTTAACAATAGTTGATGAATTATGGCATGTCAATGTTTGATGCACCTCTATTATTGCACTATTGGCTGTTACTTTTGCTGCACTTTTTATTACCGGTATGCTGCATCTCATGATGTATATTAAACTATCTGCTGTGGGTGGATTTCTGCTCCATTTAATGATGTCACGCATTGTTGCAGATCAATTCAAATCACATATTCAAATGCTAATGCAGGTTAATGTCACCGACCTGTATTTTATAATCAGATAAAATGAGTTCAGAATTAGAATAAGAAATGTCAAAAAGTTCTTCTGTTAACGTCACAGTCATGCAGCATTTGCCAATGTCAATGGACCCATTATCATTTGGTAAAAGCTACTGTACCTTGGGTTTAAGAGGAACGTTCTCATAAACACAGTTATCTCATTGTGAATATGGCCTCGTTTCTCAATTTTCCTTCACTCCCCTCCTTGCCCTCGAGCCGGACCCCCCACAAATCACTAAAACATTTCAAACACACACGGGCAAATCTCCACACACAAACACGGGGCAGGCAGGAACGCACACATCCCTGAACCAGTGTGTGAAATCCTGAGGCTGATTGAGGAGGAGGAATGTGACCCTGTGACCCTTGGGTGTGGGGAGGGGTGGTATAAGATGGAGCAAGTGAATGTATGTACACTTTCCATCGCCTTACCAAAGTGTTCCACCTGATTGATTCTAATTCACATGTAATTAAATAAGACTCCCATTCAGAACACTAAAAAAACTACCAACATGTAGTCACAACACAACTTCATTCATTCATTCATTCATTCATTCATTCATGATTTGCTGTGTTTTGAGATGTCTGGAGACAAAAAAAAGTTCAAAATTCTCAGACTAAGTTGTTGGCTTGTCTGTAGAGAGGAGACTGCTTTCCCATGTTGGTGTGATAGCACCTGGACACACCACCCACAGGACAAGCTTTTTAATGATCCATAAAACTGATGATCCAAATGCGTCTCAGTGGTTTGTCTCTGTGTTTACCCGGCCGAGAATGTGTGTCTGTGCATCCGTGTGTATCTATGAGAATAGAGGGGGAGTTTAGTTCACTTCTTGACTTAGCATAGCTGGCTTAATTAAGGCTCAGTGCATGCGGCCCCAGCGGAGCGCAGCATTAGTGGCAGAGGCATGCTGTGTGAGCTGGCCCGGGCGGCAGCAGGTCCGCTAGCGGTGAATGTGTGCTTATTGTCTGAGCGCCGCGGTTCTCTTCTTTGACTCCTCTCTGCTGACTGCTTGTAATGTGAAGCTGATTATGGTGATTGTAGGTTAATGTATTGAAAGAGGTGCTAATGCAGTCAATTGAATTTATTGCATGCTTTAGTGACTTGGATTATCCCAACTGACATGACGGACTTTTTGTGATGAAGAAATATGGATACCAGATTAATTTAAAGGTTGGCATGTATAATATTACACACACAATATTGCACAATACTAGGTAAACATGCAATAACTGTGATTTATATGTTTGATTAAATGTCTGCTTTTGGTTTTATTTGTGTTTTAACATATAAAGAAATTCAAGTCTCCTAAACTGGTCACATAATTGCAATCAGTCACTTTTATATTGCATCACATTTAGATTTATGCCCTGATTATTTCAACATGAAAAGTATGGAATGGAAGACCAATGCAAGCAGTGTATTTATGATAGCGGTCACTGCAACTGTTGAAATTGGGATTACATAGTGCATTCAATACCATCAGACCAGCTATTCTTAGTGAAAAACCTAAGAGTCTGGGGTTGGACTTATATTTTATCACGAGGCTCACTAATTACCAGGACAGGTAGACCACAGTTTGTCAGTCATTATTGGCACAGAGGCTCCTCAAGGTACTGTTCTTGCTCCATTCCTCTTCATGTTATGCACAATGAGTCCTGCCACATTCAGAAATATTCTGGTGACACAACAATAGTGGATTGCATCAAAAATGGACAAGAATAGGACTACAGGAACCTTTTATAGAGAACTTTTATAGATGGAGCCTAGAAAACGGTCTAATTCTGAACACCTCCAAAACAAAATAGATGTTTATTGACTTTAGGAATGATCAGTGGAGAAGACATTGAAATAGTTTCCACCTTTAAATACCTGCTTGGACAACAAGTTGGACTTTCCTTTATAGGAAAGGCCAAAGACGTTTTTTTTCCTATAAACTTTTATATATAAAAAAATAGAACTCCTACCTCGCCCCCTGCGGGCGGTCTCCTCCATTGAAGCTTGGGTCCTCTACCAGAGCTCGAGGGTTCTGCGCAGTATCTTGGCTGATCCTAAGATTGCGCTCTTCTGGTCTGAGATGTCTTGTGTTCTACCTGGGATCTGCTGTAGCCACTTCTCCAGTTTGGGGGTTATTGCCCTGAGTGCGCCAATGACCACGATTACCACTATGGCTTTTTAGTCCTTCTCAACTTCTTTGTTTTTCTCTAGTTTCTCTAGTTCCTTTTTCCTGATGTTGACATCAAAGCTATTTCTTTGTCAACCTCAGCAGCTTTCCTCTGTCAGGAACTCCCGGGCTACTTTTTCTCACTAGTCCACTCCTGACGGCTATTAAAATTGAGTAATCTGATGAAAGTGCGGTGCAAGGACTGACTTCATTTAAAACAACTACTTGATTGAAGCCTTGATAAAAGCATGGTTTTGTGCAAATTGTGCACACCAAAGTACTTCAGCCCTATAGTACCATTTAAATGCAAAGCATGTTGCAGCGAGTACAGAAACCGCTCCACTAAAATCCATTTAAATTTAAAAAATACTGTAGTTTAGTGAATTATTTGCAATTAAAATGTGATTAATTGACATTTATTAATTACAAAGTTTCTAATTAATTAGATACATTTTGTATGTTTGTGTGTGTGTGTGTGTGTGTGTGTGTGTGTGTGTTTGGTCAGTGGATTGGTTAGTACCTTTAACACATTGTAAATGTCACCCAGCCTATTTACTTCCTCAACACTATTCCATAGTTTCACGCTGTATGGCACTCTCAGCGATACTGTCATAAGCCTATAATGTATGTTATGGACAGTGAATGTTATACATGGGTCTCAATCTGTGGTCTGACTTAGGGTCAGGGTAAGCCCCTTTAGTTGAGATGTTTGTTGAAGATTGTACATTTTGAGTTAACATAACCCAAATTCATGCTGAGTAAGCTAATTCTGCATGCTTCATAAGGCACCAGTAATACCCATTCCAAAAAGTCTATGGGTTGGTTTACAAATTTGTGCCTAATTGGCCACATATTCTCTAAAAAAAATAAATTGTTCTAAAAATGAGAAAATATGATGTGAAATGTGAAAATAATTCCTGAATATCAGCAAAACTTGGCTGGAATAAAACAATAAATATAAATAAATAAATCATTTCACAGATGTAATTATTAAATCTTTGTGAACATTGAGAGTTGTAATAATTCTTTGGTCACTAGCACCATGTATGCTCGAGTTGTTTGGCTAAAAATGTTAGACATGAAAGTGGCAATATATGTGTGGCCTCCATGCTTATGTTTACTCAGTGAAAATATTGTCCGCTGACCGCCAGTGCATACAATGAATTAAGTGCATGTGTTTCTGGAAAAGAGCGTGCATGCATACTTATGCACCCATTTTGTGTATGTTTGTGTGTGTATGTATGTACACACTGGGTGCCGATGTGCGCAGTGAGGAGGAAGTGGCTGTGTTTGTTTAAACTATGCACGCTCAGCCATGTGGGACAATTTAGCGGGAATGAGACCCCCCCCCAACAATCCCTTGCTCTCCTCCCCCCACACTATCCCGAACTCTTCTGAATGAGCGGCTGTCTTTTGAAAGCTGAAGGGGCTGTTTGGGAAGTGGTGCCAATAGTAGGGAAGTAAGGGCAGTGGAGGGGGGAGCGCTGAGACATGTTAAAGCTTGATGTGGGGCAGAAAAAGGGGATGAGGGAAAAGGGTGAGGGACTAACGCTCATTGGCCACTGGGTCCTACGAGTGAAAACCATGCAACCACAAAACTCATACACACACATACTTCATTATCTGAGCTGAACTTGAAATGGATAGAGCATCATATTAAAGGGATTATTTTACATAGAACCAGTGCATTTCACAGCTATAATCGACTGTAGTTGTAGTAGACTGGGTGACAGAATAGTGTGGACGCGACGATGATTGAGTCCTAATACGTGGCTTGTGCAGCGTAATGCCACATTTGTATTATATTGTCATGTCTAGAATATAAATTATCATGTGTGTCTTTCTTTGGCCGCAGTATGTGTGTCATTTTTATAAGAAAAATTACTTGAGTAATTCTTTCAACCTGCGTTGGGTTCATTCCGTCCTCAAATACCCATGGTGACAAGAAAATGGCTTTGAAACAGCAGGTATTTTTCTTACAAAGGCATTAATATCTGTGTAGACAAAAGGAAACCCTAATCTATCGGCCTGTAATATTGACTTGCCCTGATCAAAGGCTCTCTTTATTGGAGCAACATGGATTTTTTTTGAGACCTATTAGTTTTGGGTATTTAACCGTGACAATTAATCTGAAAAATAAAATTCAGAACCTGTCACTGACATCATCTTCTTGGTTATAACTGAAAGATTGGCAACTCTTTTATAAAAAAAATATGTTAGTATAATCATGATATTAAAGTGGTACAGCATAACTTTTAGCTAGTAGCATCACCTTTCGAAAACAAACAACGCAGTCTGTAGAGGGATCTGCGCCATCTAGTGGCTACATGTTACACAGCGCCGCTTTAAGATAAATCTGCCTAACCCCTTCCTAAACATTTGAATTCTGCTTCAAAAGTTGGATGACTCTATTGGGTTTTCCCTGAGTGTTGATTCACATGTTCTACTCTTTCACCACATCAGCTACTCCTCTGACTAAAGCCAAAACATACCCTCAGAGCAAAAATATCACATTTTTATTTTTGAGAGTAGTTCTGATAAGTGGATGACTAAGTTAGCCGTGGGACCTCTTTCTGTAACAAACAGATTCTCCAGAATCCTTGCGTCATCTGGACATGTTCTAAAAGGTGGATCCTCTTTGTTGCCTTTGGGACGTTGCTATATTTTCCCATATTGTAAAACAAATTGGTATTCAAAATCTTTTATTTTAATAGCTCTTTGTCTTTCTCAGTAGTCTCTTTTTACTTTTATTGTTTTTATTCACCTCTATTATTTCATATTTTGATTCAATGTTTTCTTCCAACTGTGTGCTTAGAGTTGTTTGCTATTGTGCCTATTTGTTGTTTGTTGGCATGTCTGTTTGTTGTCTTACTTACTGCTCAAATGAATTGCCCCTAGTGGGATTAATAAAGCTGTCTGAATTTGAATCTGAATGTTAAGCAAGCTACAATTACCTCTGGCACTGTATTAATGCACTTAAGTGTCCATCTCAGCTGTTGTAGACGTATTCCAATTATGTGTGGCCAGGCTGAGCTGTGGATGAGATCCTTGGTGTCAGGGAGGGGTTTGCTTCTCAGGCTAACTCACTCAAACTGAATGAGCTCGATTGAGCAAAGTCTGAACTGCACTGGGGCTACACTGAGAGAACAGAGCTGGCGAGTTTGAAAGGACGAAAAGAGAAGAAAAATCTGGAAGCGCTACTTTTTTGGGGAGTGAGTCATGATCATGTGCCTGTGGGAAAATAGCCACTTCCTCTATATTAAATACAAACAAATAAGCAGTGAAGTACACAAGAGTCCCTAGGTTGTGTGACTTATCTCTGATAGGAGAGTGCAGAGGACACCAAGACAGCTGTGATGAGACTGAAGATGTTCTTATGTCCCAATGATAGTGAAGACTGGGGCTGGGGTAGGTTGGTGTTTGTGTCGTGTGTAAACTATTTTGTCGTGGTGTGTTTAGGCTTTGAACATCTGGTAAGCAACGACGTTTTCTCACATGGAGAAACATACCAACTAGCTGCTAGTGTTTCCGGCAGTGTTGGAGTCAAGACCACACCAACCAAGACTAAGACTTAGAAGGACTGAGAATGATTAAAATCAAGAACAGTTCTAAAACTACAATTCTTTAACTTCAAATTTACAAATGACAAGAGGAAATGGGCTGTTTTGCTAGCACTATTGAAAGAGTGGTAAACCCAAAGTTCTTTTTGTCTGTCTCAAAACAAGTCTACTGCTTCCACAACACTAGGTCCTGCCCGATGTAACTGGTAGAAATTTAGTCTTAGTCTTGAATAGGCTATTACTGCCACTTTGTCTCTTTGTTTTTCTACTTTTGCCCACAATGACCAACATTATTTACATCCATCTTCCTTGCACATGGGAATAAAATGGATTAATATATGTCTCTGTTTTTTTTCTCTTCTGACGTTGCTGCTACGTGAATACGTGGCAAGCTTTGGTCTGTAAGGGCCTCTACTGTGGGTTTACTGCCTGCTGGGCCCCTGCCCAACCACACACATTCACAGAGCCATACACACATGGCCAGCCCTCAGCCGTACAGCTGCAGGAGGGAGGGGAGGCTCACTGGCAGATGCAAACATCTGTTGGAGCTTGCTGCGCTAAAGTGAAGCTAGTAGCTAACGCTCCCAGCAGCGCAACACACAGAGCTTATTGTAAACTCTTTAAGAAACAGTCCAGGGGAAAAGTGGGGAGCATGTTGCTTAATTTGCTGAACTCATTTTCCTTTCCCTCTCGGTATCTGTCATTCTCTAACACTAACCTAGTGCCTGCTGTGTATAGTATGACTATACTATACACAGTATAGTATACTGGCTGGACTAATGTTTGTTCTAGACCAATAACACAATTAGGATTCCTCACATTTCTCTCACCATTCAACCTCCGGCCACTTGTTCTCCCCATTTTCTACCTCTTGTCCTTTCTGTCCTGTCTCCTATTTAACAGATTGCTATCAGTTCCTTCTAGAACAGACAGCAGATAATATTGATTTAATCACACCAAATTGCTGTATTTTTTACAAAACTGCACTGCTGTGGCAGTCACAGGTGAGTGTGTGTTTGTGTGTGTGTGTGTGTGTGTGTGTGTGTGTGTGTGTGTGTGTGTGTGCGTGTGTGTGTGGGAGGGGGTCTACTTTATTCTTGGCACAGTTCCTGTGTTTGGTCCACTGCTCTTCCGCTAACGGCTTGGTGCAGGTGATCTTTCACCAATTAACCTTTCTCACAGTGGAAACCTCTCCCACAGCTCCTGACCTGAGTGTAAAATAGCTGCTTCCTCTTGATTTTGTTCACAAGGAAAGCTGATGCCTCATTGACCAATCCCTCCTATCGTCCCTCATTCTCCGCCTCTCCATCTTTCTGCGTTACTGTCTCTGTCAGCTTTTCTTTCTCTCTGACCCATGTTTTGTGTTCAGGTTGTGTTGAGGGTGTAGTCTTAGTCCTCTGTGTGTGTGTTATGTAACTGTAGTCTTTTCTCAGGGAATGATCTGCAGTTTCTTTGAGTTGGACTTTTGCTTCTCCTGCCCACCCATTGGCCTCTGCTACAGCCAATGACGTGCCTGATGGTTCCCAGTCGACCAATGGGAAAGAGCTGTGGTAGTTTGACAGGCCGCTGGAACCTGGTGGAGGTGGGGTTTTTCCAGGAAGTGCATGTAATAGAGTCAAATCCTGAACACTTTGGCTTAGCTACTTTTTTGGCACTCTGAAATAGAATTACTTTTGTGTGGGTTGAAACTAGCTGCATATGTAGTTGCACAAAGCTTTTTGAAGTATAAAGTAAGTATAGCTTAGGATGTTTTAAAATCCACTCAACAATTTTATGTACTCCCAAGTTTTCCAAAATAACTTTCAAAAGATTTATATCTTAGGGTTAGGGTGAGGATTATTCTAACCTTAAGATGACCCATTTTGTTGGGGTATAGCACTAGTAGCTGAAACACTGGGGTTCTCTACAACAGTTTAAGGAACTGTTAAGTATTTTTGTAAGTATTTATTTGGCTCAATTTAAGCTGTGCTGGAAAAAATGTCATTAGGATAAACAATAAAGTTGATCATATCCTTCTTGTAAGCCACTGTTGGTTGTATAATGCTGCAAAAAGCACATTATGATTCTTAATTGCATCTATTTGTAACAGAAAGTCAAGGTGCGTAACCATAGCATTTGTAGTTTTGCAAAGAAATGCTCTTTTTCAATGTCAGTGTCTTGGACTAATTGGATTGAACTTTCACTACACATGAGAGTGTATGACATGGAAATTTTTTTTTTTATTTACCTGTAAATGCTGCAAACATGACCAATAAATGTTTAATACTTTTTAAGGAAAGCGATATGAAGGGAGGGGTGGAGAAACGGCTGACTTTTGTCGCTGGGTCATCTGTTTCTGGCCTTGTGTTTCTGAAAACCAGGCCTGATGAGAGGATTGGATTGGTGTCTAAATGGACGGATGGTAGGATAAAAGGGGAGAAAGGCTTTGCCCAGGGTGCTTATTTTCTGTGCGCGTAGGGCTTGAGATGCAAGGTAAAGACAAAATGCTGAGCTGAGTCGTTTACCAGGCTTAGTCCTGACTTGTCGGCGCCCTCTCTGCACACAACGATCTGCAGAATGCCTGGTATTTAAAGGAAACGGGAAACAGGCTAGGGGAAAGAGGGAGAAGATGAAAGAAAAGTAATAGTTCTTTGAATGAAGTAATCGAGGAAAATAATTAGCGGACAGTGATTTTCTTGTCTTCAGCATAAGGGAATACATTTCAAATTGCATCACATTAAGATTTAGGGTGTTGCAGCAGTTTGCTAATAGCTCCTCATCTGCCTTGAGTTATGTGCACAATGTAGAAACCCACCACACTCCAACCTTGGAGACATTCTGTAAAAATGGAGAAATGCTTGTATATGAAGGGAATGCTGGATGTGGCAAGAATAAAATCTTCCAAACTATGTTCAACAGTGAATGGTTAAATTGAGGACAGCAGCAGTATAGTGCTGGATAGCCAGGAGAGCACATACAGTATTCCTGCACAGTATCCCTGCTGTGGAGATCTTGTGTCTGGTTGATGTGTCCCCATTTAGCTGCAGAGTTACGATAGCTGTCATCAACTAAATGCCTACTCCTTTTGGAAACGCAAGCAAAGATCCCCTGCAAAGAGTAGTGTGGGATATTGTCAGTGATATATGATTATTAACATGTAATTTGTTTGACAAGATTAAAAATAGAAGGGACTTGTTGGAAGCCCTAAGCCAGACAAGGAATTTCTTTGACATCAGACAGTTGAATCTCAGTGTTCAGGGTAAAAAGGTGCCCTACAGGTCTCATTTCTGGGAGATTGGTGAGTGTCTTGTTCGTACATGGTTTGCAAGTGGAACGTGTGTGTGTGCGTGCGTGCGTGTGTGTGTGTGTGTGTGTGTGTGTGTGCGTGCGTGTGTGTGCCTGTATGTGTCCGTTGCATTCCTCCCCACCCGGTGCAAGTTCTTTTTTGTGGATGACATATCATTACCGCAATTACAGGGTGAGAGGCCTCCGACCATACTTAAACAAGTAAATGTATGCGAGCACACATGCAAGCCAAATGCAAAAAAATGGAAGTTGAAAAGCTGAATGGAGAATTTTCAGCTCCTTTTATTGTCCCACATACAGCTGTAATGTTTTCATGAATGCATTTTGTTTGAAAGGAACATTAAAATACCATTCTTCTCTTCTGTGCATTACCAAAGTGCGCTCTTTATACCTCCAGCTCCTGATGTTGGTAGAAGTAGATGAGGAAATTTAAAGGGTAACCCACCTACTGAGTTGTGGCCAACGTGGGAACTGGAAGAGTGTCCAGCTTTTATAAAATCCCTTCAGTGTCTTTCTGAAAAGTGTCTCTGTGTACGTGTGTGTCCTTCAGAGTAAGCACTAGCAGCATTCCTCTTCTACCTCCCTCTCTTTACACTCTTCTTTCTCTCCTCCATCCCTCCCCCATGCCTTCTTCCCCCTTTTCCACTCCACCTCTCTTTTCCTTTTTTTCTCCTCAGTCTGTGTGCGTATTCGAAAAAGAACGAATGAGAGAGAGAGACAGCAGGTCTCCCATACACTGAATACCTTTTGTAAAAGGAGCTGAGGTTGAATGGGAGTGGTGTTGGTGGCAGTTTCCCACAATATTTAGAAGCTACGTCCCCCTTTTCCTCAAGAACTCTCCAACGCATCAGTGTGCCTGTGTGTCAGTGGATTAAATGCCTGCAATGATTAAACTTGTCAACCGATAAGTTGTTTTTTAAAAGGACTTGACTCAATCTCAGTCATGTTTTGTTGGAAGAGTGTATTCCTACTTGCACCCCAAAGTGAATAGATCCTCATTCAGCTCTGGGCACTGACACCTGAGAACATTCCTCACTGCTTAACGCACACCCAGCATGAGAAAAAAGATACCTACAGCAATGTCTTAGCTGTGGTTCACTCTGTGCTATTTGCCTCCTCGTATGTCAACACATTTACATGCAATAAATTCATGTACAGCAACAGTGATTAAGTTTTAGATGTGTCTTATTTCTATTAGGTAATACTCAATGGGCCCCCAGTTTAGAGCAGACACCACAGTCCGAGTAATACTTTAGTCTCCAAAACAACTGCTTCTGAGTGAAAAAAATATATATATATGCATATCTAAATGGATATAAAGTTTTTTAGGTAGGATTTTTTTTAAAATATGCCTTTTATTTAGTGCAGGTTATTGTTGACCCTTGCCAGACTGCAGACTGGACAAACATTTCTCTGCTGGAGGTGATGCAATAATTATTTAAATGTACCTCCTTTACATTAACAAATGTCCATTTATATACAGATCCAAGTAGGGTAATCACTTTTTGAAAGTGTCAGTAGACCGGTTTGCTGTTCTTGTTTCTTTTATCACACAGCAGATGGTATTTAAAAATGAAGTTGGGAAAAAGTTCAATAGTTCAGCCAGGTGCACAGCATGTTGCAAAGTTTTTTTTTCTGCATGCCTTTACTTCGAAATAGAGTTTGATTTTGTACAATTTATAAATCATTCATTTTAAGAAAAGTAAGCATCTATAAAAGGAGAAAATGGTTAAATTAATTGCAATTTTCAACTTCTAACAAGGCTACATTTAAGTTATGTAGCAGTGTATGCATCAATTAACAAAGTCAAACCAATTGGCGCATGTATGTTCAAGCTAAATTATGTAACACTTTCTTTTAAGGCTTAGTCACAAACATTCATCAGATAAACTGTGATGCTGTTACTTTCAATATCAGGCTGTCCTAACATTCGCAGTATAACTGACTATCTGTCAGGCTTCTATAGATTCCTGTCATCTCTCTTGCTTGTCCGTTGATAATGCTGCTTCACTGGGATTACATCTGAAATCAATGCTTATCTTGTTTTGCGGCTCAAACACTTCTAGAAAGAATGTGTCACGCCTAATACAGGTGAGCCTTGTATCTTCCGCTTATAAATGAAAAAGACCTGGAGCAGAATCGGAACTGCATTTGGAGTGGAGGGGCTCTTGTGTGCTGTAGACTCTACTAGAGCAATGTCAGAGTTATTAGTGAGTGTTACAGACAGACAAATGGGCTGGGATTGTGTTGAAGCGATGATGTTAGTGTGTGGAAAGACAACCCTTAATTAAAAGAAACATGGTTTGAAGACTGTTTTTCCAACTGTTCTGAAATTTCAATAGAACAGCAGGATTATAAATCTATCATGGAAATGTGTTAAAAGCATCTAGCCATTTTGTGTCATTAGCAAACTTAAAAAAAAAAATACAAATTAGAAATGTCATATTGACACAAAATATTGATTCAGCATTCCACGGCATGACAAATAACAGGACTCTAGCCACTTTGATCTTTACAGCTGCAGTCAGGACTTGGTCAGATTCTGCAATGTTTAGTGTCAATAGGGCACACCTGCCTAAAGCCTGGGGGCAAAATCTGGCTCCACACATACATGTTGACATGTGAGACTGTTTCATGTAATATACAGTATATCCTGTTCTATCATTTATCTATTTAATAAAGATGTGTTGTGATATCCTGCCTGTTAATGTGTTCTCATACACGGTAGCATACGATGGTGTGGCCCATTACTCAGACAGTATTATATATATATACGGGTGACTAGGCACTGTGTCTATGAAGAACAGCTCATTCTTTCTTTTATCATGCCAGACAACCATCAAAAAGACTTTGAGGCTATGATTTGAACTATTTAAGTGTTATGTAGCTCAATTGCAGTGTAGCTGTAAAAGGGGACCTGTTTTGGTGAATAATAGAGATATTTGTAGTGTGTAAACAGTTTTTGATAAAGCTATCTGTAACAGTTTATCAAAACATTTTATAATCTGTGCAAATCAAAGTTGGACTGTTATGAATTGCTGGCACTGAATACTATTCTCACTCACCAGTGTGGCTCTTAGTAGAATTCACTTCTTTGCAGTGCACTGGTAAAAATGTTCTGCTGAAAGTAGTATAATCATGTGTGTGTATTTCTGCGAGGTGTGAAGCAGCCGAATGGAAGTAAGTCAGACTGTCTGCTCGGTGGTTGTGAATGTCCATTATGCTTCATCAAGATGGGCAAACTAGAGTCATAGGGTGTGTGTGAGTGAATGACACTATGAGTAATGACTGAGCACTTGCCTCTGAGTACCTAGGGCTTCTGTGTTAGTGACTGTTACCGTTTGGTGTGTGTTAAACTCTATGCAGCTTTTATGTAGGAGAGCTTACATAGGGCTTTCTGTTTCAAGACACAGACACGTGTTCATGGATGTCCATACGTGCACTCTCATACAGCCAGACAAGTGGGAGATTGTTTTCTGGATTCAACATGGAATTTTTCATTTAACATTTTATCCCTGCTGGGAATCAACACCTTATTCCTCCCACATGCTTTTGGGATGGGAAACCACAGTGTGCGTTTGTGTGGGGATGTCTTTAGCTGTCAACAGCAGTGTCCATCTGGCTATAAATCCACAGGCAAACAAAGGTCATTGTTCATTGATACATTTCATTCACATATATGCATTAGCTCTTGTAGGAACAGCTGCTACATCCTTCCTACATTTAACAAAGTAGAATCAGTCTCTTGACAACTCAAATCTTTTCTTCTTTTCTTTACTCTGCAATTTCACACATCGCTTTGCCCAAATTGCAGTGAAAGGTTAAGTGTTTAAATTTTTTAAACAGGACATCAATAAGCCGTTTGCTTCACATAGGGGTTTATCTATCAGGATGGTCTTTAAGAGGCTTTCTGACTAAAGAACATGGTTTCCCACTTAGCTTTGTGTTATTAGTCATGAGTAATTTAAAAGACGAGTCTGCTGAAAATACAGTAACCATAGTGTTTGGAAAAAAAAGCCAATTTTTATGTCTGGCAAAAGGCAATGAAATATTTTTGGAGATTTTAGGCAAGGTCCGCACTAATTCATTTTTGTTAAATGAAAACCTCTTCAGAACCATTACTTTGTGTAGATTTTATATTGCCATTTTCTTTATTGCTTCTTCATATTATGTAGTAAATGCTGAGTTGAGTTTGTCCTGTTTGCATTGGAGTAATGTTCCAAATAAAAGTAGCACACAGTAATTGATAGTTATATATATTGGATTTGTTCTTAAATTGGGAATTTATTTTGAAAATGAAGTGTTCTTATTTCTCCAATTGCTCCTAATTTATCATCTAAGTCAAACCTTTACTTATTCCCTCCCGTTCTGCTCCGTCTACCTCTTCTATTTTTTCCTGGCAGAGTATGAAGTGGTGTTACCATCTGTCTGTGATGTGTCCTGAACGCAACCCTGTGTGTGCATGTCTGTGTGTATTCGAGGCGGGATGTCCAGGCCGAGCTGGGAACGGGGCTCAGATGGAGAATGAGTTTGAGATAGGAGAGTGTATACGAGGAAAATGGAATTACATGGATAATAACTCGGTAAACAAGAAAAAAGGAGTCTGTGATGAGAGTGTGTGTTTATGCCAGACGCAGCTGTGTGTTCAACTAACCTTTTCAAAGACCTTGTCAGTGTTGTAAGATGGCACGCTGAAAGAAGACACACACAATGACACACAGCTGTTTGCATAGGAATTCTCACATGTGATATGTTCTCATGTACCGAGATAGACCGTGTCTATCCATTTAAAAGCAAATCCCTTGTGAATGCTTTACAGTATTTGTACTAACAGCAGCTTACAAGCATTACTCAGTAGCTCTTTAGCAGTGGTTTCACTTACCAGCGTTGAATCGAAACACAGACCTCATTTACACATCTACCTCCGAGTCTGACCATAAATCTGCGTGTTTGGACATGTGTGTATGTGTTATGTTAAAATGCATTGTGCACAACGTTTTGGCTTGCATCCGGTTGTATGTTGGGATTGTATTCTCTGTGGGAGAAGAGTTCACTGTATGTGTTGGCCACAGCTGTATGAGAGCTACAGAGGTTGACACAAGTGTTTATCTATGTGGTTTTTGCCGTGTGTATGAGTAGCACATACTTTGTAACTGTTAAAGACCTTTTGGTCAAGGCCTTGACAAAGATCACATGTACAACTGACACTGTCTTTTAACCAATCAGATGAAGCCCTGTGGTTTTCCACTTAAGATAAATGATGTTGCTTTTACTGTTATTTTATTGTTATGCTTTTTGGGTTTATTATCATCCAAGAAGAGGAACCATAACCAAATGTAGCTCTCTGTCCAAAAATAGGAACACAGCTGACCTAATCTTTTCTCTGTTTACAAAACCAGCAGGTGCAGTTATCCCATGTCACTCATTAAGCATATTCAGTGTTTCTATGCTTCATCAATCTTGTAAATAGGTTGTTCAGTGTAATCCCTTCTGCTTTTATCACCATTATGCCAATGATGAAGGGCATTAAATTAATCTCATCCTCATTTCTATTACTCTAGATATAAACATGTATATATTCAACAATACACTAGATCACATCCAATTATTTATAATAAACAATCATTTGCAATGTACCTATAATATTCAAAATGCCCAGAAGCATGTAAAAGCATTTACTACATGCAGTATCTGGATTACTGTTCTATATTTCATTAAAATAGACTCTGAACTCAGAAATGTTTTGAGCCCTTTGTGAACATTTGCCTGATGTTTATGCCCATTTTTTTTCTGTATTTCTTTCTCACAGGTAGGGCAGTTCAGTGAATTTCTCCATGAATGTACGTCACAATGATGATGACAGACCAGATTCCACTGGACTTGGCCCCGCCCCCTCTCCTGAACCGGGAGGTCCCGCTTATTCCTCACATGGTTAACAGTGATGCAGCGCAGCAGGTAAACATATACATATCCCTGTTGTAATGTAGTACAGGGACACACGGGTCAGACACTCTGTATGGGTGCCACTCTTGGTAGTTGTACTAGAGCAAAGAACGGCAGAGCGGAAATAAGTGCTCAAGACAAATACTGATACGCTCAGATGAGTAGAGTCATATGAGTAAGTATAACTAGTTAATACTTACCTCAGAACCAGACTGAAAAAATAAATAAATTGGAGGTGACATTTTAAACCATCAGCTGGACAAATTGAATCTTTATTGTCTAGATGGGCACCAGTTGATTTGTAGTATGAGCATGCAAAGGACTAAACATTGTAGTGTTGTCAAACCAATGCAAAAATGTAAAAAAGTAATTAGTAATGAGGGTTAGGGTCACAGAAATTAGGTGAAGATACTTAACATATGCCACACCTGCATTACTAAATAGTATTTTAAAGAAGCCATTGACTCTGCTGATTGAATGACTTTAAACCACTATGTCTGTATTAACTAAAAGTGGCCCAAACTTATTCAGATTTGTTCATGTCAGTGTGAACATAATCTGATCTCAATTTCTTCAGGCCTCTTTCACATTTTTATTATAATTGAGAGGTAATTATTATTCTCCCAAAATTTAGTGCCTCCTTTCTTTGTAGTGTGAACGTGGTCTAAGATCAGCAATTATTGAATTTTACTCAAAAAATCAGCTCAAACAAAACAGTCATGGACTCTTTTACAAGCGTCACAGCCACTATTAGTTCTGCTTATACTGATATTTTTTTTGCCTTTGGTGCATGAGGGATGTTTACGTATCATCTCCATTCTTGAAGCCCAGAGGAAGTACAGTGGGAGTGTTTTGGCTACGACACATAACAGTTAGTCAGGGGTTTGGCTGTAACACACAGCAGTTAGGGAACACTTTTTATTGTAGCACCCTGCAGTTTAGAGTCAGGGATCTAGACCAATGATTATATAGATTTGACTTTGAGTGTGCATTCTTCTGTTTGAGTGTACTTGTTTGTTTCCCTGTCTGTCTGACAGTGTATGTGTGTTTTTATTTGCTTTTTTAGTGTCTGTGTGGGAGCGTAGATGTCTGTGTTGAGTCTGAGCACATACTTGTGTTTTGTGTTGTCTGGGTGCTTGTCTGAATCTCAGTCTACCTGCTGTCACCTACTGTATGTCTGTGCTCTCGTAGCACTTGACTTGACATGATACTACTGTATATTTATGTCACAGGTACAGGAGATAATGACTGTGATGCATTGCTTTAAGCAGAGAGCTTGAGATTGGCTTCATGGAGAAGTATTTTGTCTTGCCAAATTTGATCTTTTGCATTTTTAATTGAGACTATAATGTGCATCAAAGAGGAGACATGGATCTAAAATTATACAGCACATAAAATAAATATATCAAAGAGCGCTGACATATACCATCTCGTGAGAACACATAAATCACCAAAACGTGTCACACCAATACAAATGTACATCACTATTAAAATATACATTATGAGGTACATATTGAGACATAACAGTTTCATATGAGCTCACAGCAGCTTTTGTCTCATTTAGTCTTTTGTTGGCTATTTTCTAAAAAGTTATAGTCCTACAGTGTTGCTTGAACTGTCACATTACACACATTAACTGTTATTGCAGCTGTGAGATTACATGTCATTTTCAACCATTGCCAAATTTAAAACAGACTAAAGACCAACACTCTAAAGACTGAGTTTATCTACATACACAAGGCTTCTACCCACATGGGCCGACATGGGGGTTTTCTCAGTCCTTGGAAAAATGGGTTGTCCTGTACTATCTAGTGGTTCCCATAGCAACAGCAGCCGCTGCAGCAGACAGAGCAGGAAGTGTGTGCGAGTTTGTGTGTGTGTGTGTCTGAGGAGGAAAAGCAGGTTAGCGCTGAGATGGGAGTGCATGCAGACAATACGGGAATGATGAGGAAGATGAGGATTTTACAAGAGTACACCTGTAGAGCATAGATAGGGTTGTGCTTGTGGGGGCATGCATGAGTAAATGTGTGTGTATGCCATGGAGGGTCACCTGTTTCATGTCTACAGCCACGTGTACTCTCTCAACAATCTGTATGCGGAGAATATGACGGTAAGATGCACGTTCTTCCCCAGATGCAGTGACTTGCTTGTTGACTGGGAGTCATTGTGATGTAAATGCTTATCTGCCTTCATTGTTATTTTGTATATATGTAATAAACTCTGCTATATATGTATTCTGATCTTGATAAAACTATAATCCTTTTAACATTTTAAATGATCCTTGTGTCACGCAGCAGTGTCACAGCAGCTTTTCACAGCAGACAACAGCATTCTGTGTGCCAACTCTATCTGTCTGTGTATCCGCCCCTACAGAGGGAACAAATGGTTCTGGTGTGTTGTGTCACTATTGCAAGCCTATTGGCTGCAGGTGACATTTCACTTTAGTAAAGCTGAGTATAGATATTGTCTACAACTTTAAAAACCCTTCTTTGTTAGTACCAACAGAATCCAAAGTTGTGAATAAGTATTTTTTTTGCTTATTTATCTGACAGTCGTGTTTTGTGTGTGCAGGTGATTTTGGTGCAGGTGAACCCTGGGGAGACGTTTACCATTCGGGCAGAAGATGGCTCACTGCAGTGTATTCAGGGTAAGTCAAAACATATATTTTCCATTTATATAAGCTTTCCACAATTTGGATTTATAAACCTGCAGGCAGGGATAAAAAACAAATATTTATGTTATATTAAAGCCAAGTTACAGTCACATCAATTATTGTGAAGATAATGTAATTTATTATGTAAAAGCTACATTGCTATAGAAATTTACTACTATAAACACATAAATGCACCACTGCATATGCTTAGCAAGGAAAATGTAAATTAAAAACACTTGATAATTACAGCCTACACTGGTCTACGTCTTGGAAGAGAGCAGTCAATAGTTCTATAAAGATGAGGAAAAGGAAGGGAGGCGGATATACAGGCATCCAAGCCTGTTATCTCCAAATTAAAGAAAGCAGCTTGAAAACATGGTTTACTCAGTGACAGATTGGGACACACTTGCTGCTGAATCTGATAGGAGCAACATGAAAAGAATGAAAATGTAAGCCACTTAGAGGCTCTTACAGACGGAAGGAGGTGGCAGCAAGATGGGAATTCCCCCTACTCTTGGTGTCCCACTTTGATGATGTCAGCGGAGTTAAGCTGCAAGTCAGTAACAGTGAAAGAGGGCCTTTGTACTTCTCCCAACCCCGCTCTCTCCATCTGTCCCAGGCTGCTCCTTTTGCTCTTTCTAATATTCTATGTGAAGGTTTTCTTTTTGAGGCTCCTCCCAGTTGGAAAAAGCTACCACCTGGCCATCTCACTGTATCATAATATATTACATCTCTTTGCTCACCTCTGTGTAATGGAATTTTTCTTTGAAATCAGAAGGATTGTCCCTACAGACCTTAGAGGCACAGATAACAAATGTATCCTGATAGGAAGTTAGACAGATATGTCATGTGAAAAGAAGACTGATGGACAAAGATACTGATCTGTCTTTTAGCTTGAAATGAAGTTGAAATCAAAGATGACAGACAGGCTTGATAGATAAGCAGATAGGTGAGTGAAATCTTAAGCTACTCATTTGCAGAAAGACTCATTGAAGAGTTAATTTTGGTGTTTCTTTGAGCAAGCATGCATTTAAATTTAGCATTGTGAGTCACATTGGGTCTTATGTGAGGCTGTCTTTTAGGAGCTTTCACTGGAGTTGATGACAGTTAATTGGGCAGTTGGCAGAGGACTTAGGGTCATGTTTGAATGCACATATTATTAATGTGGAGGGCCACACGCACCGACTCCTGACTTCTTGCTGTCTGTCTTTCACTGGAGGAGGTCACTGGGTTTAATTAGAGGTGGAGTGTGGCAGTGCGTTTTGAAGGCCAACTCCTTAGACAGAGTTGCAGTGTGATTACTGGGACCTCAGAGCGCACTGTTTGCTTGTGTACTTCAGTGTGTGTTTGCACTTCTGTGTAGTTACGCACGCATGTGTATGACACTGAGTGAGATTACAGAGACCTCAGGGCACAAGCAGGAACCAGATTTTATATAAAGTAACCTCTGTTTAGTCGCTGCACTGCGGTGTGTGCTGCGTGCATATGTGCACATACAGAGGCAGACGTAGATGCAACCAGCTGAGAGACATCCACACAGCAGCCAAAAGAGATTCTTTCATTGGAGCTGAATTCTCCACTGATTTCTCTTTTTCAACTTCATTCCACTTTTTAGTGTTTTTATTATTTTAATCTCTAGAAGCAATGCTTATTTGTTTGACAGATGCCCTAAATGGTTTTTGGTCTATTTTACCAAAAGTTTACTTTGTGTTAAACAAGTTTTATAACAAATCTAATTCTGCCCACTACCAATGTGTTAGAAGTACAGAAAGAGACGAAATTTGAACTTAATTTAACTTAATGCAACTTTGTTAGTAAAAACAAGGCATTTGTTTGAAGGATCTTTCCTCAAGAACAGTTTTTTGGGGTCACACTAACTGATTTGCCATGTTGTCTCAGAGAGACTATGACTAATTAAGGAAAGTAAAAAAAACAAAAAACAAAACAAATGTGCACTTATACCAACATTAGCAGTTTTTATCATTGCAGCTTTAATGACAATAATAACAAATAGCACCAATTTACATCCAACTCGTCTGTGTCCCATTAATTACCCAAAACTTTTTATAGAAAGCTAGATATGGGCCAAATTGTCAAAATTGGCTATGAAACCTAAAGACCCATTCATGTGGTATGCTCTCCACCAGGTGAGCCACCGTGGCGCCCTAACTACTTATAACCTTTGAGCTATGTGATCCTGATCTAAAGGAAATAGGATTCTGTAATTATTTTACTGTAAATGTAGCTGTGTGTACGTGAATGTCTGCCCACTGCTGAGTGTGGGTCCACATGTATCCATCTCCTGTTGAAACAAACTGACCTCTCAGTGCTCCGGGGTCAGCTTCCCCTAACCTCTGCCCCCTCCTAGTCTGTCTCTCACCATCTCTTCATGTAGCTCTCATCTCATGTATAACCACCGTGGCCTCCCTCCTCTCCCCCCCCTCCTGCGTTGTCCCTCCCCCACTAAGACCATTCCCCAGAGCTTTCCCACACTCACTTCAAAGGACAAGACTCTAGAGGGTGTGTTAGAGCGCCCTGCTCTGGAATGTCAATGTGTTAATATGGCTCTATGTGTGCTTTACAAGGCTGTGTTGGTTTACTGTGTTGTTTGCTCTTTGTTGGATTTTTTTATGAGGGATGATGAGGCTGGGGGATGAGGAGCAGGATGCTGTGTCCTGGCAGAGAGGATATGACATCACAAGCCGGGGGTTATAGCGGTTATGACTCACCGGTGGTTGGTTGAGATAAGGCATAGTCTAAAGTCAGTTCAGACATTAAGATGGAATATATGACAAAAATACTTTGTCAGGATATAAATATGTTGGTCCTATGTTGTATTGTAATTGGAATACTCAGAAATATTAGATGGTGGTCCATAACTTGGTTTAAGGTTTACACAGAACAACTGAAGTTTGATAACTTTTATATCATTTCAATTATCAATAACATTTAGTTTTAAGAATCTGTGGCCTCATTGCTGCAACCTTTGATTCAGCTGCTCATTTCTTTCTGTGTTTGTCTCATCTGGACAGAGCAATTTGTTAATCATGTCTAGGTCTGTTTTGTGTTTTCTCAACAGATGTGAGCACTTTAGTACTGCTCATTCTTTGTGAGTCTCTCAGTTCCTTTTTGGTTGCATCCTAATACTGTTATATTATTTAGTATGGCTGAAATATGATGAGGTCTGGAATTATTCTGGTTAATTCGGTTTGACTGAGAAAAGCTTTTATTAGAGCTCCCCTGTTGGAAGTCTTTATTGATCACATTGACAATCCACAGTTTCAGTGGTTCCTATAATAAATGGAGGGACAATAAAGCCGTCTATTCATGTATTTTAGGCTGATGATCTAAAAGATGTGCTATTTTAGGATTGTATAATGATTAAGTCAGTCAGACTTACATCAGCCTTTAAGTCATGTATTTATCTAACCAAAATAAAAAAAGTGTTTTATCTGTATATATAATCCATGCCATGCATCTGTAAATTGTGTCATAGTTATTACGCTTCTTTCTTTGTTCCTGTGAAATTGATGTATTCACACTCGCCCTATTTGGTCCGGTTTAATCGAACTCTTATTCAGTTCCACGGAAAGTCTGGTTTGTTCAGGAAGCGGACCATGGCACTTTGTACTTGGGGTAAACACTAACAAAACAAACACACGCGTGGAGCGATAGACGCGGGATAAAAAAACCTGATTTAGGACACAAACTACTGAGGGGGTAAAGGCGCTGATAGAAATATGGTCAGATGAAAATATATCACATTTGCTTGTCACAAAAAATGGTGTCTTTTTTAATTGATTTGTGGAAAAATTGAGGCTTTGGGATTGTACAGAAGAGCTTTTCTGTACAATACTTTAAAGAGTAAAGCGAATAACAAAATTCACAATAAAAGGGCTTGTACTGTGATTAATCCATTTAGCAGTAAATAATAATAAGTATGGTCAGAGTAATTTCATACTGGTGCTTGTCTGTGTGTAACTTGTATGAGTGACATGCTAAGCAGCTCAAACACAGGGAGCAGCAATACGTTGATATATGGAGTTTTATTTGTACAAAATGCACTAAAATGACCCTACCGTTTCAGAAGACATATTTTTTTCTTCCAAATTTACTCGGTTTTGGATAGTTTCCTCCCTAAAACAAACAACACAGACAGGGATCTACGCCATCTAGTTGCTAAAACTTTTAAACAGAGCGGGTTTAAAGCAGTCAACATTTACATGAAGTATATTTGTAAATTTCCAATTTACAGTCAATGGTTCTTTACTATTAGCATTTTAACAACCATGCTTTACTTTAAACTGTTTGTCAGACGTATTCAGAAAATTGACAGCAAAATGTCAGTGTAATATTTTTACCAGCGCATGTCTGTTTAAAATTGTTGAAGAATGTTTTTTGGCTTGGCAGAGTCTCTCTAGAAACTACTCTGAAGGTTTACCTGAGTGTCTCTCTTCCCTTGGGCCAACTATAAAACTGTTTCTGGAGATGTGTTTAGTGTGTGCGTGAGCTTTAATTTGTGTTACGTCTCATCGGATTTTGGAAGCTGGTCTCCATGGGAACGGACTCTCACACCAGGTGGTGTGTAATGGAATGTGGTCTCTCTGGGCACCTCTATGAACTAACCCATTTTTTTTTTTACATTTTTTTTTACTTTTGGATGTCAGACATAAAAGAAAAGCGTGAATGGTTTGCTCAATTTATTATGAGGTCGCCCGTGTGTGTATCTGTGTGTAGAACCGAGAGAGTTGATTCTTGTTGCATGCCCTGCCCAGCACTTCCATATAAACCCAGTGCCCTCACACAATAAAGTATGAAAAGTCAAAAGAACCAAAGGGGAGGGGAAGAAATGGGCTGGAAATAAAAAATAAATGAAGAATGAGGAAAAGTCAACATAGAGAGAAAGAAGGAGATATTGTAAAGAGAGGCCTAGCGTGTCCGATCGTGTCTGCAGTAATGTGTTAAAGGCAAGCACTTCCTTTATGCCATGACCCCAGCCACCCCTTTAGCTGTGCACTTGGCCTAGTCTCTTAACTCAAGGGAGCACTGCATTTGATACTGGAACAGCCCTACTTAGATGGAAAAAAGTGACTGAAATTCGGGAGAATACTTTGTCTGTCTTCGTATGTAACGCAGTGTGAAAGTGTGTGAACAGCAGCTGTGTTGAGGCGTTCAGAATTTTCCAGAGAGAGTGAGACAGAGGGAAAGACGGAATGCTTTTCCAGGGATGAAATTCTTGGCTCCCTTGAAGCTCAGGGTACAGCTGGAGCACTTCTTCAACTTCTACTGCTTCCCTCCGCCCTCGCTCAGTCCTCCTCCTGGCTGTCTGTCCGACCTCCTTCACTTCCTCTTCTGCTTCCCTGTCTCTCATTCTCCATTTACTGCTAATGTTTTACCAGCTGAAACTTTAACTTTACAGACTTGTTTAGACCAGAGGTGCACTCTTTCATAAAGAAAACAAGAACTATGAGGGCAAACAACAAAAACACAATAGCTGTCCAATAATTTGCAAGTGAGGTCAAATGTTCATTTATTCATTATACATTTTGAGGCCATATCACCCAGCCCTATATTTGACTCCCATTTGCCACTGGCAAATAAACAGGAAACATAAGAAGTGCTATTGTCATTTTCTCAAAAAAGACTGAATGTTTTTGGAACTGACCTGTTATCAGGAGCTATCAGGTATCTTACAAACATAAAAAGCAATTTGTTGAAAGGCATCTTTTCAAATCTGTGTTGCTTTATTTAATTTTTTTTATCTAAATTACAAAAAGGTTTCAGATATCCTGGTGTCCCTGAGTTCCCCACACATAGGTTGCACATGTGAATGTTTACATCACAGTGTTTGGAGTACCCTGGGAAGTCGGGCATTTTCTCCCACTTTGCTTTGACCTCATTGAATGGATGGCAGAATGTGCCAATTTGAAGGTGGCTCCAAGTTGGAAGAAGTGGACTGATAGGAGGGACTAAAGAAATTAAGAGGGGCCCTTGACCTTAGTTATCAATTTAATTTGTCTTTCCTCTCTTATACACAAACTCTGAACACTGCTTGCTCTTAGCCACATACACACATAGGCCTACATCTAGCTCAGTTCAGAGTTGGAGAGTTGGGGGAAAGTCCCTGCTAATCTTGGGCTTCCAGTTTAGCCTACTCTTTTTCCACTGACATTCACACGACTCCTCTTCTTTTTGTCTTCCACTTTCTCCACTCTTTGTGGAGGACACAAGCCGTGCGCTGTTCAGACTGTGACTCATATGTGAGGAATGCCCCACATTAACATGCACAGAGATAGATGCAGGAAAAGGAGGGAAAGCTGGGAACAAATGTAACAGGTTTGAGAGAAAGGTGGAAAAGAATAGCATAAAAAAGTACATTTTAATGGTTTGTCAAGGTTTGTTGAGTCTTAAGGGCAAAAGAGAATGGAACGAGGGAGTGAGAATAGGAAATGATTATTAGTCTTTGGGTCTGTTAACACACCAACAGCTGTTGCACTTCTTAGCTCTTTGTGCTTCCAGACATGTAGAGTTGATTAGGGAATGGATACAGTGAGTCATCAGTGTCTGGATTGTGTATATTTTGTGTGTGCATGCTCATACATGTTTGTTAGAAAGCTGTATGTGCCTGTGCACATCAATAACCAAAGATCTCCAGTCTGGGAATAGGCTTGTGATAAGAGCAGAAAATAGTGTTTTAGGATTTGTGTGACCCATTTTGTTTTCTTTTAAACTCTTGTAAACTATTTAAATGGCAAAGTGTTCCCAAGTGGTGTCACTTTGGATTCACTTTAGTCCAGGTGCACTCTCAGCTCTGTCTGCTTTGGCATGTGTCTGTAACATTACATGGACGTGTGTGTGTGTGTGTGTGTGTGTGTGTGTGTGTGTGTGTGTGTGTGTGTGTGTGTATGTATGTGTGTGTGTGTGTGTGTGTGAGAATGTGCATATGTTTATTAAGATGTGGAGAACAAAGCAGGGCTTAGCTCAGTGTCCCTCCAGACGTTACGTTGCTTTCGTTTGGAGCAGACCCAGCGGTAGAAGTAGGTCGGCCTGCTGCGCCCCTCCTCTGGGTGCACTGGGTGGAGGTATGGGCTGGCACCCACGCTAAACGCTCAACACTAAACAGATCTCGGCTTGTACGCCTCAAGACAGTTTATACAATGATCAAGACATGATAAGCTGCTGCTATAACATTGGAATAAATGCTACCCCTGGGAAAGATTCTTTGACACATAACTTTGTTAAGGAGGTCATTAAAAAAAGTTTGGTAACATCAAATTTCCAAAGATAATTGTTAATTGACAGTGGCTTAAATCCTTTAAGCCACTGTCAATTATCAATGCATCTACAAGTTGGGAATGTCTTTCATGATTGCAAAATAAAATTGGGTGTATCATATTTGAAGATAAAAAAAAAATCATCCTTGTGGAGTTATGGACTTATGTTTTATATTAAGTGCTGCTGCTGTCTTGGCCTGTCCTGTAGCTCCCAATGAATAATCATTTGAACTATACTGGATTAATGGAGGTAAAAAGAATAGATTACCAGAGACAGCTAGATAGACAGCTATCCCAGAGGTCAGAATGCAACCTAGAGTGTAAATAAAGCACAGAAAAGTTTACGCTTTGAGATTTATGGTTATGGAAAAATAATCTACTGTCTTCCATGAAAAATCAACCACCACTATCATGAGCAATATCTGTTCCATTAGAACTCATGCCATAAATCCTATACTTTATCTTCATTTTGATTTCACTAGAGATATTGCTTCTAGGGCATCTCAACATATTACTTGATAAGATGATATAATGTGACTTCATCACTGACAGTGCAGCATGTAATGTAACCCATCTCCAAACCTATTAGTAGGGGATTTCCACATGTATTGTAAGTTTTTTTTTCTCACACTGTAACTATGTGTGCATACATTTTGTCACGAGCTTTAAGTAGGAAAGCGTGCTAAATATGAAATATAAGTTTAAGCTAGAGAACCAGTAAAACTCACACCAGGTTTTACAAAATATGTTGATGTTAATTTAGTAGTTTTATTCTGTAACATGTTTCATTTGAAAAAAAAAATATAATAATATATATTATATTATATATAATATATATATATAATATATAATATATATATAGCATATTTCATTAGCATTTATTGTTGTTATTATTGTCATTTTCTCTGTGAGAGCATTATGTAACTTAGTTTAGTCTAAGTCTAAATGTCGTGGTCCACAGTCATGCTGAAGAATGTACTTACACATACCTGAACATTATACAGTACAGTTAGAGCCAGGCTTCATGCGCTCTGGTTCCAGCTTATGATTTGCATTCCACAGCAAATCAGCAGGCTGCTCCAATTACACACTGTCACTCAAAACAGTGAATGGTCTGAGGTGTGGGGCCTCTCTGTAAGGGCATGCATATGGATGTTAGTTACAGTAATATGAAGGTTCAAAACAATGGGCATGAGTGCAGGCATGTCTGCGTGATAGTGCATGTGGTGGTTTCTGTCACTCTGCACACTGTTGCTGTTGTTACTAAGGGCAGGGTAGTGCAGGAAGCCCTGACTTCCTCCTCCATCACACAGCCTCACCCTGCCCACGACAAAGGTGTCCGCCGGACTTGACTCACCGGAGATAGACTACAGCGTGTGTTTACTTAGCATCATATGTTTTGCACCAGAACTGTGAATATAATATGTGCTATTTTAAAGTTGTCTCCCACGTTTCCTCTCTCTGCTATTGCTCTGCTATCATCTCTTTATTTTAGTCCACTTCCTACCATGCAGCACAGCCTTTTCTTTTGCCAAGTCTTCAAGCAGTATTGATGGGAATTTTATTATACTTTATATGACAATAGGCCCTGGGCCCTGCCTGCATGATGCTGTGTGTGTATTGGCCAAGCAGGAAAGGAAACTGTCATGGGAGTGTCTTGCTCTTGGAGCTCCTGAGGACAGATAACATTACCCTGCTGATGCTTACATAACTTCCAGGCAGCGCAACGTCACAACTAGCCCAGACAACACACTCTTACTTATAAATCAATATAAATTAACATCTAGTTCAGCCAGCTGCTCTATGGGACTCTTACAAGATAGCTGGGCTCTAGCTTAGAGCTGTCTATGTGGTGCCACTAGGTTTCTTAATGTTTTTGGGAAATCCATTGGAGTGAAATGGTTGTCTAAGTAGGTCAACTCACAAACAGCCTCCTTTGGTCTTATACAACACACACACACACACCTTCCCAAGAGGGTCTGTGTTTCCCTTCAATGTGGTGACCACATGTGCAGACCTGAACTGACGGCAAGTGGAGAAAGTGTCTGTTCTTTCTAGAGGCTTAATGCTGCCTCAGTCTGATAGGCAGAGAACAACTCATTCTCAGTGTTGTCCTACCAAACAGGCTAATGTGCTGATTAGCAGTGCAGGCCTCTGGTTGTGTTATGTTAGTCCATTATTATGAATGTAAGAAACAGTCTGAGGCCCTTGCTGTTTTGATGTGTGTGTTGTGCTTTGGAGGCCCTGCCACAGCTGCCTTTGACAGCTGCATCATGGGAATCATCTGATTAAAAAGTTGCATCATCTCCTCTGTCTGAACAAAAACATACATACTTAACATAAATTTTCGTTAAAATATTGATGACTTTAGAACCAAAGAGGATATTTAAAAAATCTGATCCACTTTTAATTTTTGCAATTTCCAAAAATGCACAATAAAAAATTAAAATTATTATTTTTTAATGCCATTCCTCATTTTCTATAACCATTCATCATGCTAATTTGTAACTTCTGTAATATAGTGTTATATGTATATCATAGTGAACTAATTGTATCATGGGGCATTATCTGATTTGAGAATATTATATACTGTCATGGTTTAGTCAGAGTTGTGAGGTCATTGCAAAAGCATGAAATGACCTCATAACTGACCTTTAACCTGACCTTTACAGCGGTCGGAAGCGGAAGGAGCAACAGATGGAAGATGAGAAGAGGGAAGGAGGCCAGCGCAGTTGGTCCGCTGTGTTGTCTGGGATTCCAGCAGGATTAGGCAGAGGAAGTCCTGACTCTATTTGTACTGCTTAAAGAGCAAAACCTGAGGCAAGACCAGAGATTGGCATTACTATAAAGTGGATCTAAGACCACAATCACCTTTTACTGCACAAGTGCACACAAGGGCACAATCAGCAGCACTTGAATCCACGTGTAACTTCTGAATTGTCTTTAGCGTTTTCAAATAGTACTCAGTCTAATACTGTATGACTTAGATCTGTGTGTGCATGAAGGGTAGCAGGACAAAGAGCGTCTTGTGTTTTAGGGTGGGTTTGGGGGGTAAGTGGGCCTGTTGGGTCCAGTCCTGGGGGCCAGGGATGGGAATGTTCCCTCTGTGTGTGTGTGTGTGTGTGTGTGTGTGTGTGTCTGTCTGCGTGCAGAGGAATGCTGCTGTTTGCTGAGTGAAGAGCACAGAAGCAGCAGAGACTGTCCAAACACACGTCTGTTTGCCAAGTGTGTGTGCTCTGTATTGCATCTTTGTGAGAGTCCGTTGAAAATTTTAACTACTAAAGCAGGGACCTGACCAACAAACAACAAATAGTTTGTCCATCCCTTACTTGCTTATATTACAATATAACTTTTGTATTTGACAAAGCCTTTGCTTTTAAATATAGTGTATTTGTTGTAGTTTATTATGGTCTCCAGACCTGTCTCATCAAATAATTGTGCATTAAAGAACTTTATAGAACTAGAATTTATAGCTGTGACAGTAAAGTTATGAATGGTATTGTAAAACATGTGTGTTGGACCTAAAAGCATTGTGTTAGAAGTTTAAAAACCTGGTTTAATGTAAGACTTAGGTAGTATTCTGAGAATGAGTATCCTAATGATACATGAGTGTCTGTGTATTTGGGGCAGTGTGCAGTGATGGAAAGAGGTTTTAGAGGAGCCCTGTGTTTAAGACTTGCTATGGCCTTAAACTCAAAGAGGACTTTTATATGGCCTTCAGGTTACTGTTGCAGGAGCCTGAACTGAAAGAGGTCTGTCTCTGTGTACCTGTAACAGCCTCACTCATTGCACATTTCTAAATGCAGACTTTGCCCCGGCTGTATTTGTGCACGTGTGGGAGTGTGTTTACTGTACCAGTTTGTTTTGCCATCCATCGAGAGGTCAGGGTAGTGGGGAGGAGAGATGGAGGGAAGAAAATATGCAATAGAGAGAGGTAGGCGGAAGGGAAGCAACTTAAGTAATATATATATATATATATATATATATACTATATATATATATATATACTATATATATATAATTGAAAATATAAATTTTCAATTATTTTAATTGATGGCACCAAACTTATCCATGTTTTTTTCAGAATTTCTTTAGATTTTCATACCTACTCAACCAGACACTGCAGAAACTTTCATCTTCCATTTTGCACATCTGTCAAACAATCTATATTAAATTATGACGGACCTTCTATTTGGAATAGTTTACAACCATCACTTCAAAACACATTTCATTCTTTTAAAAATCTGCTACTGACTATTCATTTTAAATTTAAATTATGCAACCACTGATGTTTTCCTGCCTTTTCATGCTGTGACTTGGAGTTGTCAAAAGGAGGTTTCTTCACAAGGCCTTTGGTTACCTTTGGGTAAATTTAAAAAGAAAGGAGAAGCAGGATGTGAGTAATGACCCCGAAAAGAGGAAAGAGCAGTAATCATACACAAGAAATTTTAGGGTCAAGGACAGTAGATGACAGCTGGAAAACCTAGAGACCAATGTAAATAGGGTAAAGGGCATGTTGAAGACGTTTTTCACTTAAAGTATAATGAGATGAATATCAAGGGGAATTGAGGAATGAGAGAAGCACGCATAAATTTCAAGAGAAAAAAAAAATTCTATGTTGTTCCTTTCCGTATGAATGAAAAGATATGCTGTGGTGACTTTATAAACTATAAGACAGAGGGTTCTGACAACGGTTTAAGTGGTCAGAAAATATTTGTGTGTGTAGTGTAATTTATTCTGAGGCCAGGCCTGCCTCCGGTGGTCCCAATGGGGTCCCAATGACTTTACCAGCAGCAGACCTCCATCCCAGACTATACAAGAAAAAAACACTCCTCAGAATTTCAGCGGAGATATGCATAGTGGAAAAGTCAATATCATTTCAATCTGTTAATTCTATTATACATTCTATGTATCCAAGAGCATATATTTTTGGAGAATCTATGGTCATCCATAATGTTCCACTTAACATTGTACATTGTTGCACCTTCAAGCTGCTTTTATACAGCCACTTCCTGCAAGAAATGTATTTTTAAGTTAAGAGTTTAACAGAAAAATCTCCCAGCTCCAATTGCTCTACTTAAAGCATGTCCAAGGTCAGGCATTGAAACCAATCAGGCCCCAATGTCAACAATTGTGTGTAAGATATGTTCAATCATCGTTTTTCTTGTATGTTGTAGTTGGCCTGACTGACATGTATTCGGATCTCTGTGAAGGTGTAAATGAGAATATAGCTGAGAGACCTCCTACATTTGTGACGTAGCCAAAAGGCTAATTGTATTTAAGCTCTAAATTAAGCTGATATTTGATAAACCAGCGTGTGTCCGTGATGCAGCATATGAGATTAACAATAAAGTGTTTTACATAGAGAGAGTCTTTAGAAAGAAAATAAAAGAGAGTAAGTTGTACCGCAGTCTTTTAAGCATTAACAGTTTATATTTAAAATGCTAACTCAACAAACAGGGATGTGCTTGTTTTTGGTTTCTTAATAGTACTAGTGGCTTACATACATCAACATTAACTTACTTGGGTTTAATGGGAGTTGATGTAATGCATACTCAGAAGGATAAATCTGGTGTAAATACAATTAGTCCCTTTACTAGAAATGCAAGTTCTACAGTAGAAGAACCAGTCAGTGCTTATCCAGTGGTGCCCTACCATGTAAGAAATGGCCATATTACTAAGAAACAGTTTGTTCAGCTTATGAGGCTAATTCTTTTCAAACAGCTTAGCCTTTGGTTTCCCTTCATATGCCTACCTAGAAGTTTAGAATCTCATACTATAGGAAAACTCCTGTCCTGGTAAACTTATTAATGCATTGGGGTAAGGGCATACTGAGCCAGTGGTCCACAGCCATGTCAAACTAAATACCCCCTCTTTTCAATACGTGTGTGTGGCTGTTTTTCCAGCATGTGTAGTGTACTGTTGATTGATATGTGTAAATGCGACTTGACTAGAGAGCAAAGCCTCCCAATTAAATGAAGTGTTTCTTCTGCTTGCTCCCTTGTAGGTCCTGCTGAGGTTCCCATGATGTCTCCAAATGGGTCAATCCCTCCCATTCATGTACCGCCGGGATACATCTCACAGGTTAGTTTGTGTTTATGAGATTTTATGTTTTGTTCATGTGGGAAAACTTCAACAGAAATCATAATTAGCTGACAATGGTATAATATTTCTAAGCTTAGTAGTTCTTATGCCAGTAAGTGGGCGTGTTTGTACTGGCATCCTGTTAAACTTGGTTGAGTAATATGCAGTTAAGTATTTGCTGTGATAAAAACCTTTTGCAATAATAGTTGCAAGTTGTGTAATACATAAGCGATCTCCCCCTTTATGCAAGTTGACTAAAGTTTTCTCAATTAAATCTATGAGAAATAAAAAATTGCTCCCCAAAGAGAAAAAGCACACTTTTCAGTTTAACTATGATTTTGTCAAGTGCTCCAATGCCAATGAAAGCCAGGTCATTGCCTCACCGTGGGTGTGTGTTTGTGTTTTCTTTGTGTGTGTGCGTGTGTGTCTGTGTGTGTCTGTGTGTGTGTGTGTGTTAGCAGGGAACGAGCCAACTGTGAGCGGGAAACACTGTCATTCTTACATAAACAAGGCTGATAGGGGAGACAGGCTCTGTGTGGGTGGTTAGGATGGTCTTTTGGGAAAGAGGATGGAATGGATGGAGAGTAGTTCTAAATCTGCAACACTATAACTGCACTGTAATGGTGTTGCAGTATCAAAGAAAGTAAATAGACATTGTGATACAACTGCTGGTTTAAACAGAAGAAACTTACTTATAAATTAGTTTGTTGAGTCAGAACATACCTTATTTGGACAAAAGGGCAGAGATGAGTAAATGCAGAGCATATCTGAGTTACAGATTACAACAGTTAATATAAGTTGGGGAAATCCTTAACTTTGTAACTGGTGTATAACACCATACACAAGTTTATGTATCTAGGTAATGCAAATGGTCTTACAAATGCTCATTGCTGACTAGAGTCTGGCAACTTGAAAATTCTGACCACAACTGCTTTAGAGGTGCCCATCAAAAAATTGTATTCTTGTAAACTTTCTAAAGAGCTCAATCACACTAATCAATAACTCTTGAGGTAACGTGACATTTTAGGATGTTCCTGGAAGAGACAGGAGCCATGCTTCATGGAGCCAGGCTTAAGGGTGACATCCATGTTTGTGCCTAGTATGCATTTTTGGGATGCATGTTGTTTTCCAGTAAACACAATATTTTTCAGCTCTTCTGCTGAAGTAGAAAATGAGGACCTAATAGGGGGCCTCGACTTATTCACTCCCCTTTAGGGTTTTTCTCACTCGGATTAGTTCTTTATCCCCCTCTGACCCTTTCATTCCTCTTTTTTTCTATGTGGTTGTTGTATTTTGGCACTGAGTGTTGATCCACATCCTACCCCTGACAGTGTGAGTCTGTGTGGGGTTTTGGGGGTAGTGTTATTATGTGTGTATGCATGGTCTTGTTGTTGTTAGGGACCGGCAGATGACTTCCCTTCTCTGCAGGGAGTGTGTGTTTGCTCTTAGCTTGGAATGTGAGCCTATGAAAGTGTCTGAATAGCTGGAATGTGTGTGTCTGGAGGTGCGTGTTTCCCAGTGCCGCGGCAGTGGTTGTATGGAATAAATGTTAATTTAAAGCACTTTTTTGAAGATGGTCTATTCAAAAATTACAGACAACATTGTAGAGAATCCTTTAATCAAAGCACCCTAATGTCCACAATATAATCTCATGTATCCTTATAGTTTCTTATGAGACAGGACTTTTTATTAATTAGTAAAGTAACATTTTAATTCTGTGTACCTAGAGCCCAGCTGTAGGTTCACTTATTGCAGGATATGATCTTAGCACATGTGGTGCTTGTCTGTCACTGCCTTAATCTGGTAATTTATTTGTTGGTTGGTGTACAAACTAAAAAGTTAAAACACCTGAGTCACGGAATAACACAAGCATGCAACTTTTACTGTCTTTTTTTGATGTTGTGATTTTGTGAATGGAGGTCAATGGCTTAACAGGAAACTGAACGCCAGCGTTAGCGATGCAGGCTTCAGCATTAGTTAAACAGAACAGAAACGTTTGACAGTACACTACAGTTGTAGTGCCCACAAGCCTACTTGACAGGCACAAAGCCAGAATTGTGTAGTTGCACTAATAATTAAAAAAAAATGCATGGATGGGGACATTAACTAAATTATTTAATAACTTTTATGGTTAAGTTTTGTGGACTATAGTTTTTGTTGTGATCAATATCTTAAAAAAAGTTTTTATAAGCAGCCAATGTACAGTATGTACTTACTTTGTTTTTATATCTTTTGAGCTTACTAAAGTTCAGATGTCTTCATCTGCTACTTGGAGCCAGTAATATTATGAAAACATGCAGACTGAAATTCTTCCCATATTTTTAATTCCGTTCACCATGTTTTCATCTCCCCCTTTCCTCCAGGTGCTAGAGGACAACACAGGGGTCCGGCGGGTGGTGGTGACCCCTCAGTCTCCAGAATGTTACCCACCTTCTTACTCTCCGGCTCTGTCCCCCACACATCACCTGCCCCCTTACCTGACCCACCCACACTTCATCCCCAACTCTCACTCGTTCTACCCTCCTGTAAGTCCTGGGGAATTATCTCCACATCAGTACTACCAGCACCACCTTCCCCACATGTACGGCGACCCAGGTACTGTCAAGTCATTACCAGTAAGTCTTCTGATGATTCTGATTTCTGAGCACCATTGACTGACATGTTCTTTCTTCCTAAGAAATTATTCCAGTTTATGGGATGTCCAACTACATTGGGAGAGAGGAGACGTACAGTAAGCCTCAGCCCAAAAAGATCAAAGAGCAGAGACAACTAGAGCGACAGAACCGACTGAATTCCCCTCCCTCCACTCACTATAAGAACAGCCTGGGATCACAACACAACGGATACAGGTGGCTCACATTCTTTATAATAAAAATAATCATCTCCTATGCACCAGTTGACTTTCTATTTAGGGATAGTGTTTTTTTTTTATGTGGTTGAAAACTTCAAATTGCCTTTAAATATTAGTTAAACTTAAATTGTATTGCTTGGCCCCAAAATATAACTTTGAGTTTGTTTAAAATGGTTAACAATTAACCTGACTGGGCTATCAACTATGATTTAGCAACAAATCACATGCCCCATCGCTGGGGTCAGTGGGGCCAAGCAGCGGTGCCAGCAGTCCTGGAGGGAAGAAACCCGAAAGACGACTCCGCAGCAGTCCACGAAACAGTGAGCCAGAGACACACACACAAGGTATGACAAAGAATATGTACACTGATTGATGAGAGAGACTGGCACAGTGTGACAGATTGAAGAAGTTCAAAATTAAACAAATTATATCCCAGCAGCGCTCCGATGACTCATAAAACCATGTTAAAGATACTGTAGCCAATATACTGTTGACTGATTTTAACACTAGCAAAAGCTTGAATGCCATAAAAAAGTGTGTATAGTGTAGTTTTGTAAGCAAACTTAGTGTCTCAGCTGAAATCGAAAAGTCTGGAGTTCTGAGTGAGTGTCATTGTCCTGTTTAAACCCAGTGGCCTTTTGCATTCAACTGAGGCACATAAAGCACACCTTTCGTTTCTTTCTTTCCCCTCAAAGAAAGTCACTCAAAAATGGATGAATGAATGAATGCAGCTTCACTGAGGTAAAGCGGGGGGGAGTATAGCAGAGAGACTGAGATGGGAAGGTGGAGAGGTTGTCTGGGTAACCACATAGCTGAAGCCGTCCCTGAGCACTATCGTTTTACTCCCTTCTACAATACTGGCCTTGTTGGTGAAGGCTGAGCCGTGGGGGGTGCAGAAGGGGGGGTGGGGAAGTCACATACCTGTAGAGTCCTGCTTAAGCTGAAGGGGAACCTTTCAGACAACTCGGCATGGCTTTATCAAACACGAATAGGCAAACAAAGAAAAGCACGTGTGCAAAGCTACTGCTGTGGTGCTGTTCAGATATGGAAATAACTGCTTTGATTTACTTTCTACATAGTTTATGTAAATACATTTTTGATTATATTGTAGTAAGAGTAGTTCTGACATATATTCATCATATATTTTTTCAGTAAACTTTTAATCCAAACTACTTTTACTCAGTTACATTTCTTATATTAGTTTACATATCCTGGTGAATTTTGTGATTTTTGTTTTAGCCATTTTTCATATTTCATATCAGATTATAAATGATAAAACAAAAAAAAAATTGTCAAACAATTTGTCAAACACAATTGTGTGTTTTTTTAAACAGAAACTACCCAAATGACCCTGATCAAAAGTTTACTTTGGCCTGATAACATGAACACAAGAACACAGGTTTGAATGGCTACTAAAGGTAACCATCCTCACCTGTGATCTGTTTGCTTGTAATCAGTGTGTGTGTATAAAAGGTCAGTGAGTTTCTGGGCTCCTGACAAACCCTTGCATCTTTCATCCAGTGCGGCACTGATGTTTTTTTATTCTGAGCCATGGGAAAAGCAAAAGAATTGTCAACGGATCTGCAGGAAAAGTTAATTGAACTGTATAAAACAAGAAAAGAACTGATAATGCCAATCAGCAGTGTTCACACTCTAATAAAGAAGTGGAAAATGAAGGATTCTGTTCAAACCAAACCAAGTTCAGGTAGACCAACAAAAACTGCCACAACTGCCAGTAAAATTGTTCTTACGCAAAGAAAAATCCACAGATAACTTCAGCTGAAATATTGGACTCTGAAAAAAGTGGTACGACTGCTTCAAAATGCACAATAAGGAGGCACTTGAAGAAAAATGGGCTGCATGGTTGAGAAAGCCATTCTAGCAAACAGCACAGAGACAAGCCTCAAAACTTCTGGAACAAAGTAATCTGGAGAGATGAGGCTAACCAAAGAACTACCACATCCTCTCCATTCAACTAGGCTCATCAACCATTACACCATACACTGTCAACTGTCATGTTGACAGCACCACCTGGCCCTGTAGATTCATCTTCTACATCATTAGGAAAAATTTGACTTTTCCTATCTGAGCACTCTACACAAATCCTAGTCCAGGTTCTTGTCTTATCCAACCTGGATTATTGCAATGCAGCTATGCTCTTGGCCTACAAGACCACCACTTGTTCCGCACCCTCAAATCTTCACTCACTAATGCAGACCTATGTTCCTGCCAGATCTCTGCACTCTGCAAATGAACTACGTCTGGTGGTACCCAAAAAGGAAAAAAATCACTCCTTTGTACCTTTTCTGGATCCGTTCCACTATGGTGGAATGATCTACCTGCTCCTACAAGATCAGCAGATTATGTAGCCATTTAAAAAAAATCTCTTCCATCAACACCTAATTGACAAACACTGAATTCCACTGGCTTTCTGTCTCTTTTCTTTAAATTCTTAACTTTGTATATGTGCTGGGCTTTAACTATTTTCCTCATTTGTAAGTTGCTTTAAGCGTCTGCTAAATGACTAAATGTAAATATAAATGTAAAATTAAACTTTTTAGCCACAACCATAAACGTTACATTTGGAGGAGTCAACAAAGCCTATGATGAAAGATCATTCTATGGATTTGTGATGTTATTGGGATGTGTGAGCTACAAAGGCACAAGAAACGTGGTCAAAATTGATGGCAAGATAAATGCAGCATGTTATCAGAAAATGGAGGAAATTTTGCACTCATCAGCCCGGAAACTGAGCATGGACAGACTTGGACGTTCCAACATGTCAACGATCCAAAGCACAAGGCCAGTCAACCCTTCATTGGCTACAGCAGCATAAAGTGAAGGTTCTGGACTGGCTATCTCAGTCTCCTGACCTAAATATCATTGAGCTACTCCAGGGAAATCTCAAACGTGCAGTTCATGCAAGACAGCCCAAGAATATACAGCAACTGGAGGCTTTTTGCCGGGAACAATGGGCAGCTTTACCATCTGAGAAAATACAGAGCCTCATCCACAACTTCCACAAAAGACTTCAAGCTGTCATTGATGTTAAAGGTGGCAATACACAGTATTAAGAACTTGGGCATATAAACTTTTTATCAAGGTTATTTGGGTAGTTTCTGTTGTCATTATGATTTAAACTGGTAAGAGAGCTGAGCTTAAATCTCTAGAGGGAGGGGTTTCCCCTGAAACCAAACTTAATGGATCAGGCTGTTCTGGTCTCATGGTCCTTGGCCATGAAAGGGAAGTGTGACTCCTGATGTGGGAGTCGTTAAGGATATAAGCTCAGCTCTCTTACCAGTTGATCTCAGAATTGATAGTCTCTTGGAATAAGAGACAAAACGTCTTCACCTTGAGTCCAGATGCTTTTACTTAAACCTTTTTTTTTATTAATATTCTCCAAATTTTTTCCAAAAAAAATCACAAATTCTGCACAAACAATGACAGATAAACATCCATTGTGATGTATAAATGTACCATTACTCATTGGAACTGCCAAACACCACATTTTTCAATTCATGTAAAACTTCAGTGTAATCATTTCCAGTATACAAAAAAGTAGCCTGTTAGGCTTGTATAAATATGTACTTAATTTTTTATCTTATTTTCAGCTTTTTTTATAAATGATAGATACATATAATTCAGCAAATATTTGCTCAGTCGATAGCCAGGTTACACACATTCTCGGAATATGCTATCAGCAGTTAAATTGTAAAGGGCATGCATTTATATATTGCTTTTTGTACCCTTCTCGGGCACCCAAAGTGCTTTACGTTATGCTTCCATTCACACACATTCACAAACATTCACACACATTCACACTCTGGGAGACAGAGAGGGGGGCTGCCATACACACGGCAATCATGGCCTTCACCGACCACAACCAAACTCACCCCTACAATCACACACATTCATACACCCGTGCTACGGACACTGGAGACCAGGTGGGTGAAGTGTCTAGCCCAAGGACACACGAGCTGCTCTACCACCTGAGACACTGGGCCCCATTCATCTGCGTACAGTTATTTTGAGGATTTTAAGGATTGCCCAAAGTATAAATTTATTAATAATTCTAATATTAAACTGTCCATTTGACTCAATTGGTTTGTAAAACTGTCTTAACTGTCAAAATACACCATACATACACAGATTAGACCTGGTTACAACTTTAAAAAGCACACATCTCATGTGCTTTATTTTGCACCTTCTGCAGAAATTGCAATAACAATATTTCCATACAGAATATGACAGACCGATAGATATCTGCTCTGGTCTATTGGGATCTCAGTACTGGGCTGGAGAGCAGGCTGAGTCAGCATGACAGACCACACAACAAACGTACATCCACCAAGACCTTGTGACTGGGCTTCCTGAGAAACAGTCAGAGCACGAGGGTCTGGGGGACTGGCAGGGGGCGAATTAAGAAGAAGAAAGGGAAGGAATGTCAAATTTTAAGGACAAATGAGAGGAGGGAGATGGATGGATGGTTTATTTAGAAGAAAAAAAGCAGTCGAAGTTCAACAACAGGCGGCGGCTGGAAAGATGGAGAGTTAGAGCATTAAAAAAGCAGAGCAAACATTCTGAAGTTGCTGTTTGGCCCAGTGCATCCAAGTATGGTCCAACCTAGAATACCTCACACACAGCCGCCTACGCTTTGCCCTTGCTGCCCTTGCTCCTTGTGTGTGTGTGTGTGTGTTGCCCCCTTGCCAGTAAGGCAGCATGCAGGCTGTCTTGGCGAGCACAGTGTCCATTCCCCACTAAGGCCAGCTCTACAGGGCCCTTTTCCTCAGAAGTGAGCTGCTTGCTGAGCAGAACCAGATGTAGTTCCCGTCCCTTCTGGTTCCCCTATCCTGGCTCTGCATCATCACCACTGCAGATACCGTCTCTTACACAGAAAGCAGGATTTTAGCATAAACAGATGGGACCAGCAGTTTTAGCCCAAGTGTTGTGGATTGAGGATAAACCAGATGCGAGTGTCCACTTTTTAAATGGAACTAGTGTTATCATTGTTGCAAAGCCATTGTTTAGCTGCCTGTAATTGTGTTAAGTATTAAATGAAGGAAAAAAATATATATTATTTTTCCTGGAATCTGTTCAAGAAATTTCTTGAAGAATGCCTTTATGAAATAACACGTGTCAGGTATTTTTAGTTTTGGCACTTTGAATCCAAAGCAAAGAAAGCACTGGGGATGATTATTGCCAAGTTCCATAGAGAAGTGATTTTAAATATGAAAAATTATTTTGGGAATTTAATATTTAGTTTCAGCACATTGTCATAGCAAAGTTCATCTGTAGTCATAAGATTTTTTGCACATCCAGTGAAAAGACACCCTACAAGACCTACATGATCTTATGATCTTGTTATAGCCTGATATTTTTTAAATTATTCATAAATTGTAATGCGTGGATTTCTGTATTTTGGATTTTTTGCTGAATTCAGCATTATTCTATATTGCCTTTTTTAGAACATTGTTAAAAATATCCCTATTGTGTAATGCTTTGGTGATGTCATTCTCATTAGCTCTAGATCATGGCTTCCATATTGACTTCAAAAACCCTCATCTAGTTCCTCCTTCCGTGACTTAGTAATGTCCTGACAAACGTGTGAATCCACGTCCTTGTTCCGGTCCTTTTTGGACTGTTTTGATGTGGATTGCTATGGTGATAATCTCAGCCACCCCACTAACTCCAGCCCCCTTCCCACAAACCCAAATAGGGTCATGTTTGTATAGGGCAAGACGAAGGGCATTGTGGCAGATGAGACAAGTTAGATAGGGGACTGTCAAGAGAAGAATAAAGTAACAAACATAAGAAGAAAAAGGAAAGATGCAGTAAGAGATGCAGAACATGACTCTAAAGGCAGAAAATGACTCTAAAGGCAGAAAAAATGTCTTTCCTGCTGATATTATGTATCGGGACTAGTGGGATTAGACGACAGATTTCCACATTGAGCTAAAATGAGCCATGTGATACAAGTGATAACCCTCTGTACTGTCAAACCACATTACTTTGTATCAACTACTGCTGTAATATTTATGCCTAACTCAGACATTTCCAGCCGAAAAACTTTCAGTTAAATCAAATTAAATGATTACAACTCCCAATCTTAGATAGAGCTAGCCCTACTGCTCAAAGCATTTACCCTCACAGTTTCTTTTAGGTTTCCACAATAGGATTATTAGGATCAGAATAATCCTATTCTGTTCCAGATGATAGTTTTGGCCTTTCTCTACCTCTCAATGTTGAGGCTGTTTCCTTATTATTAGGCTTATTGGTTTTATTGTAGATTTATATTTTTAAATGCCGCTAATAAGGCTCTTGTTACTCCTAAGTATCTATGTATTTCCTATGTTTAAATGTTAAAATCAAGCTGCTAAATGACAAATGAAAATTTGCCAGACCTCCAAGAAATCTGAATATCTAGCCAGCATGATGTCAGGAAAAGTTCAATGTTCCTATTTTAAAGGCTGTGAACCCCCAAATTGTAATCCAAGTTATAATTGTTTAGTCATGACTCTAGTATTGACACTCTAAATATCGCAAATTGGATTTTGTTAACTAAAGTAAAACTATAAACGTGTCTGCCAGTCTACAGTAACACTCAAGACTTTCTGGGCTGAGCAGGGTCGGATGGCGTCAGGGTTCTGCAACTCTCATACCCCATAATCCCTCACTGCCCGTTCATGTTGCTGCGCTGGATTGCACGTACACACTTATATAAACATGTGCATACATTAGCACACAAATGGTTCTGGGAAAAAATGTTACGGTGTGTGTTTGTGCCGCTTGTCAGTGGTGCACTTGTGTCTCCTCGATCCTTAGCTCAACTTGTGTTCCTCTCTGTAGATCTCTTGTCCATCCATTGCTACATTAACAGACCAGGCCTAATTTATTGAGTTATGGATGGAATAAGCTTTTCTAATCCAATGCACTTTGATTCAACAAATACTTCCTCATGGCCCACTAACTGTTTTTTCGATAGGTTTGTAACATGTACAGGGCCTATTACAAATACAAAACCAAATTCAGAAATGTATTATTATTTTCTTTATTTTTATGCTTGTAGAACATTTGGAACCTGTGAAATGAGAAGGTCTTAATTTTAGCTTTCTGGAAATGTTGTTCATTAAAAATGAAAGCATATTTATGGTAGACATTGAATGGGGTTTCCAAAACATGTGGCTTTGAACACAAAACATTATTGTGGTAATTTTGCAACTTTCCCTGCTGTTACAAGAAGAAAATACACCACTGGTATTGACAGCAAAGTAAGTCTATATAGATCATAAGCATAGTATTTTATCATTTATAAACCCAGGGCTAATTATATGTCCCACTTTCACAGTATTAACCAAACTAAATCAGGCTACTTGTTTTGATTTGACCTTTTGTACGGAGTTGTTGTTGTCCCTTTGCTCTGGCCTCATTTGCTCTTTTCCTTCCTTCTACTCCATTTCTCCATTTCTCTGGGCCAGTCTCTCCGTCTGCCCCTGCTTCTCTAATCCCCCTTTATAAACCATCAGGGCTCTGGCCATGAGAACCGAACCTTCACCATGACAACCACAATTTCAGGCATGTCCCAATCACTTGTTGTGAGTGTGTGTGTGTGTGTGTGTGTGTGTGTGTGTGTGTGTGTGTAGGCCAGCTGTTGAGCAGATGGAATGATCACTATGCAGCAGATGATAATGGTGTGGAATTCAAGGTCTGTGCCCTTCTTTACCACTGATTCCCTCTTTTCTCTCTGTCCCTTCTTCTATCACCCCAACATCTCCTGCTCAATTTGTATATCTCAGTCTGCCTTTCCTTCCAGCTGAGTGTCTACTTTTTTGGCTTTGTTCTTACAGATTAGAGGCCTCTAAAGATGGGCATCCTATCTCAGTCTGTTTTTTTAGGGACACAAACTCACACACACACACCCTGTGGCTGTTTGTGTGTAGAGCGGGGGCTGTGCGAGCGGCCGTTGCCACATTTTTTACATTTTTTCTCCCAGCCTTAAAGGTCTTTTTTTGTCCCAGTGCAGACAGGCTGCGTCTCAGAACCGCAGGCCGTCATGCAGGAGGAATGCAACCTCCTCGGTGTCTTAGTGACTCAATTTAAGTGGAGCTCGGTTTGAAAAAGATGGCATTAATTTTTAAACATGTAAGTGTGGTAATAAAAGGTCTGGGTGCACTTAAGAAGATCAGACGTTGTGGCAGACAGACATTAAAAGTTAAGAATAAATAGAGGGAATGGTAAAGCACTTCATATACTGTATTATAGTTCAAGTTTATGTCTTGGAAGTCTGACTTGGGGGGTCAGAAGACTGTGTCTGATGTGTTTTATGAAAGGCTTTACAAAGTACTATTTGGCAGATGGATGGGTTTCTTTAATAATTGTCTAAACAGTGTAATGAAAATATATTGTTGATCAGCTGCTGGACAAATTCTCAAATAAGTTTTTAAGTTTGCACTGGTGTCCAAAGTCAACACTAACACATTGCATTATCCTGCTGGAAGGAACCATCAGAGGATGAGTACATGGGGTTCATAAAGGGATGGACATGGTCAGAAATAATGCTCAGTTAGGCCGTCGCATTTAAACAATGCCCAATTGGCACTAAGGGGCATAAAGTGTGCCAAGAAAACATCCCCCACACCATTACACCACCACCACCAGCCTGCACAGTGGTAACAAGGCATGATAGATCCATGTTCTCATTCTGTTTACGCCAAATTCTGACTCTACCATCTGAATGTCTCAACAGAAATCGAGATTCATCAGACCAGGCAACATTTTTCCAGTCTTCAACTGTCTAGTTTTGGTGGTGAGCTCGTGCAAATTGTAGCCTCTTTTTCCTCTTTGTAGTGGAGATGAGTGGTACCGGTGGGGTCTTCTGCTGTTGTAGCCCATCCGCCTCAAGGATGTGCGTGTCGTGGCTTCATAAATGCTTGTTCTGCATACCTCGGTTGTAACGAGTGGTTATTTCAGTCAAAGTTGCTCTTCTATCAGTTTGAATCAGTCGGCCCATTCTCCTCTGACCTCTAGCATCAACAAGGCATTTTCTCCCACAGGACTGCCACATACTGGATGTTTTTCCATTTTCACACCATTCTTGGTAAACCCTAGAAATGGTTGTGCGTGAAAATCCCAGTAACTGAGCAGATTGTGAAATACTCAGACCGGCCCGTCTGGCACCAACAACCATGTCACGCTCAAAACTGCTTAAATCACTTTTCTTTCCCATTCTGACATTCAGTTTGGAGTTCAGGAGATTGTCTTGACCAGGACCACACCCCTAAATGCACTGAAGCAACTGCCATGTGATTGGTTGATTAGATTTTTGCATTAATGAGAAATTGAACAGGTGTTTCTAATAATCCTTTAGATGAGTGTATATCCCTATATGGCAGAGTAAGACGATATATTGCGATTATCAAAATAGTAAGCACTGACACGGTATCTCACAACATTTTTTTTTGTAAATAAGCAACAAATCAATTATTTTAAATAACGATAAATACATTCAGGTAAAATTTGAATTGACACAAGAATCACAACATGCAGCAAAAGTAAAAATCTATTAGTATGAACATTGCTTTCGCTACTTTTTAAATTAAGTCCTTAGTTATGCCATCCACAAATGGATAATTAATGTCACTTAATTATACTTTCTTTTTCACTCCTATTGGAGGTCTTCTTACTCTTAAGACAAGTTGTGTTTTCCATAAAACATTATTCCTTCAAGTGTTATCACATGGATCATCTTGATTGTATTTTGGATACAGCAGATCTAAATTATACTAAGCTCTTCCCACTTAATAAATCCAGTTCTTGTAGTTTTTCATTGAAGCTAGTGGATTTAAAGCCATTCACTTGCATTATAGCTCCAGATCTCTGAAGCGTGTCTGCTTTGCGTTTGTTGATGATGCTACACAAGGTTGAGTAATCCTCTCCTCACATCCTCCAAAGCTCCTCTTCTTCTTCCTTTCTACTTTCATCCTTCCCTTTCTCCACCTATCCTGTTATCCCTGGCTCACTCCGAGTCATTCAATTTCCTTGTGTTTTTCCACCTAATCTCTTCACCAGACACTTTTAGCTTGTCCTTTCTTTCTTTGCTGCCTGTCTTAGATTGTCTATCTATCTTCCCCCTCAACTGATTTGGGTTCCAGCCTCATCCCAATTCCGCATTCCTCCAGCCTCTTTCCCTCTCTCCGTCTGGCAGGCCGTTGGTAATCAAACACAGGCGGCCGAACAGGATGTGAGGTCATTTGAGGACAGGAAATGAGGGCGTTTTGACAGCACAGAAGCAAAATGAAGAATGACAAAAGAGGACAGGCTTAAATGTGATTGTGTTTTGTCACTCTGGGAAGAGATTCAATTTACGTTCTTTGTGGTTGTCCTTTATATTAAACACTTGAGCAGCGGGACTCAACAACCACAGTAAGTCATAACGGTCAGCTGTGAGTTAAAGGAGCACTGTTTTCAAGCTTTATTTACAGCTTTTCATTTTTTATGTTTGTGCATTGTCCACAATTCTTTTAGTTGGGCCATTTCTTCTTACATTAAAGTCTAGTTTTTGTGCAGATAAAACTAAACTGCTTTGGTGTCTCTCTCTAACCATAAATTTACTTATTCATCAAACAAAACTTTAATAAATGTGGATTGCTATTGGGCACCTACATAGTATATATGAAGCGATAGTTCCAGTCTTAAAGTATAAGACCACATACACACTGCCCTATGATTAGAATAAAAGCATGTTGGTTGGTGATGGAAAGAGCCAACATACAGTAGATATTTTTAGTTAAACATAAGTGATGTATTGGGGAAAAATAACAGTACCAGGATTTGCCTCTGACAGAAAGCCATGTGTGGTCATGACAAAACCACAACATCCCCTGATCGCTGCTAAAACTCTCAGATAAGCTGTTTGTCATTGTTTGATTATTAACATCTGCAGTTAGTGGAACATGACAGCTATGCCGTAATGGAATTCCACGTCTTGTCTTTGCAGTTTTTAGCTGCACTAGACATGTAGCTACAGGACAACAGTTTTTTTTTCTTCTCTTAAAAAGCTCACGTTTTTCATTTCCACTCATCTGTGAAAAAAAAAAAATAAGCCTGACAAAGCTTCTCAAATCTGTTGCTGAAGAAGACCATGGCAAAAGAGCAGTAATGCTATATGTGTTTTTCACCTGTTGAACTCTCTGCACAGTAGCACGACTCCCATGCTCCAATCACCCATCACAGTAACCTGATATCGTCCACACGCACTGTGTCTTCATTGCTCTTGCCTTATTATTCTGTCTGACACACACACACACATTCACTGAGGGGTCACTTTGAGGTTGTGCTTCCATGACATCACTGTTGCCATGAGTCATAAGTGTACCTCCAGGCGCAGCTAAGCTCTTTCCTCCACACACACACACACACACACACACACACACACACACACACACAACTTGCGAAAGGGACTTAGCCACAAGCACACTGACCCACGTGTGCAGAAGACATCATTCATCACACACTCAAAGCCGTACTCAAAACACAAACACAGATATGGTGATTGCACTTCCAGAGAAAGTAGCCTTGTGTGCATTATAATATGCTGAGAAATTGAAGTAAACTTTTGTTTTAAGAAAAATGGGAATTTGCTGCATTGCCATTTGTTGTGTGGAAGTAAGCTCTCTGTGTATATAGACTTAAAGCTGGAGGTATAAAATACATTGTATTCTGCTGGAATAAACAGTAGTAGAAGAGGTGTCAATGTAAAGTACAACTTTGGGAACTCACTTTTTTTAAGACGACGATGTTGTTCAAATTTAATCAGTAAACATGGTGGCTATTACTTGATTTGTATTAATCCACAAATCAAGATATAATTACTTCTTGATACAGCTGATGAAGAATTGTGTTTTATAGCCTTTTACATAAAGAAATACATGCCTTTTGGCAACATGACAATTGCCCATTCAGTCCTATACAAAGTAACGTTCTCATCCCACTGGCTTGTTTCCATACAGCTCTTATATCTATGACTAACTTACCTCTAACGCCACCCACATGTGCACATCCTGTGTGATTTACAATGGTCAGATTCAGATGGGAAAAGCAGGCCTCCTCCGGCTGGAAAAAACCCAACCTTGTGGATCATATTGGGGGAACAGACTTTCATTACCCACATGTGCGCACAGACAGACTTTGTACCCAAGTGCCCCCTAAATTACCTTTAGACATGTCATAACAAGACCTTTGCCTGTGTTTTCTTTACTTAGATTTGCATAGAGTTATGCTGTATATGTGTGTATGTGTGACACCGTTAAATGCAGGAGAAGAAAAAGCAGGACACTCACATTACATGACGTACTTAATGTCTGTTTTCCTAATGAACACTTCAATTAAAAACGTAAAGCCTAAAAAGCGGCTCATTATCGTTTAAAGAAAACATCTATTTAGTTTTAGTCTCCTCCTGTCGGAGCATGAAGAAAATGTTTTTTAAGCTACTGATAAATAGTTTGTATTTATTGTACATAGTAATAGTTTGTAATTGTAATGTCCACATTTAACCAGCAAGAAAAGTCAGGGAGTTCTATGCACACATGTTTTGTTAAAGCAGCATTGTAAAAAAAAAAAAAAAAAAAAAAAACTCTATACGTCCATTTGGCAGTGTACTAAACGTGATGTCTGTAGCGGCTCCGCTAAAGATAGACTGCTGACGTCAAATCATCCTGTAAGAAATTATCCACAGATGTAGAAATGCTTGATTGAAAAAAAAAAACAACATAATAATGATTACTATAATGATTTCAGCTGATAGAACAGCCTTCCACAGAACTGAACAGTCATTGTCTAAACGAGTCATGTTTGTATGTTTAATTTGCTCTGGGTCAAGAAATCCTGACTAATACTTTTTTTTGGAACACTGAATGATAGTATCTTTTTCGAAAAGACATGTTCATCTCGACTTGATTAGATGAACAGAACATGTGTTGTACAATTTACTGAGAAGCTCACTCTGGTCTCTTGTTGGAAATCTATTTTTAAAAGGTTACATTTTTTTTATAGATGGCTGAGTTACACAAATTAATGTGTTTTACTCTAGTTCTTCCTTGCAAGATTACACTAACATAGTTAAATGGGAATACTAAACCTTTTTTTTTTTGTTTTTTCTGTTTTTTTGAGACTAGAGAAAATGATCAAGATTCTCACTTGTTGTGTGCCAGTCTCTCTTATGAACGCAAGTGTTTTTATAACAATGTCTAATTTTTTTTTTTTTATTCTCCAGATAATGACTTGGAGGGGAAACGTGTTCAAGACATGCTGTCTACAATCGATAAACCACAGGTATGAACATCTTTCATAGCTGTGGAAACACAAAAAAACATTTTCATCAGTCACCTTTAATAGCCAGTGTAGTCATTGCTGGCATGAGACACAAATGTATTTTCCATTTTTCCATTCCCTTATTTGTCATCAACACACAAATCTGATGAGTACATAAAACCAACAAAAACTAGTGTTAGTGGAAACGATGCTCCACACAGTGGCCACATGAGGGCAGCATCTGCTTATTCTTTAAACCGTAGTTCAACTTGCTGAAAAAATGTTCACACTGTTGAAGCTCTTCTGCTTTCCTGAGGCAGAATGCAGAGGCGCAGAGGTAGGTCAAGAGGCTGTGCAATTTGAATAGTTCAGTTCAGAATAAAAACAAATGTCATTATAACCTCAGTGATATTATAAAAGCACCTGAAGGAAAAAAGCTTTTGATCTATCTTACCTAGCTATTGATTTGAGGGGAAACCATGCAACAACACTAGAGGATTTAAATGGATTTAGCTTGAGCGCTATCCGTACGGACTAAGAAACAGGTGTTGCAGAGGTAAAACTCATATGAGAAAATATTTCATTTAAATGTCCACAATATTAGCTGCTCCCAGGACAGTATTGTTTTCCTTCATGGCAAATCTGCAGGAGGAGACGCAGGGTGCTGGGGGTGAACACAGCTGTCCCTCTATGTGTTTGTACTTTTAATAACTGTGTTGTCAATATTTCTTTATTTATTTGGATCTCCATTAGTTGTCACAAAATCTGACAGCTTTTCTTCCCTAGGTCCCAAAAATACATCATACAATCAATAATACAAATTCCAAATACAGACCTAGGCAATAACAAGTCACAAATTTATGTCCATAAAAATTAAACTTTCCTGAAAGTGGCTTTAATAGAAGCTTCAGTGACAGCAAGCGGCAATTTACGGCAAATAACGTTTCTGAAAAAACACAGTAAATTACATTTCAGTTGGTCTTCTGAGCTGAACCATGAGAGGCTGGCATGTACTCTGAACTTTAGATAAATGTTTTTTGGCAGCACCAGATCACACCACAGAGCCGTAGTCCAAGTGAGACAACTTCAAAGATTGAATTGAAACTAGGACTCTAGAAGCCTGTGTTATAAATGGGCAGCATCTTCTAATACATGATATATTTCTTTTACAATAGAGTCAATGTGCTTATCCCATGATAGTCATTCACGTTTTTCCAGTTCAGTAGATATAGCAGAGGAGATTGTAATGTATTTCTTAATTCTGTACATTTTTAAAGCAAAGTATACTGTAAAGTCATCTGCATAAAGAGTTGCACTACACTGTTTTAGGACAAAAGTCATGTCATTAATAAAAATTTTGAAAAGTAGTGGTCCCAGGCAGCTGCCATGTGGTACACCACAATGTGAATATTTAGGTGGGGAAAACTCCCATTTAAAAAGAAAAAGAAAAAAAGAGAGAGAAAAAAAAACTGATTGTGACCCAAAATACATTTTTCATTTATTGGTGGTGTGAGATCAAATTTGTATGCAGGTAGTCTTTCTAATAACAAGCCATGATCAAAAACAAAAGGAATACAGTACCCACCATCATTGTGTTATTAATGTAAGATAACCATTTATCAGTCATTTCAACTTGTGGAATGATTTTCCCTGTAAGCATGAGATTCAAAGTTGAAATTATTAATAGAGAAATAATTAAAAACCTGTGTAAAAGAACTTTTTCAATCAACTTAGCACAGGAAGAATACTAGTGGGTCTACTGTTTACTGCTGAAAAAAGCTATCATGATTACTTTTTAAGAGCAGAATAATTTTGGCATTTTTCTAAATTTGAGGAAAAATATAAGAAACTGACAAAGCTATTTAACTTGCAACTAATTTAAGCAATCAACCTTTAACTGTAATAAATGCTAGTTTCTTGTCTTAACTTATCAACTTTATCAGAAAAATAATTACTAAAATAAACTGCAATGCCTTTAATTAGAAAGAGAACATTTACTTTTATGAATCCTAGTGTATTTGTCTTGCCCCTACCCATTCATTTAGGGTTTTCCAAAGTTGTCTACCCTTCATTTTTCCTTTTGTTTATCAAATTTCTATAATATTTCCATTTCTTTTTTCTGTTCAGCTTAGTCACTTAATTTCTTTCTTAGCAATACGTTTTCCACCGCTCAGATAAACCAGACACTCCTAAAACGCTGTCTTTTTCATATTGTCTCTGTAAGTCATGCACTGCCTGAGTTCCTCATTAATCCATGGCGCCTTATTGGTTCTTAGAGTAAAAGTTTTCAGTGCAAGCTTATCATCTACAGAGAAAAGCAGATCATTGAACAATTTAAGGGCTTTATTATTGATGTCTTTATTAACTAGCACTTGGTTCCAGTCTGTCTTTTCCAAATCAAATAATTTTCACTAAATTTCCTTAAGCATCTCTTCTGTAATATTTTAGAACCAGTTTTTGGAGCCTTAGATTTTCTTACTACAGGAACTACATTATGATCTGTAAACCCTACAGGGATGGATTCTGCCCTGATACAACTAGCACTGTTATTTTATATGTTCAATTCAAGTTAAGAAATGTTAGAAAAAAAAAAGAGCATATATCATCTACATACGGTGCATTAGAACTTGGTTGATGCATAGATGCAGCCAACAATGAATGGTCTACAATGTTGGTAACCATTAAATCTGTCCAGATCTAAGCGGGTATGTGGTACAGCTGCACAATTGTCAGTGACTGAATTGTCCACATGTGTCTCTGAAACTGCCTTTATATTTTCAATTTTATTACCAATAAAACTAAATATTTTGTGAACTTAAATTAAGCTTCTAACATTTATCCCTGATTTTAGGTTAAAACTATCAAGCAGTCATAAATGAAGACAGCATTGTCTCCTCTGGCTTTTGCTTTATTGACAGCTTTGATGATTTCCGGGTGACATACATCCCATACATAAATAACCTCAAGCATATTTATGTTTTGTGTACATTGTTGTTTAGTTACCAAATATAACCAATTTTTTTACCTGAATTGGAATCATTAATCAAATAAATGTATGGCAGCCAGTTTTTCAGAGTTAAAAAAATGCTGAATTGAACTGCTATCTTTGCCTAGGTTTTTTTTTCTGAGTCACTGTCTGGCTTGACAAGCACCTGTACCTTACTTACAAAAGCATAGGGAATCACTATAGCAACCAGTGGTATCCAGCCACACGCATACACAAGAATACAAAAATAGATCTCTCAGTCAAGACTTAGTTTGGTCTCAACCTACCTTGTGTTTTTACTATGTTTATGTCCCATGCCAATAATAGGAATGAGTGAAAGTGTAATAAACTACAAAAATGTTTTTCACCATTTATGTTAAAGTCCTCCCTATTGGTGTATTTTTAATGTGGGGGTCAAACAGTGACCATAGCTTACGAAAACAGTGGATGAAATCTTGCGACCTCAAAATATAAAAATCATTATTATCAAGATTTTTGTTGTAATTACCTGTGTTTTCCTGCTGTCTGTCTGTCTTTTGTGCAGACAGTCAATGCATGGTTGTGGTTAGTGGTGCCCTCCAGGCGTAGTCATTGCCTATTCGAGGGATGCTGAGTCTGGATTGAAATGGCAGCACACTAAGATAAAAACATGCTAAATTGGCGTACTCTAAATGCCACAACTAAAACTCTCATAAACATGCACACGTTCACATACACACATACTGCACATACAGCTTGTGTTAAAATGTGTCTAGAGTATACGGTTGTGTTCTCATATGTACCCCATGTGACAGTGAGTCCATTCGGCGTGGCTGCTGTGACACACGGTGTAGATGGAGGGCCTGGTTTGTCTGTAACACTGGGCTCTTGTTTGTGGCTGTTCATTTATTTTGAGTTTCCCTGGTACTATTTGTGTGTGTTACAGGTGTCAAATGTGCAAGCGCGGGCTGCACGGCTGTCCTGGAGCCCCCCTGCGGGACTGGTGAGCAGACAAAGTAACGGTGTCCCTGTGTCCTGCTCTTACGAAGTCTCTCTTTCGGATAAGGGACGAGACGGCAAATACCGCGTCATATACAGGTAAACAAAGAGGTGCTTAAAATCCTCGAAAATGCTTACATTTTTTGTCTCTGCACTATTTGGAACATGGGTTGAAATGTGGATGTTTGTCAGCAAAATGTGTTTTGTAGCATTTTCAGAAAGACTAAACTGAGGACAAAACAATATTACTTTATGCATTTGTACTTATACATTGTGTTTTAGGTTATAGGAAAGGTAGAGTATCCAACTTTTTTGAGGTTATGTGTTAAAAGTGCCAAAGAACCTTGAAAATGGACCTTAAAAGTGGTTGAAAAGTGATTGAAGTTGTAGACAATTCTAACACAAGTTATAATCATGCTTTAACAAATACAATGACAAACTCAACAAAGTGTGTTTTTCAGTGGGGAAGAATTGGAATACCATCTTAAAGATCTAAGGCCAGCAACAGACTACTACGTACGGTAAGACCCTTTGGATATTTAAATATTACACAGTATTACATCAGAATAATTCAAAATGTGAAAAAATAATGTGATTGTGTGTTTGCTTTAGGGTTTCTGCAATGTACAATTCAGTTCGAGGCTTGTGTTCAGAAGCTGGTTCATTTACCACACATTGCAGTGCCCCAGACGTCCCTTTATCCCCCAAACTGTCCCATCGCACCAAGAGCACGCTCACCCTACAGTGGAAGGTACAGGCTGTCCAAAGCTTCACTTTTCAGACTGCTCTAACTCATAGGACTTTGTTAAAATTTCTTGTCATTTTCAGTTTTGTTGCACCTAAAATGCACCTGCTGTTGCTACATTAGGGTGCACTCCTGTGTCCTCTAGGAGTTTTTATCCAGTTTCTTTCTGGCTTTTTGTAAGGCTTTTATCAATGACTAACATCTCCATCTTCCTTGTCTCTCGTCCATCCTCTGCTGTCCTCAGGCCCCGGGCGACAACGGATCTAAAATCACAAACTACCTTCTGGAGTGGGATGAGGTAAGGCTGTCTCCTGTTCTTAATGTCCATCAAATGTCATGCTTACCATTGTTTTATAAGAGCCACTTGTAACTGTCACTGGGCGAACATTAACAGCCTTGCAAAAGATAACTTATGGGTCAATTACATCCAATTCTCTTGTCATATTTCTTTGTAATATAAATAATCTATACTCTGTCTTTTGCAGGGAAGGAAAAACAGTGTTTTCAGAGAATGTTACTTTGGGAGCCAGAGACACTACAAGCTGACACGGCTGTTTCCGGCCTGTGGCTACACGTTCAGAGTGGCTGCACACAACGATATTGGCACAAGGTACTAATGCAACATAATGTGCAAAACATAATATATGCTAAACATAACCACAAACTGTAGCATTATATGGCAAGAACACACAACCCCTTTTCAAACAAGGACCTGATTATTGATTGAGAGTTTTTATACATACATAAATCATAGTTTATATAGCGCTGTGGGCTGTGACATAAGCCATAAAATTGTCTCATTTAATGGAACATGATGTACTATGATGGGCAGAAACACACAAGTATGCACTAGTCCATCAGTGGCTACCTTCTGTATAACACTTCCATTTATTCTACCGTATTTTCCTTCCATTTCCCATCTCCGCTTGTTGTCCTCTTTGTCATTATGTACCATCTCGCTGCAGTCATGGCAGTGACAGAGAAAAAAAGAGAGAAACTCTAACTAACGTCTGTGGCTCAAAACAGCAGTCTGTGGTTATTTTCCTAACACAAATGATTTTACCACTTCTGATCCCTACAGCTGTTTTAACTCGAAAAAAGTCTACACTCCCTCTAACATAGATGTATATTATTCAGATCTGCTTTCATCTCCATTGGAAGCTCCCTTTACTCCTGCTTTAACACCTGCAGCCCTATGACATCCACATGTTCTCCTTAAAGCATCATCCATGTTGATGCTGTACCTTTTATGCTATTTACTTTACTCCTACTCTAAGGCACTTCTCTCCCACCTTTTTGGCATAAGTTGGTTGGGTTTGAATCACAGTAAACATGTAGTGATATATGTTCATAATATGTTTGCACAGTGGCTTCAGCTCAGAGGTGGTGTACTACACAATGGGCACTTTGCCTGCTCTGCCCCTGGCACCGAGGCTCGTCAGGGCTGGGGTGTCCTGGGTCACCTTGGAGTGGGGGCGTCCTGAAGGCAGTCCAAGCGAGGAGCAGCTCAAATACACACTCGAAATCCAGGAAGACAACGGCGTAAGTACACACTCTCTTAAAGACTGAACTTATTTCAGAAATATAAGCCCATGTGCCAGGTCCTGCAAAAGAAGAAGAAGAGGCAAATAATAAATATAGCTTGCAAAATCTTACAAAGCAAGTAAATCCTGTAGCATAAACACATGCTCAGAGACATTACCAAAACATAATAAACCACAGTTCCAGATGTTTTCTCTTTAGCAGATATTTCATTCTTAAAAACCCATAAATGTCCACTTATATTATTTCAAGCTAAACAGAGGCTCTGTCTGAATCCACTCCTTAGTCCCTAACTCCTCAATCACTATATAGTGCATCACTTTATAGAGGACTTTATAGTGCAATCCATTAATGAACGTTTCCGGACCCTACACATCTGTTTTTCTGTCGCTGTCAGTCACGTGACCCTGGCGTACATGTAGTACAATCTCCGCTAAATTGCACTGATAATGGGCTTTTTTAAGAAATCACAAGACTTTAGTGATATAAGTATTAATATAAATAAGCTTTCATATTTTATTCAACAACGCTTGGGTCCTATTAACAATGCAAACTGACTCTTTTATGCCTTAAAGAGGGAAGCTCTTACAGGTCCGTCTGTATGACTTAAGTTAAGCTAATGTTAGGGATTTTACATCATAACAGTTTATTAATAACAATTTACAATGAATATCGTATCCACAGAAAGTCAAACTTGTGCCTCTTGTGTACATTTTAAACACATGTCACGGATGCGTGGCTCTCCTTACACATTTAGACACCCCTACAAAATGTTGTAATTAGTGTTGATCCGGACACAGCCAGAGACTCGAGCACACAGACCACTGACAGTGTCTCTCTTTACAGGGAACAGACTTTCATCCAAAGTACACTGGAGAAAACTTGACTTGTACTGTACAAAGCCTGAAGAGAAGTACACAGTATAAATTCAGGGTGAGTCACTGAGTTGAATCATTACATGAATGATGTTTTAATGTTGAAATAAATGTTTCCAAGGATAGCAACAAAGCTACATTGTCATTTTCTGGTAATTCAACGTGCAGCAGCCTGGCAAGTAATTCCCAAGTGCAAATTGGCTGCAATTTAACTGCTTGTGAGACACCACTATTCAGCACAGAAGAGGGTCTGAGTTGACTAAAAGCTGTGATTGCCCATAGTAATACGAGGACACAGGGTTTAAATGAGGTTTGAATGTGATGCATAGTTGTCCCTGTACAATATAATTCATATTATTAACAATACCTAACTTAACTAGATGTATTTGAGAGATGGATGAAAATTGTGGATGAAAAGTCTTTGTTTGGCTCACATTCCTTTTATAATGTCCAAATTTACTGAAAAGCTAGGAAAAAGTCTAAATGATTATTTTGTGGAAGAGTGACGAGCTCCACAGGTCAACCAGCAGAGAGTAATGATCATTAATCATTACCTCAACAACAAGCTGCCCCGCTCCTTTTCTCTTTTATTTGTTTTATCCCTGTCTCATTGCACATGTTATTTGTCCGTGTGCAGCTCATAGCGTCGAACACGGAGGGAAAGAGCAGTCCCAGTGAAGTGTTGGTGTGTACCACCAACCCAGACAAACCGGGCCCTCCATCTGCACCGTGTGTCACAGCAACCACGCCGTATGGATTCACTGTCACATGGGGTACATATGAGAACACACAACATTAAAGACACATGCTGCTCTGCATCAAAACACAGGGTATTTTGGATAATAACAGGGGAGAAAGGGGGGCTCTTTGTTGTTTGTACAAATTTTGGACATTTTGTTTTGTAAAAGGGATTTTGTTTTCTCTTTTTTGTGATAAGTGATAACCAGATAAAAGCATAATTTTAATATTTTACAAATATAATAAAATAGTTCTGTGTAATGTCTCTCACTAGATATGTTTTTGCAGCAATTGGAAAGCACATTTTGCACTTTCTTTCTTCCCTAGAAATCAATGATGTGTCCCAGTGACTGAATTATTGAACATTTTTAGGATTGATTTAGAATTTTTCCACCTTCTTTCCGCCAAACTAACTAATTTTCTTATATTTTGTCACTAGATCCTCCCCAAGACAATGGCGGTTCAGAGGCTCTCACATACCTGCTTGAGATATCAGAAGGATGTTCTGAAGGTATGACATTAGTGTTAAAAATACTTTGTTGCGCTACCAATTTCCAGCATCTCATACATATTTAATCCATTTATTCAAGAATAAAAGCAGTCATAATTCATATCTCACCCACAAATGTCCTATTAACACATCACACACCTGAACTTCACCTTTTCTAAATATCTTGTGAATGATTTAAATCTATATATTACAAACAGTGCCCCTGTAGTGCTGCAGAGGTGCAGTGTAAAGAGAACTTGCATAACCTTCATAGGCTCAATCATGGTTTGGCCTACGCTTTTCAGGACTTATCAGAAAATAATAATTAGGTCATCTGCACCTGACTACAAAACAAGCTATTATGTGTACAGTGTGTGTGCTGATTCTGTGTGTGTTTGTGTGCAGCGAGCCAGTGGGAGGTAGCCTACAGTGGCCCTGCAACAGACTGTGTATGTGAGCAGCTAACCCCAGGGACCGTGTACCGCCTACGAGTGTGTAGCATCACCACCGGAGGGCACAGTCAGGTAATGCAAGTGAACAAGCACACCCTCAATATAGATCAAAATCAGACTGTGAATTATTATTTTTTTTATGTTTTATGTATTTATTTTTACATAGAATAACAATGTGAATTCAAATACTGCAAAATAAAATGTGTATCCTATGAACGTTTTTGTAACAGTGGTTGGAAACTTTGATGCAAACAAGTAGATAATAATAAATAAGTCTGTGCATTTTATACAATACAACTGTCATTATATTAAATACAATCCAATGAAGGTAGAAATACAGAAACGTGTAGACTGTGGAATAATATTTAAATGTTTACATTCTGATAAAAAAAAGCATTAAGGACTGAGCATTGTTTGTTTTAATTTCATCTTTATTCCTGCTCTTACAGTGTGCTGTCAGTGTCCCGGTCCGCACGTTATGTGTCCCGCCTGGGCCCTGTGCACCACCGAGGATCGTGGGTAAAGCCAAACACAAGGAAGTGCAGTTAGAATGGGGTGAGTCTTTATACAATATTACTGGTGTTTAGTTTGATTTGACTGAATGGATATGCTTTTATATTTAAGGTCTTAATGTCGCTAATGCAACCTCAGTAAACCATGTTTCATCCAAACTGAGCCCTTATTTGTTCCATTAAAGGCCTAACCCAACAAATGTAACTTAACTTTCCGAATGTCAGACTATTATTGCACATTAGTGCTGCTCTCTGTTGGTAGGTGAAAGTCTCAGGCTGAAACATGGGGAAGTTCTTGTTTTAATCTGTTAAAAATAGCCTCAATCAACTCTTATTCAGGCTGGGCTTTTGCAATTACTCGCTTCAGTTAAAGGCCAAGCATTATGTATCAGAGGGTTTTCCCCACTGTCTTTGACATTTAGGACTCTCCACAAAAAGAGCAGCTGGTGTAAAATAATGTATGCACTGAACAAAAAACATATAGACCCAATAAACACAATCTATTCTTTGTATCAGATAAAACCATCAGCTGATTTAAGAAGTATTGTAAACGCTTTCTGTGTTTCTTTTCCATTTAGACTCCCCTACATCAGAGGGAGTGTGTGAGCAGTCCACGTTCAGTTTGGAGATGAGTGAAGGGAACAGCGAACCAGCAGAAGTATATAATGGCTCAGAGCTGCAATGTACTGTGGGTAGTTTACTACCGGGTGCGACGTACAGCTTTCGACTGCGGGCTGCCAATGAGGCTGGGGTAAGAAATATGCAACAGGGACATGCTCAAATGCACAGAAGAACCTATATTTATTACCTTGCATTCAGCCGCTCCTAGTGTACTGACATAACTATTATTTCATTCTCAATAAGCATGTGTAGCTAAATGTCCTTTATTGAAATCTGTTTAGCAGTTGAAATAGGATTACAGATAAAAACTATATTCAAGGTAGACACACACAAATACAGAGAGTGCTTAGGGCAGAGTGTCCCAGACAGACTAAGAGGTTGCATTTGGTTGAAGAAGTGACCCCTTGTGTGAAGCGAACACTTGATTGGTCTCATTATCAACTCAATTAGGGTTGAACAAGCGCTCTGACTGACTGATCAAAAAACAGAACAAACACGGTAGACACGTAAAGCTCTGCAGAGTGGTGCACATGTGACACTAAGCACTCTCAAACATATTTCCAAACACATGCACGAAGAGTGTGTCTGTGCTCCACTTGAAACCAACCTGTTATTTTAACCTCCTCATCTTTTGTGTTTTAGTTCGGAGCATACTCTGAGCCGACAGAGGTGACGACTGCAGCGGGTCCTCCAGGTCAATGTGGGGCACCGCTCATTACCTTGACCAGCAACACCTGTGTAACACTCAACTGGGAGGTGAGGTTCATGGAGACATTTATAATCAAAGAAAGATTCCTACACCTAACCACTCATTCATTTTAATTCAGTTAGATCCACATTAATAAACACAAATCAATGGACTAAAAGGGGCGCATGATATAAGCTACTAACAATCAATAAATGAATAACATTCAACAAAGTGATCAATCAAAAATCATCATCCACAAACATTTCATTTGTTATTGTTTAAAAGCTTAATAAAATGCAGAATTAAAAAAAACTGTGAGGGACTTTAAACTTCCTTCCATCCAGACATTCATTTTCTGTCCGCAGTGTGTGGGATGGCTCATTAATGATAATGTTTCAGTTTAGCCTAGCCTAGCCTTGTCTTAGCGTGCCTGTTTTGCCACGTCTTACAGAGTCCCGAGGGTTCGGGTAGTGACATCTCAGAATATCGTTTGGAATGGGCGCGGGAAGATGAGCCCATGGAGCTCATCTACTGTGGATCTGCAACGCAGTGTGAACTATCGGACCTAACGCCCGCCACTGAGTTCTGCTGCAGGCTACAGGTAACAAACTCCATTCACCCAGTGTCCAAGTACATACACATGGGTTAAATGTCAGCTAACAGTAGAAACAAATGGCACAATGCAGAGGGCAGTGAAAGGATCAGGATAATTAATTCAGTTTGTGCTCTGACTCCTTAATCTGGTGCATAAATAAATCCTTTCTCTTCTGAAACCACAAACCCAATAACAGCACGTTTTATGGCTCTTTTCTTTATAAGCTCATTTGTAATGATTGGGTTGGTTTTCTTTATGTCCTAATCAGTGCTTCAGGGCACGTCTGTTTAACATTAATGTATGTCTTTTTTAACTTGTCCTAAACAAAAGCGTTACACAAATAAAATCAGGTTTGACCTCTGTGTGACCCTTTTAGGCATGCACCTGTTGATCACAAGCTTTTTTACAGCACTCTTAATCACGTGTCCTCTAGTGTTTGTCTCTGATGTGCATTGAGGAACTTTAAAAAGGAAGGTTCAAAAGAATGTTGTTCTGCTGAAAACTTTCGTTTGTCATAATAAATAAAGATTTCTGTGTAGGTTCTCAGAGAAAACACACCTTTTCTCACTTGTTTAATAACAACTGTAATACACCTGTTCATGTTGTACATATGTTAATTTATTTATATTAATTAGGGGCCAAGCACCGAAGGTGCGTAGACCCTATTGTATTCGTTAGATTTCTTATTATTATTATTAGGGGCCAAGCACCGAAGGTGCGTAGACCCTATTGAAACCGTTAGATTTCTTATTAGGGGCCAAGCACCGAAGGTGCGTAGACCCTATTGAATCCGTTAGATTTCTTATTATTATTATTATTATTATTATTATTATCCTGCAATGTAAGTCTATGGCAGCCCATAGAACCGTATGCTAAAAAGTTGTGAAATTTGGTACACTCATAGTGGACAGTGTGAGCTGTCATCCTAACCAATCTGAAGTGTCTACCTTAATCCCTCTAGCGCCACCAACTGTCCAAAGTTGGACTTATGTTTATGTCAATAACTTTTGAACCGTAAGGCCTAGAATTAAAATTCTTTTTTCCTCTGATTCCTTAGCTCATGAAGATTCGATTGCACCCTATGACGTCATTTTCCGCCATGATAGTTTTTCCGCCATTTTGAATTTTCTAAAAAACGTACTTTTGCGAACTCCTCCTAGGCCGTAGCCCCGATTTTCACGAAAATTGAACCAGATCATCTTCAGATTATGCTGACTAAAAGTTATGAGAATAAAGTTGATTCTTCAAATCGTTGTCAAATACCGCACAAATGAATTCGACTTAGTGCGCACAAAAATAAATGTCGGGTATATCTCTGCAATGCTTTAACATATTCCAACCAAACTTAGTACGTGTTATGGCAACCATGTTTTGAGGATGCCTGCAGAGTTTTGGCGCAGCGCCTCCTAGTGGTCAGGAGATATAAAAAAGTGAATTATTTGCTTATATCTTCTGAACGCTTTTGCCAAAAATCATAAAACTGGTCTCTTTAGATTCAGTGCATCATGCCGAGTCCTGCAATACCAAATTTTCCCATATCGCCATTTTGAGAGTCGGCCATTATGAATATTGTCAAAAGTGCTATATTTTTTGAACGCATTGCTGCATCATTACAAAACTTGGTATGCGTCTTCGACCAAGCCCTGAAGATACTCAAAAGGTTTTGGAGCAGCGCCACCTTGTGGTCAAAAGTTATAACCACATTCACAAATATGCTAATAACTTTTGATTCCGTTACCCTATTGTAAAACAAATGGTCTTATTGTGTTCACTGGATCAAGCCGAGAGCACAGATACCAAATATGTCTTATTCGACAAACATCCTGTTTGCCATGTTGTCTTTCTTTAAAAACCTACTTTTTAGAACTCCTCCCACACCGTTTGTCCGATTTTCACCAAAATTGAACCAGATCTTCTTCAGACTATGATGACAAAAAGTTATTAAAAGAAAGTTGATTCGTCAAACCGTTGTCAAATACTGCGCAAATGAAATCAACTTAGTGCGCACAAAAATAAAAGTTGGGCTATATCTCTGCAATGCTTTAATATATTCTAACCAAACTTAGTAATTGTTATGGCAACCATGACTTGAGTCTGCCTGCAGAGTTTGAGGACCTTAGTTGTTTCACACATCAGTTTGGTTACAGCGCTGCCTCTGGATCGGACGTGATAAACCATTCAATCAAAGTGCTAAAGACCGTATTGACGATTTTTTGGCCATTTAGACTGAAGTCTTACTGAAATGTCTTTAGATACTTACTGCCATTGGTCTGATGCTGCCAGCCATCAACACATTGAGTCTGCCTGCAGAGTTTGAGCACTCTAGTTGTTTCACACATCAGTTTGGTTACTGGTCGACCGTGATAAACCATTCAATCAAAGTGCTAAAGACCGTATTGGTGATTTTCCGCCATTTAGAATGAAGTCTTATTGAAATGTCTTTAACTGCTTACTGCCGTTGGTCTGATGCTGCCGGCCATCAACACATCAGTGTGGTTACTGCGCTGCCTCTGGATCGGACGTGATAAACCATTCAATCAAAGTGCTAAAGACCGTATTGATGATTTTTGAGCCATTTCGACTGAAGTCTTATTAAAATGTCTTTAACTGCTTACTGCCGTTGGTCTGACGCTGCCATCCATCAACACATTGAGTCTGCCTGCAGAGTTTGAGCACTCTAGTTGTTTCACACATCAGTTTGGTTACTGGTCGATCGTGATAAACCATTCAATCAAAGTGCTAAAGACCGTATTGATGATTTTTCGCCATTTAGACTAAAGTCTTATTGAAATGTCTTTATATGCTTACTGCCGTTGGTTTGATGCTGCCGCCATGTCGGCATGAGGTTTAATGCCGCCTTGTGCTTGGCCCGTCATTGCTGCTTGCAGCTATATTTATTATTATTCTTCTTCTTCCGCCATGGAAGTCTATGGCAGGCCATAGAAGCGCTTATGGAAAATGATGAAAGTTGGCACACTCATTAAGGACAGTCCAATCATTGATCCTAGCAAATTTGAAGTGTCTAACTTAATATCTCTAGCGCCACCAACTGTTCAAAGTTGGACTTATGTTTATGCTAATAACTTTTGAACCGTAAGGCCTAGAATTAAAATTCTTTTTTCCTCTGATTCCTTAGCTCAAGCCGATTTGATTGCACCCTATGACGTCATTTTCCGCCATGATAGTTTTTCCGCCATTTTGGATTTTCTAAAAAACGTACTTTTGCGAACTCCTCCTAGGCCGTGGCGCCAATTTTCATGAAAATTGAACCACATCATCTCCAGACTATGCTGACAAAAAGTTATATAAAGAAAGTTGATTTGTTAAACCGTTGTCGAATACCGCGCAAATGAAATTGACTTAGTGCGCACAAAAATAAAAGTCAGGCTATATCTCTGCAATGCTTTAATATTTTCTAACCAAACTTAGTAGGTGTTATGGCAACCATGACTTGAGGATGTGTGCAGAGTTTTGGCACAGCGCCACCTAGTGGTCTAGAGATATAAAAATATGACATTTTTTTATTATTACTTCAGAATGCTTTAGCCAAAAATCACAAACTTGGTCTCTTTAGATGCGTGGCATCATGCCGAGTCGTAGCATAGCCAATTTGCCCATATCAACTATTTTGGAAGTCGGCCATCTTGAATTTTGTCAAAAGTGGTATATTTTTGAACGCATTGCCGCATCATTACAAAACTTGGTATGCGTCTTCGCATCAAGCCCTGAAGGTACTCAAAAAGTTTTGGGGCAGCGCCACCTTGTGGTCAAAAGTTATAACCAAATTGACAAATATGCTAATAACTTTTGATTTTCTTAACCTATTGTAAATCAAATGGTCTTAATGTCTTCACTGGATCAAGCCGAGAGCACAGATAACAAATATGTCCTATTCGCCAAACTTCCCGCTTGCTATGTTGTCTATCTTTAAAAACCTACTTTTTCGAACTCCTCCCACACCGCTTGTCCAATTTTGACCAAAATTGAATCATAACATCTTCAGACCATGCTGACAAAAAGTTATATAAAGAAAGTTGATTAGTCAAACCGTTTTGAATACCGTGTAAATGAATTTGACTTAATGCGCACAAAAATCAAAGTCAGGCTATATCTCTGCAGTGCTTTAACATATTCTAACCAAACTTAGTACGTGTTATGTCAACCATGACTCAAGGCTGCCTGCCAAGTTTTGGGGCAGCGACCTAGTGGTCCAGAGATACAAAAATGTGACATTTTTTTAATTATTACTTCATAATGCTTTAGCCAAAATTCACAAAACTGGTCTCCTTAGATTCGTGGCATCATGCCGAGCCGTAGCATAGTCAATTTTTCCATATCAACTATTTTGGGAGTCGGCCATTTTGAGTTTTCTATAAACCGCATTTTTGCAAACTCCTTCTAGGTCGTAGCCCCAATTTTTATAAAAATTGAACCAGATCATCTTTAGACTATGCTGACAAAAACTTATTAGAATTACGTTGATTGGTCAAACCGTTTTCGAATACCGCGCAAATCAAATCGACCTAATGCGCAAAAAAAAGGATATCAGGCTATATCTATATATTCAGGCTATATAATATATTCTAACCAAACTAGGTACGTGTTATGGCAACCATGAATTGAGTCTGCCTGCAGAGTTTAAGCACTCTAGTTGTTTGACACATCATTGAGGTTACTGCGTTGCCTCTAGGTCGACCGTGATAAACCATTCAATCAAAGTGCTAAAGACCGTATTGATGATTTTTCAGCCATTTAGACTAAAGTCTTATTGAAATTTCTTTATATGCTTACTGCCGTTGGTCTGATGCTGCCGGCTATGTCGGCATGAGATTGAATGCCGGCCTAGTGCTTGGCCCCGTCATTGCTGCTTGCAGCTATATTTATTATTATTATTATCCTGCAATGTAAGTCTATGGCAGCCCATAGAACCGTATGCTAAAAAGTTGTGAAATTTGGTACACTAATAGTGGACAGTGTCAGCTGTCATCCTAACCAATCTGAAGTGTCTACCTTAATCCTCTAGCGCCACCAACTGTCCAAAGTTGGACTTATGTTTATTCTAATAACTTTTGAACCGTAAGGCCTAGAATTAAAATTCTTTTTCCTCTGATTCCTTAGCTCATGACGATTCGATTGCACCCTATGACGTCATTTTCCGCCATGATAGTTTTTCCGCCATTTTGAATTTTCTAAAAAACGTACTTTTGCGAACTCCTCCTAGGCCGTAGCCCTGATTTTCACGAAAATTGAACCAGATCATCTTCAGACTATGCTGACTAAAAGTTATGAGAATAAAGTTGATTCTTCAAACCGTTGTCAAATACCGCGCAAATAAATTCGACTTAGTGCGCACAAAATTAAATGTCGGGTATATCTCTGCAATGCTTTAACATATTCCAACCAAACTTAGTACGTGTTATGGCAACCATGATTTGAGGATGCCTGCAGAGTTTTGGCGCAGCGCCTCCTAGTGGTCAGGAGATATAAAAAGTGAATTATTTGCTTATATCTTCTAAACGCTTTTGCCAAAAATCATAAAACTGGTCTTTTAGATTCAGTGCTTCATGCCGAGTCCTGCAATACCAAATTTTCCCATATCGCCATTTTGAGAGTCGGCCATTATGAATATTGTCAAAAGTGCTATATTTTTTGAACGCATTGCCGCATCATTATTAAACTTGGTATGTGTCTTCGGCATCAAGCCTTGAAGGTACTCAAAAGGTTTTGGAGCAGCGCCACCTTGTGGTCAAAAGTTATAACCACATTCACAAATATGATAATAACTTTTGATTCCGTTACCCTATTGTAAAACAAATGGTCTTATTGTGTTCACTGGATAAGCCGAGAGCACAGATAACAAATATGTCCTATTCGGCCAAACTTCCTGTTTGCCATGTTGTCTTTCTTTAAAAACCTACTTTTTCGAACTCCTCCCACACCGCTTTGTCCAATTTTTACCAAAATTGAATCATAACATCTTCAGACCATGCTGACAAAGAGTTATGAGAATTAAGTTGATTTGTCAAACCGTTTGCGAATACCGTACAAATGAATTTGACTTAATGCGCTCAAAAATTAAAGTCAGGCTATATCTCTGCAATGCTTTAACATATTATAACCAAACTTAGTACGTGTTATGGCAACCATGACTCGAGTCTGCCTGCAGAGTTTGAGCACTCTAGTTGTTTCACACATCAGTTTGGTTACTGGTCAACCGTGATAAAGCTTTCAATCAAAGTGCTAAAGACCGTATTGATGATTTTTCAGCCATTTAGACTGAAGTCTTATTGAAATGTCTTTAACTGCTTACTGCCATTGGTCTGATGCTGCCAGCCATCAACACATTGAGGCTGCCTGCAGAGTTTGAGCACTCTAGTTGTTTCACACATCAGTGAGGTTACTGCGCTGCCTCTGGGTCGACCGTGATAAACCATTCAATCAAAGTGCTAAAGACCATATTGATGATTTTTGAGCCATTTAGACTGAAGTCTTATTGAAATGTCTTTAACTGCTTACTGCCATTGGTCTGATGCTGCCACCCAGGTCGGCATGAGATTGAACGCCGGCTTGTGCTTGGCCCCGTCATTGCTGCTTGCAGCTATATTTATTATTATTATTATTATCCTGCAATGTAAGTCTATGGCAGCCCATAGAACCGTATGCTAAAAAGTTGTGAAATTTGGTACACTAATAGTGGACAGTGTGAGCTGTCATCCTAACCAATCTGAAGTGTCTACCTTAATCCCTCTAGCGCCACCAACTGTCCAAAGTCGGACTTATGTTTATGTTAATAACTTTTGAACCGTAAGACCTAGAATTAAAATTCTTTTTCCTCTGATTCCTTAGCTCATGCCGATTCGAGTGCACCCTATGACGTCATTTTCCGCCATGATAGTTTTTCCGCCATTTTGAATTTTCTAAAAACGCATTTTTGCGAACTCCTCCTAGGCCGTAGCCCGATTTTTATGAAAATTGAACCAGATCTTCTTCAGACTATGTTGACTAAAAGTTATGAGAATAAAGTTGATTCTTTAAACCGTTGTCGAATACGCGCAAATGAATTCGACTTAGTGCGCACAAAAATAAATGTTGGGGTATATCTCTGCAATGCTTTAACATATTCCAACCAAACTTAGTACGTGTTATGGCAACCATGTTTTGAGGATGCCTGCAGAGTTTTGGCGCAGCGCCTCCTAGTGGTCAGGAGATATAAAAAGTGAATTATTTGCTTATATCTTCTGAACGCTTTTGCCAAAAATCATAAAACTGGTCTCTTTAGATTCAGTGCGTCATGCCGAGTCCTGCGATACCAAATTTTCCCATATCGCCATTTTGAGAGTCGGCCATTATGAATATTGTCAAAAGTGCTATATTTTTGAACGCATTGCCGCATCATTATGAAACTTAGTATGTGTCTTCGACCAAGCCCTGAAGGCACTCAAAAGTTTTGGGGCAGCGCCACCTTGTGGTCAAAAGTTATAACCCAAATCAATAAATATGCTAATAACTTTTTATTACGTTACCCTATTGTAAAACAAATGGTCTTAATGTGTTCACTGCATCAAGCCGAGAGCACAGATAACAAATATGTCCTATTCGGACAAACGCCCTGTTTGCCATGTTGTTTTTTCCAAAACCTACTTTTTCGAACTCCTCCCACACCGCTTTGTCCGATTTTTAAAATTGAATCATAACATCTTCAGACCATGCTGACAAAGAGTTATGAGAATTAAGTTGATTAGTCAAACCGTTTGCGAATACCGTGCAAATGAATTTGACTTAATGCGCTCAAAAATGAAAGTCGGGCTATATCTCTGCAATGCTTTAATATTTTCTAACCAAACTTAGTAATTGTTATGGCAACCATGACTTGAGTCTGCCTGCAGAGTTTGAGGACTTTAGTTGTTTCACACATCAGTTTGGTTACTGCGCTGCCTCTAGGTCGACCGTGATAAACCATTCAATCAAAGTGCTAAAGACCATAGATGGCTTACTGGGCATTTCTGAGACTGCCAAGAGTCTTAGAAAATAGGGAATTACATAACATAACGTATTACATAGGAGCTGGACCATTAGCGATGCTGTTACCTGGGCATTTGAGTAGTCTTGGTTTTGTTAGAACTGCCGATTTAGTTTTTCACAATTTAAGTTGTAAACTGTCTAAACATACTGTATAACGCTTTTGAGCATTAAAGCTCATGCCGATATAGTCGGGTAGCATCAGACCAACGGGTAGTGAGCATCTAAAGACATTTCAATAAGACTTTTAGACTGAAATCTTACTGAAATGTCTTTAGATGCTTACTGCCATTGGTCTGATGGTGCCAGCCATCAACACATTGAGTCTGCCTGCAGAGTTTGAGGACCTTAGTTGTTTCACACATCAGTTTGGTTACAGCGCTGCCTCTGGATTGACGTGATAAACCATTAAATCAAAGTGCTAAAGACCGTATTGATGATTTTTCAGTCATTTAGACTGAAGTCTTACTGAAATGTCTTTAACTGCTTACTGCCATTGGTCTGATGCTGCCAGCCATCAACACATTGAGTCTGCCTGCAGAGTTTGAGCACTCTAGTTGTTTCACACATCAGTTTGGTTACTGGTCGACCGTGATAAACTATTCAATCAAAGTGCTAAAGAGCGTATTGATGATTTTTCAGCCATTTAGACTGAAGTCTTATTGAAATGTCTTTATATGCTTACTGCCGTTGGTCTGACGCTGCCGGCTATGTCGGCATGAGATTGAATGCCGGCCTAGTGCTTGGCCCCGTCATTGCTGCTTGCAGCTATATTTATTATTGTTTTTGTTTTCTTATTTAGTTTGTTTATTTCTTTATTTTTTTATGTTCTTTGCTACAACTTTTGAGTCATTTCTGTAAAGCACATTGAGTTACTTTGGTACAAAATGTGCTCTTTAAATAATACATTTTCTTCTGCAGTAATCCAGGAAGTTATAATGCTAAAAGTAATTAAAAAAAGAAGGCCTTTTGACCTTTTAGCTTTAAATACTTTTTATTTAAAATGTATTTATAGTTTTCTAAATTAAAGCAGACATCACATTTTTACATTTCAGGTTATGTCCTCCTTTATTCCTCACTAAGGATTTGTGAAGCAATGAAGTAAATCAAAAATGATTGAGAAGCTTTTATTAGACCAGACGAAGTGAATATTAATGTGTTCTGCAGCACATAAATACCTTAATGTTCAGCCCCCGCTTGCTCCTCTTCCTGAGCGCATTCTCATGCCTTCTTTAACTCCTCATTCCTTTTGTATATTTGATGGGACTTTGATCTTTTTTATACTACTTTCTTTCAATTACTGTTACTACCCTGAGTGTTCTTGTCCCACTCAGGCGGTAAATCAGGCCGGCGCCGGTCCATACAGTGAACGGGCCAGTTTCCGAACACCGGCGACAAATCCAGACTCAGTCACTACTCTCTCGCTCCTGGACCTCCCGAGCTCTCCAGAGACAGGCCACTTTCCTTCTACCTGCCTCTTCCTCAAGTGGGAGGAGCCTAATAGCAATGGAGCAGAAATCACCTCATACATCATCTCCGTGAATGAGCAGAGCATCATTGTGGAGTCTGGGACGAGTCATCTGGTAACAGGCCTGCAGCCGGACACTGAATACAGGTATAATCACAGTTTCTGTTTTTGCTCTTTTTTTATTATTATTATTTCCAGTTCATAATTTATTAAAATGAAATGCCAAATACTTGAAATAGCAACATCCAGGGTATGAAGGCAAAAGCAACTAACGCACAGCAAACCAACACTCGGTTCCACAATCATGGGATTTTATTGAAAACAGTTAACATTACCTTTTTTCATGGTTTATATGTCTTAACCAAGTAACATTGAAATGATATTACCCTCTTTGTTTTTTGTTTTTTAAATAAAAGTAGTACTCTGCATAATGTTTACACCCTTCATAAGCCCCTCTGTGGAAACCCATCTGTAAACACCTGTCAGGTGTTTCGAAGCACTTACATAAAAGCCTATCACACATGTTGTTGTTATGTGTGGATTCTCTGAATTGAGGGAGGTAGGGAGCGTAGAGCTCTATTGTTTTCATTCTGGGCATGTTTTTTGTTCTAATGTCACTGTGATCTGTGACATAATGGCTGCCACTGAGGCAGGACATGCTGCTCCGGTGTGTTTGTACATGGATGTGTGTGTGTTTTTGCACAATTATGTTTTATTTGTGCTGCAAATATTTCAAAGGTTATTGGTAATAGGAAAGCTGTTTTTTTAACCTCATTATTTTTATAATGCTCCTTAAGATTTGATCAGTTTGAGTATATTATGCCATCAAAGCACTAATCGTGTGTGTGGTTTATAACTCGACATATATAAATGTCAACAAAAGAAGGGATGCTTATTGTGGTGATCTGGTCAATAAACAGGTGATGATTTAAAAATCTTGTTTTGTCCGAGCCAGTGTCCGGTATCTGTCGGGGGCTCAGTGTTTGTTAAACAGAAAACATGTTTACCACATGATCACACAAGGCCAGATGTTCACATTTGTATGTTGTACATTTCAACTATGTCATGAGTTGTCCTGATTTTAATTAAACAGGGCTGCAAATCAAAAGCTTTTTATCATTAATATGGATAATCTTATTAGTACTAAATATAGGAAGTAGTCAAAGCTGTCTGTTTTTTCACTCGCCTTTTTGCTTTTTTCAGTCTAATTATCTTTTATCCATTTGCTTAATTATACAGTGAATGGATAAAATTTGGCCTTTTCAACCACCAACCTATAAATTCGGAAGAAAGGTTACAGAGTGTTTGCGATTAAATGTCAGAGGATAGATGCTCTCTGGCTGAGAGGCTCTGGTAAGGACGCTAATCAGCTGGTCCGAGAGCGCTACAGTCCAAAATATTGCACCTAATATCAGCTGTTGATAAAAGTAGCAATAAAAGTTTGTTTCTTTTCAAACTCATCAGATAAAAACCTGCTCCAACTTTTACTTCAAGGGTTTTTCCACATTATATATAAATTACAGTTTTAATTCTGTATTCATTCATGCCATTGTTTCATTTCTCTTTCAGTGTATTGATCCAGGCGGTAAATGCCATTGGCTCCAGTCCCTCCAGTGTGCCCCTTGTCGTCAGGACACGCCCCCTCCCGCCAGCCCCTCCCCCTCTCGAGTGCTCGGCTGCCGGCCCCCAGAGCCTCAAACTGAAGTGGGGCGAGAACGCCAGTAACACACATACACGTGCCCTGCTCGCTGATGACATGGTCTATACACTACAAATGGAGGACAAGAACCACAGGTTACCATCTTGCATAATTGTTTTCCTCACAGTAGAATTCAGTCAATATGCAGACAATATGCAGTGTGTTTAACTGCATTGAATGAGCAAAGAATACTGAAGGATTTCTATTTGGGATTACAGTTGTGAGAGTTGATTGAACTCGTTCACTCCAGAGAAGAGTGCATTATTTCTCGCAGCCTCTTCAACCACCAGCTCAATAGGGCTAATAAGGACTCGAAAGTCAATACTACACACACACACTCACACATAAGGAAGAGAAAAACATCACTGGCTTCAGAACTGGTAAAGAGTGGATGCATACAAAGGGTCTGTAGGCCTATATTGCTTGTATGTGTGTATTTTTGAGTGCCCTGTAACAAGTTGTACCAGGGAGAAGTCACGTTGAAGGTGCATAGAATAGGTCTCTGAAAATCAAGTCTTGGTCTAGCGTCTGGTCAGACAGAAGTGACAGAAAAACAAGACTCATTTACTAAAACAGGTTTACTAGTATTAACTCAAAATCTTTTAGAGTTAAGATAGTATTTTTGATGTTATGAATTATAAAAACTGGAACCTCAGCTATGAGAAAAACAGATAAAACTGAGAACTCAGAAATTCTCCTACTAAGCAATGGCAGACATCTTTTATTCTTTTATAACCACAAGTAGAAATAGTTCAGTACATAAGTGGGTAATAACACATTGATGATTACCGGACTCCTCCCTCAGCTGGGATGTCTTTCCGTTTTTAAATGAACGCTTGGCTGCTGTATAGTTGGCACTGCTTTAATTGAGTGGGGTGCAACTAACAACAGATGGGGTCCTGTCTGACAGACTGTGATCTGTTAACCTCCCTATTACTCACTCCGAGTTTGTGTGGGTTGCCAGTTGAATGAATGTGGCTTTCACGCTTTATATAGTTTTCTAATTTGTAATTGGCAGGTGTGCTAGTTTATTCTTGTTAATGCACCTGGATGCACTGCAAGAAACATGTGGCAAACATTTTTGAATAGAATAAGGAAGTGTAGCAGAAATAATGCTCTTCACTTATGGTCCATTTAGTTGAAAATACAAATGTTGTGCTGTGAACATTTTATTAAGAGGAATGGTTTACCATATAAGGTTGCTTATACAAATGAGTTTAACAGATTTTTGACGGAGTCCTCTGAACAGAGAATTGCAGTAGGGTGAGAGAGAGAGGGGAATGACATTGGGCAAATGACCTGAGCCGAAATCAATCCCGGGTCTCAAGTATGTGGGATGCGCTCTGAGCCACTGAGACGTGCCTGCTTGGACACATTTATACACAGTGGATGACAAAGATCCTGACATGTTTACTCTCACACACATTAAATGCACTTAATAGTCAATGCGGCGACTTGAAACAGTCCTTATGCTACATGTTAAGTTCGTCTGTTAATATTGGTTCATTCTTACAGTGGCTGGCTTGTATGAGGGCTGATGTTAGAGACTGCATTAGTGCTGCAATACCTGATACTGATTGCTTTAGCTGTATTCTGTAGTGCATTACCAGCTTGGACTCATCTTCCTCCTCCTGCACTCGTTTCACCTTTGACCCTTATGCTCTATTGGACTCAATTACCAGTACTTTTGCAATTACTGAAATCACCATGGTAACAAAATGATTCATTGCTAATATGATGTTTTTGAGGGAGCGCAATGAATTACAAAAACATTTGGAAATGTATTGTAAGAAAAATATAATATTCAATTATTTATGCCCCTTGTCCAATCCACCATCTTTGTCTCGGTGCAATCTAATTTCTGTCTGATCGAGGTATATTTGCCTTTGGAAGACCTCTGAGAAAAATGGATTCCTGTCTTTCTCTGTTCCCATTTCCCCATTTTGTAGAATGATTAAATTATTTTCATAATATTTAATCCCCTTCTTTCTCCCTTTACCCTGTGCCCCTGTTAGACTACCACTGCAGTTTTTCTTATCTCTTCAAATGCAGACTTGTTGCCAATGCTCTGTCCTCCATCGTCATTTTTCTATTTTATTCCTCACCCAGTCTTTGCCCTTTAAGATTATTTGTTTTTAATTTGATGTCATTTTACTTTCACCTCATCTGTGCTACCCAGAATTCCTTGCGCCAGAGAAATTGGGAATGCATGTGTGTCATGACATCAGTTGATTTGGACATAATTGACCTAGAATTTAAGTCTGAATACTTGTTCAGTCATTTATTATTATGTTTACCTATTTAATGTCCTATACAAGCTTTCCATCTGTTTCTAAACCTAAATTAATCAAGTGTTTTAATCAATAAACCACCAAAACATCCAACTGATGACAAAGTACTTTTTAAATATCTATGTTAATTATATTTCTGTTTTTGCAAATTGCTTCTGCTGTGATGCATGTGGACATTGTAGGACATTGTAGGAGTGTCCCTTGAAATAATGCAGTTCAATTTTCTATCACACATTTTCCCATTTCATTCTCTGCTCCTCTTTGCTTTTGTAAATAACTGAATGGCTGTTTGGCTCTGGACCAAAGCTGCAGTTCATCTCATTAACTCTGTCCCACTTAGTTTGTGAGGGTCAGTTTGTTTATGGTCTGGGCTTTTGAGGATTTGTTTAATTGTTTTGTCATTCGGCTTCCTTCAGCTAAATGGAATGTGTCCATTATAATGTGTATAACTGCATGTATTAACAAACGTTTGGGCTTTCAAAGTGAATATAGCTTTTGTAATGTCTGCGTTTAAATGATCTAATCATCAATATATCAACCAAAGAAACGCATCACTTCTCAATAGGGCTGTACATAGAGTGCTCATCTGGAGTTATAGCTTTCCACTAAACCACGACGTCTCCCGTACATTCCCACTTCTTCCTTCTCTCGCAGTACATCCTCCATCATCGTCGCCACATGTGTAATTACCAGTCACCTCCAAACCATCTCATTCACTCATGCCTTTTTGTCTTTTCTCTTTCAAAGACTTTAGTGCACAGAAACCGATAGCTGAGATTAATAGTCCTTGAGCTTAGGTCCTTATTCACTGACTTATCTTCTCTTCAGTACATTAATCTGTCCTTCCAACCAACAAAAAACTTTTTACAGTCACTTTCATCAGATTTAGGGGTTTGGCCTGTCAGCATTAATCCTGTGTTAATAAATCGATGGGACAGTCAGTCACTTCCCACTCAGCCTTGTGGACGTGAGACCAATTATTTTAGAACAGTAATTTCTTCATTTCATCTGCACTTTTTCACATTTCAGTATATTTGCATGTACTGTAATCTTATTTGTGTGGAAGTTTGTATTCTACCGATATATGGGGTGTTATATATAAATTTTGTTTTTACAAGTTCATTGAGGAAAATCTTCACTTCATCAGTACAGTAACAGATTCCTACATTGGATCATTTATTGAGTCCATGTTCTTCTCCCAGGTTTGTCACAATCTACCGCGGTCCCAGTCACACGTACAAGGTCCAGCGATTGACCGAGTCCAGCAGCTACCGATTCAGAATACAAGCAGTCAGCGACGCCGGAGAGGGCCCTTTCTCTGAAACACACACCTTCTGCACCACCAAGTCTGTACCCCCTGCCCTTAAAGGTAAACAAATCACAGAAAACTGAGTGGTCTGGGGGACTTCCTGTTGGCTTTGTTATTTAGAAATAACATGCAAAGTGTTGTGGATTATTGCAGACAGTATGCGTATTATTACAGCTTTGGTAATCACTGTATAGAGTATCCTCTCTGGTGAAATAACCCAATAGCATTGTGAGGTGATAAATATGCAGTCCTTTATTGAAGTATCTATAAACAGATGAAAGTGGTAGCCCCAAAGCTCTATCCCCCCTCCTTAAACATATTTTCTAGCATATAACGTGTTTTTATCCAATCAGCATTCATTCAGAAAGAAGCACATGACAGAGGTGTTCATTTTTTAGTCAGATGTTTTTATTACAGCAATTATTAGTAATGTTGTTATTTCAAGTTCAGAGTGACATAATCCCATAGGAGTGGCGCTTTGGAAAACAATTATCCACACAGAAAAACAAAATTACAAAGCATGATTCACCCACTTGGTTTGTTGTTGTTGTCTTATGGTCACGTAGAGTTTTAAAAAATGTTCATACATCACCCTATAATGCACTGAGCATTTTTGACAGCTCCCTATTAAAAGTGATGCCCATTAAATGCAATTGAAAGTAGTGAAGGTTGTGCTACTACAGCGAGATGTCAGTGGTTGATAGTTCTATGCTGGGTTCCAAAAACAGAAAGAATACAGCTCTACTTTGTATTCATAATTCAGGCAAACTATTGACCACATTATTGTCAATAATCTTGTTACTATGGCAACTGTGAGTGAGTGGGATTTATAAAACAAAAGGTAAACATTGGTCCTTGAAGTGGATAGATTGGAAAAAGAAAATAAAAATGGGGAAGGATTAAGATTGGAGTGCTTCTGACAGCAGATGATGTTTAGGCGAGTTGGTAACTGTGAATGGATGTGGTCTGCAGCACATTTAATCATGATTTATATTTTGTTTTTCCTCCTAGCTCCGAGAGTGCACCAGTTGGAGGGCAACATGTGTGAGATCACATGGGAGACAATCCCACCAATGAGAGGCGATCCCGTGAGCTACGTACTTCAAGTGTTGGTGGGGCGCGAGTCAGAATACAAGCAGGTTTGTCGACACTTAATGTCACACTTGAGTCATTTGAGGACAAACTAAGAGCTGCTGCTGCTGCTGCTGTCATCTTCATCCTTAACAATAGGCTTAATTTTATCCTCGGAACCACTCTGAGGTTATTTGTAATCTCCCCCAAGCAGCAGAGGAGCACAGTTAGCCTTGATGGAAAGGGTATTCAAGTGCCAGCTCCTTTCCCACTCGGCACAGAATGAGTAGACTAACCTTGTACCTCAGCATAGGCATCTAAAAAGAAAATGTTATTTGCAATTGTACTGAGAACACTATTAGTAGAATCCACAATTATATAGATTTTTTTTCTAAAAATTTAAATAATTTGTTGTATGTTAGCTTTTTGTGTTGAGGACACTACAGTAGGATGTTCATTCCTTTGTATCACAAGGAGATAAAAACACAGCTGTGTATGATCTACCATATTGATTTTGTGTTCATTGTGCATCTGTCTATTGCGCTGTCCCTACCTTATGTCACTCCCTTTAAAATGTACTCTATTGAATAATGTAGAGAGTGACCACTGAATGCAAACACTATAAGTCTTCAAAAATGCAGACTCACATTATTACCTGAATTATATTAACAGATGAAGGACTCATAAGCTACATGAAAAAAACATTAACAACAGGTAAAAGATAATTAGTCACACTGAATATCGGTAATACACTTTCCCTTTAGTTTGCCAAAATCAGCAGCATGGTTAAAATAATGAGCACCCAAAACAGAACAGTATAAGTAATTTAAACTGTCTCTATCATTACAGGTCTTTAAGGGAGAAGAGGGTGTTTTCCAAATCTCCGGTCTCCAGGGGAACACGGACTATCGATTCCGCGTTGGAGCGTGCCGCCGTTGCCAGGATACATGCCAGGAACTGTGCGGACCACTTAGCCCCTCCTCCTTTTTCACGCTGCGTCGCCAGGAGACAACGTCGTCAGGAGAGCTGTGCCCCACGGAGACGGGCAAAGGGGCGGGCCTGATCTCGAGCGACGAGAGATTTGCGGCGCTCATCGTGTGCGTGTTCGCGGGCTTCTCCATCCTCATCGCCTGCTTATTACAGTACTTCTTCATGAAGTGAGGGAATTTTAACTTTAGGATAGAAAGAGAACGCAAAATCACAGAGAAACTTAAAAAAAATACAAAAAACATCTATGAACGAACCGAATGAAATCAAAACAAACACTTGACATGTACTTCTAAGGCTATGTATGTTTTTTTTTTAGTCAATGTACCCCAATTCAGGCTTTCCACGCCTTGTTACTGTTGTCTTCTGCTTTCACTCAGTTGGTCATCATTTCTCTATATTTTGTCTATGTATCATTGTCTGCCTCACTTGTTGAGGATTTCTGTCGAAGGTAAGCCTTTTCTTAGCTGTACCTCCAGGTTGTGAAAAAAAAAAAACTGATAATCAAGCCTTAAAAATAGCTGTGAGCAACGCAGATGCTCCTCAGACTGACTTGCATGTTTTTATTTTGTATCTTTTTAAGACATATTCTTTTAGAGACATGTATATTTTTTTGACAGTCTTTGCCTTACATTTTTTGATGTTTAATTTGCTCCAGTCTTTATTCAGTCAGCCATATTCCATTGTAGGCCTTCAAAAGCTTTAGCCGTTTATGTCGTTCACTTTGTTCCAACAGGCTGTCAGTCAGTTCATGCAATCTGCACATGCTCTCGCACACAACCAAGGACTGGCAACAGACACGTTACACAGACCTTTTCATGCAACGACAATGACAAAACACTTATGTACTCCTAGTCAATCACATATCTTTTATGGCTTTTTTTTTTTTTTCTTTAACAGTCACTCACTTGTTCAGCTACCAAAGTGATGCAAATGTATGTGTGGTGTAAGATGCTGCTATCCTGTGATTTTTATTCTATCTATAAAAATGGAAAACCAGTAATCTAATATATATACACAATATATATATTATAGCAAATATCTATGAGCTATAGAAGTGATGTAAATAAGTGATGGCAATGTAAGGTCTAAAGTACAGTGCAAATGGGGGAAGAGTCAACTTTAGGTGCTCACAATCAGTTGACAGAGCCTTTGAAACACTGGTCTCAGATCAGAATAATAAAAATGGTGTCATGATTGCAGTGGTTATGAATCTATTGATTGGCTGGACAGGAAAAATATTGATTGAGCATTTGAGTAGCTCTCATGCCTTTTCATACTATCTCGATATTGACTCTTTTTAGCTTTAGCTTTTGTAGCAAATGCAAGAAGCCCATACTGTTTCAGACCCAGAGGTGCTGACAACCTGCCAGAGCTTTGTGTGTGCTAATTGGGAGTTTACTTGTACCCCAGCCAGCTTTTCTCAGCAAGTCTGTGAACCAATACATCTAAAGACTCTTCCTGTTTCTCACCTACTGCCTAATTTTCTCAAGCCGCTTACCTATTTCTCTTTTCCTGCAGTTTTCTGTCCTTTACCCCTCTTTCTCTTTAAAACAGGTGCTTTGACATGAAATCAGAGTCTTGATTTCTCTGCTTGAACTGTTCTGTTCCCTGGGGGCGGGACTTGAGATAATGTTCGCTAACCAAACAAGCCTTTGACAGAACTTAACAGATAAACCTGAACCCCTCGTCCTTCCCAGATACAGCCAAGGTACAGTCCCAATAAAAACTCCTGATCCAAAGAAGTCATCCCAACCTGCCGAGTGTCAGGTGGAAGGAGAAGGTGGGGAAAGGGGCTAAATTGTGTTAGTCCCCACCCCTTAGCTCTGATTGGCAGCCTGTAACCTCAGGGATAAGGCCTTACAGAGGGGACTTCCCCAACACTGTCATCACCATCGTTTTCATTTTTACTCTTTTTCATCTTCCTTTCTCTTCATTTGTTTGATGCTGTATCTTCAGTCTTCGCTGTGCCTTGCTCCAGTACGCAAAGTGGTTTACTAGCTCAAAAATACCTTTGCCAAAGTTGATGGGAAAGTTAAGGTAGAGTTCTTTTCTAGGTTTTATTTATACTATATATTTGCATACAGTACTTTACATGCCAATTACAGTGCAATCTTCAGTTATTTATTGTTTAAAGATTAAGAGACAAGTGTAGTTATATACTAATTTTTCCTTGTAGCATGTTTTTTTTTGTTTTTTTATTTTTTTTTTATTTTTTAATGGATGTATGTTAGATGTTGATTAAGGCCAGCATTCCTGAGTAACCCTTTAAGTATTTCTTTTACGACTGTTGTAAACCTGTAGCTCAGCCCATGCTTCGCAGTTATCATTGCCCTTCAAATCATGTAACCAAATGCCTATGTATGTTGTTTTAATACTGTTCAGGCAACACACAGCTGATCAGTTTTTGCTTAGAGAGACATGTAGCAATGCCAGGCCTTTTAGGCCATGTTTAGTCATTTGTATTGGGATAAACGCTGCTGCCTTTGGCTTTTAAATTAGTATTCTCATGAAGCTTCAGATATCTTTTAACTGTTTTATTGCCAAAGTGCAGGCTTCTGTGTCCACTAAATGTTGCGTCTAAAGGGTTATGTGATGTTCTTTATAACGACACAGCATTATTATGATTCTTATATTCTCTCAAAAGGAAAAAAAAATTACATTAACTCAATCTGTGATTATGCTTCTTTATATTATCTTTATTATTTGTAATGCAAAATGTGCCATTTAAGAAAAAGAAAATGTGTAGCCCTTTTTGGAGGAGAACCTGAATTCACACTCAGATGGTGACAAAAGGCAATCAAACAATGATTTTAGGCAAAGGACAATGCAAAAATAATAATACTGATGACTCCTCCTTGTTCATGCTTTTGCTGGTATAGCAGTAGTATTTTCTATCCAGTATTTTGCTATGAGATGATATACAGAGATATCTATAGAACTGTAGAATGAGATGGTAAATGACTAACAGAGTTGAAGCACTTTTTTGAACCAGTCTTGATGAGGTTAATAACGAGCGAAGTTAAGTCCTTCGCTCTGTTCCAAACACTACTGCCAACACCGTCTGTTACACACATTGGCATTATGGTGTTCTTGGCATCACTGTGACATTGGCATTACTGGAGCGCGGGCCTGTGCTTCTAAAAATGGCGCCTCCTATGCTTCGACACAGGAAGTGCATGGAGCGAGGTGCTTTTTTTCTAAGTATCCAGCTGACCTGTTGCATCGACAGGTGGCGTGTGAGGAGTTCCCCTCAAATGCCCCGAACCCACTTCGAGCCTTAATACAATACACAGTAATGTCGAAAAGTCTAAGGCTGGAGGTTATGGGAAGGGTACTGATATGTGCTTTTATTTTTTTCAAATGCTGTTGATTTTCTAGACCCCGCCCCCTTTACTAAACCCCACCCACAGGTCCTGCACATATGGTGGGTCAAAAATGATGGACATTTTTTTTGTTTTGCCCAGCAAACCCACATCTGTGCCTTCTGATATATTTTCTTTTTTGTTATTTTTTTGTACGTTTTGCAGTAAGTAGAGATTGGCGTTTTGACAAACAGAAAACTCACAGATATTTAACTATTTTTTAAGCAAGACAAAAAAGATATTTTTACCTCACACGTAAAAAAACAAACATTCCAATGTTGTCATGGTCTACGAATTGAAAAAAAGAAATTCATGCATTTCTTGTATTGTAAATGTTAGACAATTTCATATACATTATATAAAAGAAACTGCCATATCAATTTTAATGTATAGATTTTTTGCAAATACTACCCTATGTATGTAAGACATAACTGTATCGGTAGCGTATATATAATATATTTATGCCCAATAAATGTTTTAATTTTTTCTGACTTTTGCTAACTGTATTTTATTTTTTTTGTCTTATATCACTTTGTTTTTACACCATACAGTTTACTCCAGTAAATTGCATTTAATATGTAGTTTTAGAATTTTCTAACTTGTTACATTAATAAACCAAGATGACAGGAGAAATAAAACAATAAAGGTTTTTAAGTATTATAGTATTTGTTTAGACAATTGTTTTCTGTAATTGATTTGAGAAAACAAACTAATTGTTTAAAGATGGTGAAATAATTACTTTCTTTTACACAGTAAAGTCTTTCAATAGATATTTATACTGTGCTACTTAGACCATACCAAGCCATACATGTGGCAGTGAGGTATTGTCAGTCCATCCATCATTTTGTCCTTCAGACCTAAAATTACCTCAATGATTCTCTTTCCAAAGCACTGTAATGTAGTTTAGTAGTTGTCAATATGTATAAACTTCTAAAGAATTGTATTGAAAGCATCTGATTTATATGGTTGCTGTTATTCAGTTTGACAAACCAATAGGGGATCTTTTTATTACAGTCAAGGTTAATAATTTCAAGCTGTCACTGTCATTTTCAGTGGCAGCAGTGTTTGTGTTTCATCTGTGATGTCTGAGGTGTGGTTGATTTCCTCTGCTTTGGACATGATAGTGTTTGTCATGATAAGGGACGGGGTAAATTACACACAGCATTTGAAGACTGACTGCTGCACCAGACACTTATTTCCTCTCAACCTGCAACAACCCAGGGACCACCTTGGAACATTAATCATTTGACCTTTTGTTATCTTTGATGCATGAAATGTAAAAGTGATAATGTAAAATGCACTTTCCTATCTATTCAAACTGTGCAGAAATGAAGGCCATTTTAAGCTTTGGGTGTTCAACAACAGTTCTTTCTGCAAAAAGATGTTCACTGAACATTGGAAAAAACATGGGAAAAAAATAAAATTATGGAGTGGCCACAGCTGTGTGAAAAGACAGAAATAGGATTACTTATATTGACTGGCCTTACAGCCTGCTAAGACATTAAATAAGGAGTAGAAGAAAACAGGCTTTAGCAATATAAAGTTGTTTTTCCCTCATACAGAAACAAACTTGTCAAAAGCATTTTACACAGAGAAAAAAAATATAGCTTTCAGATGCCAAAATACAATTGTTATACTTAATTACATCATTGACAACAATAATATACACATATAAAAATTGTATGTATTTTTTTTTACTTTTGTAAAAATCCATAAATAATTCACTTCACAGTGATGTACATTCATTAACAGAATACACTGGTTTGAGCCCAAGGCCATGTTCTAAAATCCAGTGCCCTTAACAGAAGTTGCCATGGTAATTTGAAATGTAATGAAGCACATTGTCACATAAAAACTATCAATTATCAGCCAGTACGGATGCGTCTGGTGAAAGTTTTATTATCCATTTAGTGAGCCTCTTAAAGTCCAGACGCTTCAACTACAGATATCTCAATGTTTACATTGGTATAAAACATACATCAAATTGAAAAATTGTACATACAATTATAGTTTTACGAGAATTTGAAAAACATGTATTTTAAAGCATTTGTAAATCACTTAAGTGCTCTGGTCTGAGTAGCTCTTGCACTTGAACAAAAGAAGAAACAATAGCTTTTAGAAAACAACATATTCTACATGTCTGTTTGAGCCACTTGAGAAATGTCTGTGCAGTGTTTACCATGTGGGAACAAGATGTACTTTCCTTGACCCTTTGCACTTGTCTTAAAACGATTATATCTATTTTTTAAAATAAAAACAAACAAACCAAAACCAATACATTTATCAACAACAGTCATCAAGAGCGATATAATACGAGAAAGTAAATCCATAAAGTATCAACCCTGCACTCTCAGTGTGGCAAAGACAAGACACTTTCTGAGTGCTTTGCTGACATCTCTGTATTACAACATAAAGAGAGTCTATTTTTAAGATTCAAAGATAAAAAAGAAAAAAATACTACATATAGTGAAGAAAAGGTTAAAGTAAAGACATCTGGACTAGGTTTTGACAGTGAAGACGTTTTGTCTCTTCTTCAAGAGACTTTGTCAATTCTGACTACATATTGTCTTTTTAATAGACTGAATTGGACAGATGATATGACAAAATTTTATGTCATGTTTGATACATTTTTAGGAATATTTACACATTACTTAATAAATGTTCAAAATTGCTCAATAAAAATACTATAAAAAATGGCTTTTCTGACTTTTATGAGCTGAGTACCCATTAAATAAAAAAAACAACAGGCCCCTCTCAGCAGCATCAACAAAGCATGGACTTGAATTTCCAAGATACAGGGCATTTGGTGTAAATATCTATGACACTGTGCATCCACACATCCTCACCATCACAAAGAAACAGCATTACTCGATCAAACACATGCAATGTTTGACACATAGCACATATGTTAACACCCAGACACTCAGTGCAATGTCCACAACAGGAATAGTCTAACCATTCACACAGTCATACTCACACTGCACCTCTGCTCCTCTTTAAAGGACTGCAGACTGGTGCCTACATGGTCTACAGTGCTTTCTTTGTCATCCAGATTATGAAAACAATATAAGGCAATTATTAATGTGTTTGTTTATGAAAGAGTCACATTTAGACTGATGGCTATAGTTTGTACTTATAATAATGAGATGAAGGATGCTGAATCTTTCACATAAATAGGGAATGGCACATGCCATAAGTCTTGTTGGAGATTTGGAGGTCTCATCCTTAGAAAGAGAGCTTTCTCAGAGTGAAGGTTTAAAAGCTGGCTGCTGACTCTGTCCAGCCATTGGAGCCATCTCCTTTCAGTGTACTGGCTGTGCGGCATCGGTGCGGCTGTCTGTCTGTCAGACCAAAGAGACGGGCAGCTGCCCTTCTGTATTTCCATGACATTGTGTTGTAGAGAATGGGATTGATGGCTGCACTCAGGTAGAAGAGAACAACTGAAACCAAACTGCAGTAGCCAGACAAGATGGACAGCAGCTGGGACTGTGTGTATTGAGAACGAAACTGCAGATATCGGCCAACATGGAATGGCAGCCAGCACAGGACAAAGGCAAACACCACCACCACTGGAAAAAGACAGGAGGAGGTACAAAGATGCAAAGGGGTTATTAAAGAGGTATGGATTAAGTACACATGTTAATTATGTTTTAGTATTTGAAATTTAGGATAATAATAAAAAACAGGTGCTTGTGATATAGATTAATCTACATAATTTTAGATAAAAAGAATATTAAGTTTAGAAACATGAACACTTTTGATCTGTCCACATCTATCCTGCCCAGACATTTACATAAATATCTAAGGCCCCACTCACATACTCTCCTTTTGACACCCTGAACAAAACATAAAGCACATTTCTTTCACTGTGAAGCCATTAAGATGTAATGAACAGAGGCTTGAGCATCACACAGAGTCAGTCTTTAACACATTGTGTAAAAGCTACTTTAAACGCAGTGCGTAATTTGTGCGTAATTCCACTTACCCAGCATCTTGATGGTCTGCCTGTTGCTCCTGTCCCTGTGCGCTACCCGGGAGCTCATGCTAGTCTCACGGTGCCTTTGCCACAGTTTACGGCCGATGAGACTGTACAGAACCGTGAGGCAGAACACGGGCATAACGAAGAAGGCTGAGCTGAGCCACATCATTGCGCCCATCAGCCCCGACTCCATGGCGTAATTCGTCAGCTTACACTCTCGCGTATCCTCCAAGTCCAAGTCACTCCTATTGTCCCGTTCGACTCCCACCACCACAAACACAGGTCCCGCGCTCAACATGGACACAGTCCACAGTATTAGTATTAGCGCGCGTACACGCCTTTTGGTGACCAGCGCTTTGGCGCGCAGTGGGAGGCAGATCGCCAAGTAGCGCTCCACTGAGAGCGCAGTGATGCTGAGGATAGTGGAGTAAGTACAGGACTCTGACACAAAATTAAAGAGTTTACAAAGCGCTTCTCCAAAGCGCCACGGCCTGTACCTCCACATTCGGTACAAGTCTAGGGGCATGCACAGTAGGATGACCAGGTCCGATACTGCCATACTGCAAAGGTACAAGTTAGTGGTGGTCCGCATGTCCTTGTATTTACTCACCACCAGTATTGTCATTACATTCCCCACAACACCCACCAGAAAAAACAGCGCACAGGCGACTGTGGCGGAGGTGAGCAGCGGGATTGAATAGAAGTTCAGAGGAGGAAAGTCTAATGTACTGTTGTAGTTCTCCTCCCAGATGCAGTTATTGAGGGAGAGGCACTCTGTGTAATTGAGCCAAGAGGGCATGCTGCCGCTTATTCACATGGCCGCGTCTGGCCCTGGCTCCGGAACGCACAGCCAGAATGGGGCTCATCCACCCAACTGGAACTGCACGGTCCTCTCATGGTCAATGTTTCCTCTGCGCAACAAGCCGTGCGTAAAAGAATTGCGTGAAAGATCAACCCTTGAAACTATATTCCTTTTGCCAAGGACGTTAGTCTTTCAAAATACTATTCTTCACTGGAAATATTCAATGATGTGTTGATGTTAGTTGTTAGATCTCTGTGTTTGTTAAACTATCTTATTATGTGTCTTTACATAAATTAAAACACTTGTTGAAAACGCAAAATAGTCCATAATAATACATTTGCAGATAAACTACTTGTAATAAAACATATGCAAATTATTTTAAGAAGAATGAACATCCGAGATTTCCAATCCATCCAAAACCCGTGTGGCGGCAGACTTAGTGATGCTGCAGCAGCGAAGCTGAACATCTGTAACATCTGCCTCAGCGCAGCTCAGCTAAACACACAAGGATAAACAACCTCCAGCGTGAATACAAATGTTATGCGCCCAAACCGAGAGAGTTTCACAAAAGTCACAAGAACAAAAAAAGAACTGCGCAAAACCAACATACTGATAGATTATTCCAATAAATTAAAGAAGGAAAAAATGGCTGAGAAAGACAAAGAAAACTATAGTGGCTGTGTCAAGATCCTCATGTAGCTCTCGTGAAGTCTGAGTCCGGTTACTGAGTCCCAGTGCGCACAGCATGAGGGGTCTTTATTATACACGTGAGGCGCAGGGGACCCGCTCAAAGAGGAGGAGGCTGTCGGGACATTATAACATGAAACTGATGTTACAACGCCACCTACAGGTTGTGATTAGATGGCGTTGCATGTAGTAATTTAATAAAAAGTTTTCAATTTAGTGATTGTGATTTAGTGTTGAATGTGATTCAAAACAAGTTTGTGTACGTCCAGGGTTTTAATGGTAACTAATTAAAAATATATCGTTTTTTAAGCCCAATAACTCCAAACATGCTTAAATGACTCATTTATTATTGTCAGATGTAAACATGCATAATATCCAATGTAAATAAAGAAACTAATTTGGTTATTGTGTTTTCTACAGCATTCCCATGGTTGAAATATTGTTATCTTCTTGCCCTTTGTGCTTTTTTATGCTCACCCAGGAAACCATTATGTTTATGGACACTAAATCATAATGGGAGTGTGACGAACAGATAAATAAAAGCAGGAACAGACTGGAAAACACAGTGAGGTGTATTCCTAGTGGCATCATAAGCAGTGAACGTGCGAACCTCTTTACTTGTCATCTGGTATGTATCTGACTCTTACTTTAACTGTGTGTGTCAGTGTGTGAGGGAGGATTTCATGTTTTTAACGTCTTGGATAACCTTTTGGAGGTTTGTTGAAAGATCTGCCATGATTTCTATTGACTTCTTTCCATAGCAACTGAGATAAGAATAATAAAAGCAAGTGAAAATCTACACTAATGAAGCAACACATTCCACTGGTTAACAAGTGGCAACATCGTTTTTAAGGTCCATCGAAAAGTTACTATTAGCTATACTATCTCTGATGCGTTTTTAAGAAATACTGTTTATTTGATGGACTTTTATAGTAAGCAACACATAGTGATACAGATGACTATATTCATTTTGATAGTTATCTACGTAAAACACAGTTACCATAATGTAATGTTTAGTGTTGTTCAATATCTAATCCACACAATCGAAGGTAATATCCTTGAGTTACAGTGTTTGAAGTGTTGGGTGTCATCTCAAACTGTGCTATTAGGGAGTGGTGGATCACAGGTTAAAGTCTATATCTTCCAACCATATTTCATACAGACACGTTTAAGAGTTGTGTCAGTCGGTGACCGTTGTAGTTCAAAAAATGTCCACAAGGTGGCAGAGGAGATCTCTGACGGAGACGCGGAATCCCATTAGACATGACTGAGGTTTTCATTTAATCTCACACTCATGCAGACCTGGAGTAACAGAACCGAAGGAGCCATTTCAAAATGTTCTTCTCTTTTATTCAGTATATTTGATAAAACACTAGGCTCCTAACTGGCCAGAAGACCTTTAGCTACATCATGAGAACAAAAGAAACAAGTCAGTGAAGGGATAAAAGTATGCTCCGTCTATTTCTCCAGCACCCAACCAAAAGTCCTGCACTTATTTTATCCAATGAGCGTAGCTTGTAGGCGGGGACACTAAATTGTGATTGGTCTATGGTTTTGGTGGGCCCTCCTTCACTGGTGAGTTGGGAAAGAGTTCAGTGTTGGCTTTGCTTAGCTATAGCGGAGAAGAAACGGACAGGGATGACTGTATACTTTTGTGCAGTGAGGTTTTTCTAGGTTTGTCTAAAGTTTTTTCCACTGGGCTGAGCAGTACTTTTGAGCAAGTGGACTAGTCAGAGCGAGCAACATGTGGGCTGCACGTCCACTAAAAGAGCAGGTTGGGAATGTATCCTAATGTTTTTATGTCTGTTTGCTGTGCAGTCAATGTGTCTATGAACCGGGGGTGTTGTCTTCTTTTTCCTCTCCAATGAGTTTGGGTGGTTACCACACTTACTGTAAGTCTGAAATGAGTGTGTTGGGTTAAATGGCCAGACATTTGAAGCTTCTGTCCCATAGGAATGCAAAAGGTTTTTATGCGCTTTCACCTTTCTCACAGCCTCTTGGGAAAGTTAGTGTTTGTTGCTGGAAAGTCATGGAAACGACGTTATATTTATTTTCTTTATCTCCCATGTGCAGCCTCCATTCCAACCAAGCCTCTTCTTATGTTGTCTTTGCAACTGATACACATACCCTTGACCTTTGGCATTCTCTGTCTTCCTTTGGCACCAGCAGCCACGGCCACAGTAACCTCAATACTTTTTGTTCTCCTCACAATAGTTATTCTCATTTCTAATGCCTCGGGCTTTAAATGTAGTGAATTATTAAACTGAAATAAGGCCAAAGAAGTCAAGGAATGCATGACAATATCCAGAGTCTGTTATATAATGAGGGTTTTATCCTATTGTACTCTGTGTCTTTAAGCAAGGATTGGGAGGAAATATTTTTAGCTTAGATGGCAGATTGTGCGAATACATTACAGATGTGGAGCACAGTCTAGTTTTCTGCTGCATGTTGATACCCTGTGCCAAGATAGCTCACCGCTAGGGAAATATCTGGATATTGTGTTGTTTTTGCTATTTTGTGTTTATTCACTAGTTTTAATTGTGGATGCTTAGAATTACTGTGTAATGACGACAGTGAGAATAACAGATTTATTTCCAACTGAAATGTCTCACTTTGGTGCTTAAATCATGGTTTTATTGCTGCTGTGGTAAGAGAAGTGTAATTACAGCTTCATTATAGTATATATAGTATCGGTGTAATACACACCCTGCATGACTAACTTATAATTTAAGGTAGTTTTAACATTATGATTTTCGTATTTAGTATTTCTGTATGAGGCTAACGACCAAAACAACCCGGTCCCATCAGGTTTAGTTTTAGATAGGTTAATAGGGAAGCATGTTTTAAATAATGTTCTGTTGTGACATTAGTGGTCCTTTCAACATTTTATCTCATAGTGAGCTTTCTGTTTGGAGTTTTGTTCTTCCAGAGTCACCATATTTTCATGCTGAAAGTTGGGTTTGTTTGGCTTTTGCTGGCTTGACTGAGAGCACAGTTTCCGTACTCCTTACAACGATTCCTTGTGTCACACCACTGTGTCCAGTGATGATGACGACTTTGCTGGCTTTCTGTCTCTAGGACAGTTCTTCCTCCCCTAGCTGTGGTGTGAAGGATTAGATAATAGGCAGCTTTCGAGTAGGCAGAGAAAGAGGTGTCACAGACCTCTCGTTGCTTGTACTCTCTCCCATCCTCCTTTCTCTCTTGGTACCATCTGTGCCACGACGAGCTTGGCACCGTACGTAATGTAAATGCCAAGCCACGTTCATGTTAATATATAATGCACAGCACTTCATAAATACACATTTGGATTCTTCAACAAAAAGCATTCACTTTTAACAGTTAATGAGTAATTTTCACACATTGGGCAGTCAGTGATGCATTTCACAAGTTATCTATTTCTCCTAATAGTACAGAAATAGACAGATCTAGTTGAAGCAGCAGCAGCAGCAGCTAATGTTGACATACTGTCAATGTTTAGCCCACCTTCAGCATTCCTCGTCTGAATATTTTTACACTTATTGAACACTGGTCGTTAAGTAAAGTAACAGCAGAGGGACAAATGTGGAAGTTTCCCCTGCCATGATGAGAAGTGTTGGGACACTGAGAATAACTCAGACAACACATCATTTATCTTTTGTTTAGGTCAAAGTGTATATACCAGCACAACACCAGCCCAACACCAAGGTGTGATCAGTAGTCAAGCCAGTAATTTGTCATTTTGATAAAACACTAGGCTCCTAGGATTGTGGTTCATTTTTTATCATTATGTCAAGGTTTTAAGTAAACAGTTACAATAAGTCTGTTTTTTCAGATAACATGGCACTGTGAAGTAATGGGAGTCTTTGAGTCACACCTTAAGTGTAGACTGAGTGTTTATTGTGGTCAAAATGTTGGCCAAATATAACCTCTGATGGATGAAAGTTTATTTTTTCCACATAATTAGAATATTACATCAGGTGCTTTGACTCTTGACTGGTTCAGTCATTCTTAACATATTTTTAAAAACATTTTAAGTAACTCTGAGCTTAGTGCCATTGTATCCTTGCTTTGGCTCCTGCAGTACATTCAGGTCATTTTCTACTAGTAATTTACCTTATTAGTCTTATTAACAAACACAGCACTGTTCTTATTTGAGAACATGTTCTGCTGAATACATTTCCGCCTGATGCCAGTGGAAAACTTAAAACATCCAAGTTTCTTGTGGCTAAGAGCTTTTTTTCTATTATAACAGCAGTTAATATATGAGCATTTTAGATGTGGTCTAGTGACAGTGGCTTCCCACACAAAACAAGAACGTTTGGCTGCGAATTGGCTTAGAAAGTGATCTGATGCTGACTTTTCCTCAAGGGTCCTCTTTGTGCTGCCAAAGAAACCAAAGCATGGCCCACTTTCCCGTAATTTGAACATCTCTGAGGGAAATGTTCTAGTTAGTCTCTGGAGGTGGAAATGACACACAGAACTGTGAATGTAACACAAATATTTTTTTTTTTAAGATTTCTTGATCAACTACATGTTAGTGTTGGTATTCATTGTGTCAGACATTTACAGTTGGAGCAAACTCAAAGTAAACACATTAACATCAAACATTGCAAGTCATTTTGTCTTATAATATTAAACAACAGTGTTCATAATAACTCTATTCTGACAGGTTTTTCTTCACTTTCCTTTAAAGACTCGAATGTGCTGTCTCACAGCTTGTTAATGCTCAGCTAAGTGACATTTAAAAGCCATGGTCCTACATGAAGGAGGAGGCGGACACTTCTGGTGCTACTGCTAATACTTAGATGTTCCCTTGCTTTTAAATTGCCATGACAACAAAGCAGGAAGCAGGAAACGGTACATGTTGCACTAAAATAGAGATAACCCTTATTTCAAGGCGTTTGGTGACACATGCACTGCTTTAGCATGCATCTGTTTGACATGTACACAGCTCAAGTCCACACACGACATCTCAGCACCCCCTGTAGTCGACCTCCTTGTGGGTCAAGCGTCTGCTGCTGGGTCAGGGTATTCTTAGAGCGGAGGGGTAGATGTTTACCAAAATATATCCAGCAAGACTACCGTATAGGATCCATGCTGTCGCTCAGTAAAGATTAAAATTCATCATGAAAGCTACATTAAATGATATTTTTCTATTTAAATGCACTATTCCTTTGTTCTTAGACATTACTTTTTAAATCCTCATTTTGTCACACTTTCACAACTTCAGAGTGACTCGTAAAGCCACTGTCCGTTAACAAAGATCTTTGATACAATAATACAGAATTGACTAATTAAATATAAAGGCAGGTCAGACATGACTGCATTTTCATAAACATTTTCGCAGATAGTGCACACTGCTGGCGACGAATGGTGGCTCTAAACCCGGCTTGTTGAAGCTTGTTCAAGATTAGGAGTGTACTGTTGCTATGTTGCTTTCAGTTGGCTTATTTACTTCTAGTCACAGATTGAACAATTTCAGGAGATTTCTATGTAAGAAACATATTTTACCCTGCCAGATCCTTTTTTTACGTCTTAGGTGAACTTAATCAGAATGTTACATGTAATTTATCCATATAGAGACATTACTGTAGTCTTTCACTTTGAAAACTTTAACCTTTTCTTCATCACTGTAGTCTGTTGTTTATGGTGTGCCTTTGTAATTTCTGCCCTAACTCGTCCTTTTGTTAATAGTCAGCAGATTTGCAGAATCACCAAAATGAAACTGGTACCACGCCTTAGCAGCTTGTCTTACATTATGTCACTGAAACACAACTGATGTATTGCTGTGCAAGAGCCAGAAATGACAACATGCTTCTTAGTCATGCGTGTTTTCAGTGGGTAATGCTGTCCTTTCTTTAAAGAAAATCTCCTCCAAAATTCTTTATATTGAAATAATGAACTATACTATTTCATTGTATAATTTACATGACAGTAATAACATGCTCTAAGACAAACACAATAAGATGCTGGTATGAGTTGTAAGTAATGTCTTGGTGGCCTGGAACATCTATTTTAAAAGTTTCTAATCAGCTAGAAGATGCTACTTTCCCTTTATTTAAATGCAAAAAAAACATATCATGTCATAGATATATTCATGACTTGGTCTCTTCTCCTGTAGGGCCACCCTGCTCTGGTGGTGTTCATCTGCTAAGCATGCTGGGTAAGGCCCCACCCACCACCAGTCACCTAAACTTGGTGAACTCTGAAGTTCCTAACCAAATGTCAGACGTACAAGACGGTATCAAGATGGCTGAACTTTTGGAATGCCTGGACACCAGAGAGCTGGACATAGGAGAAGGGGAGGAGACTGACTTTGATGGGAATAATTTAGGTTTGTGGTCTGAGCACAGTCCCTTTTTTGGTACAGCTTATAGTGAGCTGTATTTTACCTTATGACATTATTTGACATGTAGATATTACAATTTTAAGGACCAATTTTAGGGCCCAGTTATATGGAACTACAGTATTAAAAACCCAAACAATGTGGGAATGCTAGAACAAACTTTAAAAAGATCAGTAACTCAAAGAACGCATTCATTCAAAATTGGGCACATACTAAAATGCTAAAGTTGAAAAGGTGCCATTTCCCTTAGATAAACTCAGATAAAGTGAAACATTTGCCAGTGGAAACAACACTGAGAAGCATCAAGTACAAAACTCTTGAACGTGGGCTCCACTTCCAGTGATGTAGCCTACTCACTCTTAAAGAGCCAAAGCAACTCCCACTACATGCACCAACCTCAAACACACTAAGTGTCCTCTCACTAACCCTTGTTTTTTATTTCACAGGGGACATTCGTAATTTTTCAGCAATTTATGCTTTAGTGGGCTTCAAAGAGGCCACTGCTAAGGTCTACCTCCCAGCTGTGCCCATCACCGCCCGGATCCTGGAGGTCGAGAGGTTCACCACGGCCCAGGATCGCTTCAACCTGTCCAACCACAGAAGTGTTAACAAGGTGTGTAGTACACATTAGATATGTTACTACATTATCGTTTCAGCCTGATGTTACGTTTTGTATTTGTAGTCTCTGCCAGCTGTGTTTAAAATAGAGCTGAGGCATGGGGAGTTCACCTGGGTGGTGAAGAGGAAAGAAAAACATTTTATGGAGCTGCACAGAGAACTGAGGACATACAAGACCTTAATGAGAATACCGCTGCCGTCACGCAGGTGGTCACATGACGCAAACATTTACATTTATGATATGCAAGCACAAGCAGACCTCAGATGAACTTTGTTATCTCTTTGCCTTGGAGACTTAAAATGACAACATGATGAATGTTATTTGTTAACTTTCTCCATAAAAGGTCTTCCTTTTGTCTCCATACTTTATATACATAACCTTTCATCTCTTACAGTAAAAGAACCACTAATACTGGAACATTCTGTAGTTTTTTCTGTGGACAATTATGATTTACAAAAGTCTGCATATTAATTAGCAAATAAGTTGAGTTTAGTTTGTTGGTACCAGTTGTTACACTGTTAAAATGAATACATACATTTAGAGAAAAAAAGTATTCTTGCTTATTGCTTTGACACTTATTATATAGTATTTTTTCTGCCTTTTGGTCACAGCCACACGGTGAGGAGGAGGACAATGAGGAAGAGTGAGGTTAGAGAAATGCCTTCTCTGCCCAAAGGTGGAGGAGATGAACTGGTGCGGGACGAACAGGTCTCCAGCAGGAGGGTACGTTATAGCAGACAGTTCTACTATTACATCTTAACTTTAATGACAACCCACTGCCATCTTATAAGCTCAAATATAATACATATCTGTGGGTGCATGTTTGACGTATATATGTTCCTTACAGAGACAATTAGAAGACTATTTGAACAAGCTGCTGAGGATGGCAATGTACCGTAAATACCACCATACTGTGAGTAATCCACGAAGTTCAAATGCTGTGAGACCTAAACATAACTTGTCTGTGCCCGCCAACGCACACGTTTATATTAATGTGTATAAATATCTTACTACACTGTGTTTCGGTGCCCCATATCATCTTGATTCTGAATATAATTAATAAATACTTAATGGTATTTAGAGTCTATAATATATTTCATTTCAAAGTACAGATGTATGTAGGAAAGCATTCTTGTATTGTTTCTTTACTGTTTGTGCAAAAACAGCTAAGTACTGTATTAATTGCTATGTCACAGTGAAAAATGAAAGTATATCTCCACATTAGAAAAAGACATTTATTTAATTTTTAATTTGTTTAATTTAATTCAACATAAATTAATAGGAACATTTATTTTTATTTTTATTTTTTTCATTTATTATTATTATTTTTTTATTTATTAATTTTTTATTTTCAAAGAACTGAATTGTGGGTTATGATATTATTTGTTAAAATCATTTAATTTGCTTGTCTCAGATGGAGTTTATCGATGTCAGCCAGTTGTCTTTCATTCATGACTTGGGACCCAAAGGACTGTGAGTGTTTTGTCTTTTTAAATACCTTCTTAAAGCCACCTATGAAAACAATAGATTTTTTTTTCTCAGACAAATGGACAGGTTTTTTGCTCTCCTTACATATTTAAGTACAAAAACATCTTCCTGTCTTTATTCAGGGAAGGAATGATTTACAAGCGTTCAGGAGGACATCGCATACCGGGCATGAATTGCTGCGGTCAAAGCCAGGCGTGCTACCGCTGGTCCAAACGGTGTGTCTGCTGTTTCTCCCTGTCTGTCTGTATATCTATATACCTCTATTCTTTTGTCTTTAGTTAGCCAGTATTCAAATAATACCCTTGAATCTAGTTCATCTGCTGTATGTGTCCTATTTATCACAGCCAAGTTCTTATGTGAGCGGTTGTATTGTTATTTGCTGAAGACAACATGCAGAGTCCCACACGTTCACTCTGCCATCCACCTACCTCCCTATGATCATTCGCTTCCTACACGCTTCCCTTGAAAACAATATAAGATTGTCCACAACAAACATTTGAGAGTCATTGAACTTTATTTTTTTGTTTTTTGGAAGGTGGCTTGTTGTGAAGGACTCATTTCTGCTGTATATGAAGCCAGACTCCGGGGCCATATCTTTCGTCCTGCTTGTGGATAAAGAGTTTAGCATCAAGATGGACTCCAAAGACACAGAAACCAAACATGGAGTCCGCATTGACAGTCTCTCAAGGTTAGGATTTTGTGTTTGGAGAACTAGTAAAGACTTTTAATGCTTTACTTTTTTTTAAAATAACTGTGGAAATCTTTAGCTGTCTTTAACTATATGAAAATTATTTTTGACTGTATAATTTTACTCCTCACAAGTCTCTGTTATTTCATAAAAACACTGGTCAGATGCGTCATTAGATACGTTGGTAAATGTTGTTGCTCTCCTGTAATTGTGCATACATGCTCTTGCAGGGCGCTGGTGTTTAAGTGCACCAGCTACAGACACTCCCGCTGGTGGGGACAGAGTATTGAGAACTTCATAAGGAATCATGGGAAAGCTTTCCTCAGAGATCACCGATTTGGTTCCTTTGCACAAGAAGAGGAAAACATTCCCGCCAAATGGTAACTTAGTAAACCTTGGATGTTGGTTTCTTTTTCTGTCTTCTCAAAGAACACAGAGAAGTCTTGAATAAATTAACTTTTCTTTCTCATTTTATTCATAACTATGAACTATAAATGTATTACATGCATTGACTCTTTCTGGCTGCTTTACCACATTTCAGATCTTTTTTCTCTCCCTCATCAGATTCTGTAAAATTGAATAATTTGTGTGATACAGTCATTATGTTGCTTTTGGATACAGTACAATAGAGTTGGACAAGCAGAGCCACTTAACAGAATGACACAGTTGCTGAGTGTAACATAGATGTTTGTTTAGTGTAGTTCTTTAAAGGAAAAACTACATCCAAGGTCACAAAGAGCGTGTCTCGCAGTTTGTTGTCTCTTTATTTACTGTGTACACGGGTTGATGGCTTTGTGATTTGATGTGACAAATGACTCAGCACAAAGCCGGCAGAGGAAGTTAGCTTACTTCAAAATGGATTGTCCATTAACCTTTGTTCCTGTCTGCTCACAATTGCACAGGTGATCCTAAAGTGAGGTTATGTTATTCTTTCAGGTATGTCAATGGCAAGACTTACATGGAAGATGTGGCTGATGCTTTGGAGGAGGCTAAAGAAGAAATCTTCATCACAGACTGGTGGTAAGTTTGGTTTTATACTGGATGCCTTGAATCTGAAAACTTTTTATTTACCAGTTCTGCTCCAATTTGTGCTCAAATAAATGAAATGCATGCTCATATTGTCAAACTTCAGAATGAAATATAGCACACTAACAGTAGACGTTAACAGTTGCTGTCACATTGAAGAGAGAAAAGAGCTGACACTGTGACACTTCTACAAAGTGTACACGTTGTTGCACATTACATTGTGTATATGCCCTCTTTACCAGGCCATACAAGCCCGATTACGGCTCCTATTACAGTCTTATTCACACTCACTGAGAACAAAAGTACACTAACGGAAATGCCACTGCATATCTGTTTACACTCTCTCTATGTGCTTGGATGACATGTCTTTTTATTAATCTGTAAAGGGTCATGTTTCTTCCATGAAGACTGATTTTATTTACTCGTCACATGATCCAGAAACTGTTTTTGTCTTTTATTCACACTTGAGTTTCTAGGTTTCAGAAACATTTCAAACTGTTTTAGACAGATAGGCATCTTATAAAGCACATAGTTATTTTTTTTTATTATACAATAGTCTATATCTGCATGTAGTTCAATGATGGTCAGCTTTACACAGGGATTTGTGTTACTATACTAAAAGGCCACAGATTCAGTATTTTACCTGGCCCTGCCTTGACTTTATGATAATTAATTAGGTTTAGTGTTTAAGTCCACTCATGGGAAATAAACCTTGTATGTGTCTCTTGTGGAAAAGCGGTAATAGACTTGTCACTATCATTTTAAACACAATAGTTTACGGCTTCTCACAGTGTCGCAAGGCAGTAATCACTGGGCGTAAAGTCTTAACCAATGAGATGTGAGCCTGTGTAATGTGACCCAGTGGCATTGTTTAAATGAGTGACCCATGACACTATATCATTTTGTCATGTCAGTGTAGTTTCAAATAAAATCTTTAGGTTTAAGAATACCTTCTCCCCTGAAATGTATTTTAGTATCATTACATCACCATCTTTTTTGTGTTTGGTTTGTGCTCAGGCTCAGTCCAGAAATCTTTCTAAAGAGGCCTGTGGTGGAGGGCAACAGGTGGAGGCTTGACTGTATCTTGAAACGCAAAGCAGTAAGACACATAAGACACATTTACTAATATAAGTCATTTGTTAAAGTCAGTTATAATCTTAATCACAGCAAATACATACTTTAACTGAATTGAAATGATCCGAGACATAAGCTATGGGCCTTACATTGATGCTAGGACTCACTGGTAATTATTCACAACAATTATTTATAGCTACCTACTCACAAATGAGTCATAATGTTAAATTTCCTTTAATCTTCAAAGAATATGCTGTTAATAGAAATGTCATTTTGTGTCCACAGCAACAAGGCGTGCATATCTTTGTGATGTTGTATAAGGAAGTGGAGCTGGCTTTGGGCATTAACTCCGGTTACAGCAAGAGAACTCTTTTGCACCTACATCCAAACATCAAGGTAAATGTATTTATTTAAATCACGTGACACTAATTGTAACTAAGAAATATTCCTCAGTAAAATAAAGAAATGGGTATAACGGCTGCATTTGATGGAAGCAGCGGGGCGTTATTTTAAACAAGGATGTAGGCTTCTTACTGCTGTGGTGTGAACCATGCTGATTTACAGCCATCCCATTTTCTGTGTTTCTGGGTGTCATGTTTAAAAAGATGAGACTCATCCTATTAGAAAGGGCAAGGGTCCCATTAGTTAACCACTCAGAACTTCTTTATAAGCTACATAATGTCACACAAAATGTATTTGCCATTTGACGTTAATGAAAGATCATCTTTAATCACTTTTTATGGATGGAAATAAATATATAGACAACACTGGTCTTCAAATAATCCAGTGAAGTAAGGTTTACTTCAGTGTATTTACTCACATTGTGTTACTGTTGAGGAATAAAAGGGTTGTTTTTCAGATGCATGTATATATTTTAGTATACAATACTGCATAATATCTTTAATTCCGTTGTCTGAATGTTGATATTTCTCCAATAATTAAATAGCGTTTGTTTAAAGTGTTGCATGATTTCTGATTTTTATTAAACTTGCTAAAATCAGGTCTGAGTTCATTGAAGTCCATATGATTTTGTCTCTTTATAATCAAACAAATCTGACCAAATGGTGTTTCCTTTTACTGTCTACATAACCTAAACTGTAAATGTTTGCATCTGTTGTGCAGGTGATGCGTCATCCAGACCATGTCTCCTCCTCTGTTTACCTGTGGGCCCATCATGAGAAGATAGTCGTTATTGACCAATCAGTGGCATTTGTGGGCGGGATCGACCTGGCGTATGGTCGCTGGGATGACAGAGAGCACCGGCTGACCGATGTTGGCAGCGTGACTCGTTCAGTTGCTCTGGAGCAGGTCTGACACATGCACAAATTAACACAGAAACTATATAAAAGACCGGTCCTTACTTTGGATTTATGGGCAATAAGTGCCATTGTGACTTTGTGACAAATGGGGAAAGTGTTCAAGATTAGACCATAAAGAAAGGGAGAGGGGAAGAAATAAAACTCAGTTCAGTTTCACACAACAGCCCAGAGGAAGGATGATGTAGTGCTCCATTTGTCCAGCCGAGGTGCAGCTGTCTTTGAAATTTTAATTGAAAAACAGAACAGAGTCCCCAAACAGCCAAGACAAACAACTTGATCTACAATATTCTTACAGACAGTTTATTGTTTTTAAAGCCTGGGGATTCATTCATTACTCATTGTGAGTCTTTCTGTGATTATGTCCTAAGGCTGGCTTTACCAGTACTCCGTCCAACAAAGCTGTGTCCTCAGTAGATGGTGTTTCTCTGAGCAATGGACAACGTACACTGCCCAGTGATGCAGTGGAGTTGCCCAAACTTAAAGGAATTGGACGCAGTAGGAAGGCTCACTTCAGTTTGTACCGACACCTGCACAAACACGCTCTACAGCACGCAGACAGTGTGAGCAGTGTTGACAGCACAGGTAGACAAATAGCAATCATATAGTCATTATTATTTATTCAGTATGTTACAATGAATATCTTCATTTGAATGTCTGTGTTCATAGACGGTGGTTCTGTGAAAAGCCTGACAGCAGGAGTGGGAGAGTTACAGGGCAACACTCGCTTCTGGCATGGAAAAGACTACTGCAACTTTGTCTACAAGGACTGGATTCAGCTGGAGAAACCTTTTGACGGTGTGATGCTAACAAAAAACACATACACTCCACAATTTCCAATTCCCATTAATTCTGCTCCTATACATTTTTCTTTCATACCAGGTCATTAGAAACTAGTCATTAGCATTAACTGTTACTTGCTCGTTTTGTTTCTCAATGATATTTCAGTTTTTTGTCTTTTGTGTTTGTTCTTGGCGTACTTGGGGCTTTTTTCCCGTGCAGACTTCATCGACAGGTACATAACTCCCAGAATGCCATGGCACGACATTGGCTCTGTGGTTCACGGTAGAGCTGCCAGAGACGTGGCCAGACATTTCATCCAGCGCTGGAACTTCACAAAGGTACAGCAGAAACTCAACATGGAAACATTAACACTAACAGTAATGCTTACATGGACATGAGCGCTAACCTGGCCTTGTTTGCCTAAGCTAATGGAAAAATCTATTAAACCAGCGTTTTCCTCTCAGACTCCTACTTTTTTATTCCCTGCTATTTCTTGACACTTGTTCGTCCACCCTGCCTTTAGATCATGAAGCCGAAGTATCGCTCCCTGTCTTATCCGTACCTGCTCCCCAAGTCTCACTCCAGTGCCAGCGATCTTCGATACCAAGTCCCCGGCAGTGTTAACACCAAAGTCCAAGTAAGAGAAATACACATATTGTGTTTTTTAAGGGCTTCATCTTCCCTGAAATGAAACCAGGCCAGAGTGTCAAACATTTAGGGTCAAAACTGCTGAGAACACATACTCCTACTTTCCCACACTATCTCCACATTCCAGCATTCATGTCTGCAAGTTCTGCTGGAAAGAGATAAAAGAAAGCAAGCGTTAAAACACTCTCTGAACGCTGTAACATTATGTAACCAACTACAGAGGTTCACTCCTGCAGTTGACACACAGTGGAACTGATCGCTGCGTGAAAGGTTGGACTAATCCAGTAAGTTCAGAAATGTCTTTGAAGCTTAGGTTACATTTGCTACAAACACCCATCTACTGATTTTTTTCCATGGTTAAATTATATTTTTTTCATTATTATGTATTTTTTTAACTAAACCTTTGGCCTACAAAGGCTAAAAACATACAGTTTATACACACAAATATATTTTGATATGCTTTGTAGGAAACTGAAAGTTCAACATGTGTCTTTCAGGATTAATAGACTTGTCTAACCACATGACATTCTACCGGTATCTATGAGTTATATATTTGTCGCACCTGACAAGCTCAGACATGTCTTCTTTTTTAAAGGTTTCATTTTCTAGATTTTCATGACGCAAAGCCCGTGGCACTTGGCGCACACTCATTTTCGGGGCGAGTCCAGAGCTGGCACATTTTGTTTTTTAGATTGACAGGTCAAGTTCCATATGCCAGAGGTGAACGCACTGTGATGTAAAAAGACTAAAAAGACACACCTTAAATAGAATATAAATGCACACTGTCAATCAGACAATAGATTATTAACTATTTACTTTCCCATATGTTCCCCAGTCTCCACCATTATCCAGGACTGCTCTTGTGCAGCTAATCAGCTCATAAACACACTCCAGAGGGTAAAAGCCCGTTATCTGCATGTGCCGTTGTCCAGCCCAGCTCTGTACAGTCCAAACATGGCTTGTTTCTTCAATTTATGTTCGAAAAGTTTGCACTGCTTTTTGGGGCCAACTTTTAGTGTCCTGCTGTGATCGAGTGGATGTGTGCGTGCGGGCCTGCGTGAGAAGGACTAGGTCTGGACTCACTGAAGTCTCCAGCTCAGCTTCAGCAATAATAATATCAGAACCCAGTCCAGTTATTACTGTTCTTGTAAAATGTCCACTGTTCTTGTAAAATTACCACTGAGCTACTGCCAAGCTACATTTTATTTATAAATGTAAAATAGCGTGCTGTTTTGATGCCTTCAAATACACGAGTGTTAACAGGCCTAAATCCGTCTTGCATCCAAACCCCACCTCAGAACGCCTACAGTGGCACATGGCGGCTTGTCCACACCTGTGTCAGGTGGAAGATGACCAATCAGCTGTGTCACTGTCTATGAGCCTTTCGCCAGCTTTAAGATCGGGCCCTAAGTATACCACACCTATAGAAACATATAGATATTACAATGAAATCATTATAGCAATGTTTTTATATGATAGTAACATACTACATCTAAAGAGCTTATATCTGTGTCTTTTTTTCCACGTGAAAGGTGTTGCGCTCAGCAGCAGACTGGTCGGCAGGTATAAAGTACCATGAAGAGTCCATTCATACTGCCTACATCCAGGTCATCGCCAAGAGCAAACACTACATCTACATAGAGGTAAAGCATGTGAAGCAAAGAAGTGAGACCAGGAAGTGGGGAATTAAATGGATTATTATGATGTCAGAAATCTGAGTTTTACAGATACATCTGACAAACAGATCTTACTTTCATCTTTAGAACCAGTTCTTCATTTCTTGTGCCGACAACAGAACCGTCTACAACAAGATCGGTGACGCCATCATCGAAAGAATCATCAGAGCGCACAAGTATTTTCCCACATTTGTTTTTATTTTTATCTTTTGAGGCTGTAGTCTGTATTTATCTTATTTCTATCTTTTATAGAGATGGTAAAAAGTACCGTGTCTATGTGGTGACCCCCCTGCTTCCTGGCTTTGAGGGAGACATCACGACTGGAGGAGGAAACGCTATCCAGGCTGTCATGCATTTCAACTACAGGTGACGCTAGTTGTTCTTTATTTATATATGGGATGAGGAAACAAAAGTAAACCAGATGTGAATGTATTGTTATTTCTAATCCCACAGGACCATGATAAGAGGAGAATACTCTATTATCTCACAACTAAAAAAAGAAAGTAAGTATAGTTGGAGAATGTGGCCAAAGCTTGATTTGACAGGTTTGTTAAATGAGTCTGTTTTTTTTTTTTCGTGTTAGTGGATGACCAGTGGATGAACTACATCTCGTTTGCGGGGCTGCGAACACATGCAGACCTGGAGGGACGCTTGGTCACTGAGCTCATCTACGTCCACAGCAAGATGCTCATTGCTGACGACAACACAGTCATCATTGGTCAGTGTCTGAGCTGTTTTACTTTCACCCTCTGTCTGTCTCCGTAATAATATTGTATTCATTCATCTCCACTCGCAACAAGCAGCTTGATTCCTTCACACCACTGAAACAAAAATAAAATTTGTATCGCTTTGTTATCATGTTGGCAACAAACCAAATGTGAACTGACTAGTGTTTCACAAATGTGTCCAATACAGTGGCATGGCTCTACAATGCCCCCTTCTGGTTTGAATTCATTCATGTCTCTTTATTTATACTTAAAGCGTTATCTTTTTGGCTTTTAATTTAGTATTTACAGTAGATTTTAGTCACCGCAGACATGAGACAGTATGAAATTCCGTCGGTATTATAATCTTCAGGAAAAATATCACATTTTGATGATATTATGGCATGGCAGGATTAACTTTAAATGTTTTTAATTGGTAAGTGGACAATACACAACGTTTTGTTTATTTTCTTTATTTACATACAAATTCAAATACATATAGAGTTCATCCAAATAAATAATGCTGGCAGAGGCTTGAACACTGGTTTGTTCATTTGGCCACACTGGCAAGTTTTTTGAGAGAAAGAACACTTTAAATCCACAATTCAGCAATAACACACCACCTCTGTTTTGAATATACATCCTCTGTCTAAATAGTCTTAAACTTCAATCTAAATCTTTATAACATCTAAAATGCAGTGTGATTCAATATTTTCAAGAGTTGTGTTAATTAGAGATGTGTCTGTGAAGGTTCTCAGTTATCCAGGTCGTCTTTAAGAAAAGGATAAAGCAATGGCATCTGGACTTAGTTTTCAAGGCGGCAGGGCAGTGGTTAGCATGTTGCCTCTCAGAAAGAAGGTCCAGGATTTGATTCCCGGGTTGGGCGGAACCTTTCTGAGTGGAGTTTCCATGTTCTCCTCATGCATGTGTGAGTTTCCTCCGGGTACTCCGATTTCCCCCCTCAGTATAAATTGATGTTAGGTGCCCCTTGGTGTGGCTGCCAACTAGGACTATCCCAATGGATGAACTTTATGTCACATGATGATTGTGACATTTTGAAACTATGGTTTACCTTAAAACTGGTTATCGCTACAAATCTAACAATATACATAAATATTATGTTATGGTAATATTACATTCTTTTCGTTGCATAACTTTAATAAATACCTGTCTGGTTTTGTCAATAAATGGATTCCTTAACCATGTGCTCATTATTGTATGCCCAGGCTCTGCGAACATCAACGACAGGAGCATGCTGGGTAAACGTGACAGTGAGGTAGCGGTCATTGTTGAGGACTCTGAAAAGGTTCCTTCAGTGATGGATGGGCAACCGTATGAGGCTGGACCTTACGCACTACAGCTACGCCTCGAGTGCTTCAGGTGTGTTCTTTTTTATCATTTCTGGAACTGCTTAAATGAAAATGGCTTCAATAATTCACAGGACAGGACTCAGGAAAGGTAATGTAGGCAGGTGTTATTAGTTACTGGGTCAGTCAAGTGTGAGCAGGAAAATGGGTGCAACATTTTATACTATACATGTCACTATAAGCCTTATAAGTTCATCTAGGGACAAGGTGTGAGACATAAACTGTAATAAATATAGGCATGGAAATGTCTTTTATTTTGGAATAGTTTATAGTCAAAACCTTATTTTAAAGACATGATATGCAAGATTTCCATGTGACTGATTATAAACAAACAAATCCTACATATTATTCCTTTCAACTATGCATGTATTTCAAAGTTTTATCTGATCTTTCCATGTTTACTGCCTTTATTAACAGAACCATCCTTGGAGGTCACACAGACAGTAGTATTGACCTTTCAGACCCCATCAGTGACCGTTTCTACAAAGAAGTGTGGATGACCACAGCTGGCCGCAATGCCACCATTTACGAGAAGGTTTGTCTCTTGTAATGTATTTTAACACCAAAGTTTCAGCAGTATTTAACCCATTTGTCATGTTGCTTTAGGTTTTCCGGTGCCTTCCCTCGTCCCTTGTGCGAAACATGACTGAACTGGAGCAGTACCAGACAAAGCTAGGTTTGGCTCACACCAACATGACCAAAGCGCAAGAGGAGCTGCGTAAAATTCGAGGCTTCTTGGTCCAGTTTCCTTTGGACTTCCTGTCAGAGCACAACCTCATGCCCTCGGTCGGAACAAAAGAGGCTATGGTCCCAACAGAGATCTGGACATAGAGACATGGGCCAGGGTTACAATCGTCGACTAATGTCAAATATAATATTTTTGAGAGATCGTCTTAAATCTATATAAACCACAAAAAGACACTGACAAATCTGAAACGGTGGTTGCTACTATGAGAAATGGTGGCTTGTTAAGATAAGCTTCCCTCATGTTTTTTAATGTATGAAGAAAATAAAAACAGAACAAAGAAGGAAAATATCATCATTCAGACTGAAAAATAAAACATGTGCATGAACTTGGAATCAAAGTAATCTTTAGCTATTTGGACAATGGAAAACCATTAAGGACTCTTAAAGCACCATGGGTGAAGCTGCAGAAGAGAAATGCACAGAGCTGCACGTGCTATACTGAATTTGTCATGTACAGTTTGCTTGTGATTTAGTTCAATGTATGCCTCCAATTGTTGGCTGTAAAATCATGTATCAGTCGGTTCTCCTGAGAAACACCAGTCTCTTCAAGTGTTAGTTATTGATATGGACATTTCCATACAAGCCCTGGCTCAGTTCATATTATAGATTGATAAGTACTGTTATTATGACAAAAAAACAGCAGCTGTATGAGACTGCAGCTGCAGCTTTAAAAGTGTAATATGTCCTTTGGTCAGAAGGGGGAGCTAAATTCCAACAATCTAATGCATGGCATTGTACTCCTGCTGAATTCCTGATGGTCTTTTGGCAATAGCTTCTCTGTGTATAAAATGCTGTGTATCCCAGCTTTTTTTTTTATATTTGAACTTGTCATTTGTTGGTGTTTTCTCTCTGAAGGAATCTCTCTTTGTAAGAGTAGGCTACGTATCAGGCTCCTGGGTTTTTTAAATATGCAACTTGCAAGGCTAAATAATGTATTGTAAATGTAAATGTTTGAGAGAATATGTTTTAACTCCATTAATGTGAAATTAAAGAACCACTACTTTGGAATCCAATGTATATCATACCGCATTTCTTTAATTACACAAATGGAAAAACGTACTGGAAAAAAATGTCAGAGTCCACTGTGAGAAGGATAAGGAAATGGTTTGCTTTTACATAAGATCTGAAGAGATTCAGATGTGATTTTCTTTAACCATATAACCAGAACCTTGTGAATATGTTCCCAAGTCAATGTCCATTTTCACTTTCATCTTTTAATTAAAAATATATATATCTTTTGTGCAGCCAAGGTATTTGTTGCCAAGCATGTAAACATAGTGTTAAACGTCTCTAATATCGACAGATAAAACTCACAACAGTAACTCAAAGCGGACAGAATAATTAAAGTTAACTGAGTGCCTTGTTATCACATTCCATTTGTTGTTGAGGTAATTATTGTACATAAAAAAGAGAAAAGGTAGGACAAGTGCTTCTAAGGAAAAGGAGTGTCAAGGGTTCTTTATAATTATACAAACAACACAAATTTCTCTGGAACACCAACAATGAATTGATTCTGAATGCCTTTGGCCTACAGGTAATCGTTGTGGTTGTAGTTCTCAGATTATTCATTTGATTTACAACTGACATGTTTTACCTGAACAGATAAAACATGTCAGTTGTCAGTGTCTGTGCCAGACACAAAAGGGATCTGCCAACACCAAATGAATGTGGATTATTAGTTATGATACTTCTCAGTTAAGTTTGGAATAGAAAAATGGCAACCAGTAAGAGAAGGGTTTGTTATTTGATCAACTTTATTTTTTTATTATTCATTATTCATTCATTCATACTTGTTTGAAAATGGTAATACACACTTTTTGCACATAGTTTTATACTGATATTATTAGTCAAGACTGTGCCCTGATCTTCTCAAACAAAACGATGAATACATTTTTTGTGCAAAAAGTAATTTTAACAGTGCACCATGTTAAATGATCAAAAAACAAACAAACAAAAAAAAAAACTTAACAAAGTTGTTTCACTGCAAAACAGAAGTTCTAATTATTTATTGTCACTGTGGTAAAACTTTTAGTTTTATCTCCCAAATCTTTCTCTAGGGTTAATGAATTTTGGAATGAATGGATTTTGAATCCATGAATTTAACGAATGAAATAATAATAAGAATAAAATGTATAACAGTGTTGCTTTTAAAAGGCTAATGGTAAATCTGTTTTGGGGTTCAAATAGTTACAGTGAGATAGCTGTGTAGTATTTATGTTGCTAAAATAGAGTAAATGATATCCAGTAGGCCTATGTCAAAATATTAATATTATTAAATTATAGATACAAAAATACTACCACAAACAAGCCTAATTAAAAAAACGGTTTTGTTTCAGCTTCCACAGAAAAGCCTATGCTTTAAACAAACAAAACCCGTTTCTTCCAGTTATACAGCTCAAGTCTCTTTCCTAAACCCCGCCCCTTTTGGTCATGGCTGGGCTCTGTCCCGCCTCCTTCAGTTTGTGTCCACGGTCTGTCACAGCAGCAGAAGCACCAGTAGCAGCCTTCCTCTCAGCCTTCTGTCCACTCTGCTGCACGTCTCCCCGGACCTCCGCTACCTCTCCGGACATGGACCTGGAGGGGCACGTCCTTCTCCCCACGCGTGCAACCCTGTAGCCGTGTGCCGCTACAAACCTCCACAAACCACTGCCTCCAAGCATAGGTTTTGCGTTATTTAGCGCTTGATACAGACAGAAGTGGTGCCAGCCAGCACAGACGGAGGTCGTTCAGCCGCTTCCAGCTAAAGGCCGTTTCAGGATATCGTGCGATTTCTTGTGTCCTCCATCATGGCGAGTGACTCTCCAGCTCGTAGTCTGGATGAAATCGACCTGTCCGCGTTAAGGGTAAGTCCTCTTGCTTTATTTCAAAGACCGTTTTTCTCCTTCCTTTGCACTTGACAGCATTCCTTCAGGAACAGCAACCGGCATCAAACAAGAGAAGAAGAGGAGAGTGAGGTGGATGTGTGGGAAGCCAGGCTGCCTGAACGAGTCAAATAATAGATCATTTTATATATAGACATTTACTAACCTGACAGCTGTCCTGAGAGCTCATACATGTATTCAGTCCAATGAGAGAGCTAAGCAAGGATGTAGAGAAGCTCTGATTCTGCTGACCTGGATACACAGGGTTGTGCTTTTTCTCATTGGGTCAGCCTTTTAGGGGCTTCTTCAGACAACAATGCAGACTTACTCCCTAATTTACAACATATTTATTTCCAATCCTCAGTTGTCGTCCATTAACTTGTCTGTTTTTTTATATTTGTGTGCCATCTTACCTGAAGTCACTGCACTCTGCTGCAAAGCCTTGAACGCTCACACGCTGCAATATACCCGCTTTGTTCATCTAGTGTTGCTGCGAGGTACACAGTATCCTCACAACACACAGACACAGGCAGATGAAACATAAGTGTTTTTCACTTCAGCAGGCACAATGCATGTTTATTCTTGAGTGTATAAGTGCTCTTGCTTCCAGTGCGTGGGTGGCTTGATAGTCAGTAAGTAAGGGATGCTGCACATGAGAGAAATGGGCTGATCGTAAAGACCTGTTTGCTGCTGTTGAGAAAGAAAACCACAGAGTGCAGTGCAGTTGTTGGCATTGTAATTGCCATCTTTCTCATCTTCTCCATTTGGCTTTTATATATCTATTTTGTGTTTGTTGTCTTCTTCTTTAGTGGGTCTTTGTCCTTAGTCACTCGTCACCTGTCTGCCCACATGCTGTTCTAAGCTTTCCTTTCAGATTGCATCACTTTTAACCCCCTCCACTTTTTTGTCTGTCTGTCTGTCTGTACCTATCACCCCACATTTTCCCCTTATCTCTCAGTAAACTCTACGTATGGCCATAAGAACCAGTCTTTGCAGGGTAATGAGTTGTTGACACAAAAAGCTACTTCATACATGTGAGATGAAAGGATTTATAGGTGGAAAATTTAAACGTGCAGGGGTAGAAGAGGACTGAGATTACAAGACAGATTTGTGCAGTGCATGTGTGTCCGCAAATGTCCTTTTTCAGAGAGGTTAGAAGCAGCTACAAGAGAACTGAGGGTAGTCATTATCTTGGTTGACCCTTGATTTAGTCTTGGCTAAATACTGTTTATTCAAAGGTTTAGTCATGGTCTAAGTTTTGATTAGATAAGTTTTGATTTATTAATGGGTTTAAGTGTGGTCTTGGTTTGGTCCTGTCTAATTTTCCATAAAAAGTATTTTAGAATTATAGTACAACTAGTGCTCTGTCAGAAGAAGAAAGACAGTATTCAGGTGTGACAACTTGATTCTTTTTCATTGCTTTATTGAATTCCTAAATAGTCTCATTACTGGTTCAGACATGTCTTGACTTACAGAGAATTGTATTATGTAATAGCGACAGGTAAACATGTTGTTGCAGGAAGTGATGGAGGTGATGCTAACTATTGTGTGTCTGCACAGCACCTGCCCACACGCTCTCAGATGCATGTGCAGTCAACCACTGGTCTGGCTAGACAGGAAGTAGGTCAGCTGGCTGTGATGGTGCAGTGCCATGAGGGGGGGGGGGGGGGGGGTAATACTGGAGTTAGTGGAAGTAGTGGTGGTGACAGGGGGATTGTGTTTCTGTGACACACAAACATTATGATGCTCAGAGTCAGACGGCACAGAGTAGGAAGTAATGGAGAAGAGAAGTGGCTGTTTGTGTTTGCTCTGTCTGCACTTTTCTTTCTGTCTGTCTGTCTGTCTGTCTGTTGTGGCTTTCTGCGACATTTACTGGTGTCTGGCATCAACCCCTACACAGAAGCCCGAAAAAAAGGCCAAAGTTGGGATAGTCAGAGAGATGTTACTGCGGTTTTCCTGTCATAAGATGCTTATGAATACTTATGGGAAAGAGTAGTTTTGTAAACTATGGTTTAGATTAAAGATTAGAGTATAATTTCCTGTCATCTTTGAGCCATTTTTTTATGCTACCAAATAAGTGCTCCCTGTAATCAAAATACTGTATATCAGTGTAACTGTCTTTTGTTTGCACTGTTGCATTGCTACTATTTAATTTAGTATTTCAGATGTTTAAAAATCCTAAATCAAACTTCCAGTGCTTAATTAATGGCAGCGCAGACAGCGCCTTTGAACTGGGGCCCATCGAATAGGTTGCCTATTAAAGAAAGCATGCAATTGAGATTTGTGCAAATTTGCGCTGTTGTGTACATTAACGATTGCACTGAGGCATTTTGTTGTTACACCATAAACATCAATACATGTTAAGTCATCATGTTTTTACTCATTTCTGCTTATCCAAACTGAAAAAAACTCATATAATGTAATTTACAAAAGATCAACCAGAAATGCTCTGTGGTTTTAATTCAGACTGTGGTTTTTATGTCAAGTGACACACACAGACGTCAGAGGCACGGGTTCATACAGTCAATTGACAATAGCAACAGACGGGGAACCAGCAGGAAGTGTATCGCTGCACACACACATCACACACATTGGCAGAGAACAAATACGCTGTGCAGAGACTCAGGTGTGAGCTTCGAGATGAAAGGGAAATAATTTAATTACATGAAATTCACTTTGTATTAACTGGATTAAAAAAGTAGTTCTTCGTAAATCTAAACTTAACAACATACCTGCTCTTAAGAACACTGCAACACAGCGTGACGCACAATAATGTCCTCATCTTGATTAGATTCTTTTCATGATTGCATGATCTCAGGAAGTCAAAAGTATGAAGCTAATTAATGCTAGATAAAGAGAGATAGATTTGAAAAATAAAAATACAGAGAGAAGAATAAAGAAATCAAAGTGCCTTTGAGGGACAATAATGGAGAAGGAACATATAGTCTGCATTTTGGCTTACGGTGGAGATGTGACCAGTGACTAAAGTAGTCCAAGGCTTTCTCCGGATTCCCCTCAATCCTCTCCCTCCCTCTTGCTTTATCCTCGTTGCCCAGTAAGGCCACATTCCTCGGCCCCTCACCATGGATGCCATAGTAACGGGGCCACAGCAGTGCCCAAGGCTTACACAGAGCTTATTCATGAATAGTCTATATACTGTATGACAGTCTGTCGCGGAGAAATGCCCCCCTCCCTCCCTCTCACCCACCCTCCGCTCTACTCTGCCTGGCTGCGTCTAGTTGACCTATTTTCTCGCCCCCAAGTCACTGATGGTGCTGTATCAAGACTTTAATTCTGTGCTAACTTATACAGGAAGTAGAATAGGCTTTGTCATGTATTCACACTGGTTCAAATAATAATAGAGACTGCAATTAATGTTACATAAGTAAGGGCTCGCCTCAGACAAAACATTTTACCTTCAATGTAATATACTAAATAAAGTTTGATTGTTTGTTTTAAACTGTAGGGTTATTAGTGTTGTAGTCGAGACCACACGGACCAAGACCAAGTCATGACCAAAACCTGGGTGTTTTGTTTAAGACCAAGACAAGACTAAGACAAGACAAAGATTTGTAGGTATCAAGACGGAGTAATAATACATTACAAATACCAGGAAACAACAAAAGACTACAAGTCCAGACTTATTTCAGGTTAGTGTTGGGTGGAGGCATATTTTCCAAATTTAGTTTTAAGACTTTAGTGTTAAGACTGGTCTTAATCACGACAACACTAGTGATTCTAATGAATCCAAGACCATTATTACCAAATGTTGATTTCAAATAATTAGACTTAGTTAAAGTTTGTGATAAGGTTTATCAGGATTTAATGGGTAAAATAAAAATAAAAAAGCAGCTTATAAACCTGGACACGTTGATGCAATAAATTTCCAAAACATAAAAAGCCTTGACCTGGTAAGTCCTGCTGTCTCTCACTTAGAAAGCTTTTTAGAAATATTTGCTTCACTTTAGCTAAAGCATGTCTTCCTTGTTCTCTCAACACACATCCTTGACCTGAAGTACTCTGATGAATTGTCCACGTGTAAACAAGCCCAAAGTAGGAGATGGATTCCTTTTGTTGAATCTGATTCACAAGGCACAGAGCAGGAAAGTAAAAAACGACAGATCAAAATCTCATACAGAGAGCGACGGAGCAAAATCGTAAAAGAATGAATGATGAGGGGGCTGGAGGTAACGGACGCAGAGATGACATGAAAAAGTGTCAAATGATAAGTTGAGTGATTTAGGGCGTGAGGCGATGAGCGGATGGGTTCATTAGCACGGCAGAGCAAACTCTGGCTCTCCGGCCTGTAAGCCCGTGATTAAGAGTTGACTCTGTTTAATGTACTGTAGGTCTTGGTGAGATGTACTGGGAATTAGGCTGCCGCTCTATCTCCATGTTTAAAAAAAAAAAAAAGTGTGGTGGAGAAAAGTGGTGTTGAGCTGTGTTGTTAAGTGTAAGTGGTTTTATAAGAAGCAGACTTGGCCCTAATGTGACTCCTATCATCCTCTTAGGATGTCTCTAATTTAATCCAATGTCCACTGTCATTTTTTTTAGACGTTAACAATATTCACCTGGCTGCTGCCTTGAAACATACACTATGGATAAAACTGGTTGGAAATGGACACGTTTATGATTCACTGTCACATGAAATTCAAGTTCCCCTTTATAGCATTGTCATCAGCTCAGTTACAAAATAATATGTCTGTTTTGAAACACTGTTCAGTACAAGACATTCAACAAGCGGCTAAAAGGTTTTAGTCTTGTTGAAAAAGCCACAATTGCGTGTGATGAAGAATTTCCTTGTTAACAAGGATCTTGTTAACAAGTTAGATGGAATGTGTTAATAGAAAATGATTCCATTGAATTTATGCTCTGTTGTTTTTTGTTTTTGCAAATACTTCCAACAAGTCATTACATGTTACCTCTAACTGGACATATCCTTTTGTGCCTTAACACTGGGTTTAATAGATCAGATAACTAGATAAACAGCTTAGAATTGTTATTGGTCATTGTTGTGGTAAGTACTGAAGTTAAGAAGATTATAGTTAGGTTTGGAAATAAAAGAGTGACTGCAGTCACTAAAAGTCCTTCATGTGTTTTAAAGTGGCTTTTCCCAAATTCTAGCCCTGCACTCTAAAAGCCATTATTTTGAATGGCCTGTACTGCTCCTGGACCAATAGTTTGGGATAAAGAGTGGGTCCATCCACTGTGGCCCTTCTCAGCCCCAAAGGTTTATACTTAATCGTACAGAAGTTCACATTTGTAGCAATCATCAAGTCACTAATTGACAAAGGCAACAGAAGCAATTTTATTATTGCATAACTCACATCTTACAATATCTTACGTGTGTGTTTTTGACATGTATGAATCAACCTTTGGTGTAAAAATTCTGGGTTTCTCCAGGGCTTGACCCTAATCCCATAAAATAAAATAACAGGAGTTTTTTTTTTTTAGCATACTAGTTAATGTTATAAGAGAACATCTAGATCAAGGAAAAAGTTTAACCGTTACCAGAATGATGCGGAAATGGTCTCATACAGTTTTGTAGGACACTCTCACAGCTTTATTTCTATGTAGTTATGAAACTTAAACATTTGTATATAATGATCTGTATGCCTTGAAACTTAAGCTTCATCACATTTAAAAAAAATAGTGAGATTAAAATAAGCACGCCATTAACGTATTGGAAAGATGGCTCTAAAACATGTCAACATTAAACCTTTCAGCCAGAAGCATATATTTAAAAAAATGATTACCTCCTTTTTGTTGTTAACCAACTATATTTAATGTGCCACTCTCACACAGTTTAGGGCCAGACACACAATGACTATGATTCATCATCAGCCACCAGTGAGGTCATGATGCATAAAACTCTGCCAGGAGAAGCACAAAATGAAGAAATTATAAAGAACCCAATGTTGGATGTGTGTGCACGTGCACCAGTAAAACCGCACCTCAAGTTGAGAGCTTATTCTGCAAGTGGCCTATAAAATATGAATGATTTTGTGCTATATTTTTATCAGCAAGCCCGAGGACATGTATGAACTAGAGCAGCAAAAAACGCTCAGTTTCTCTAGCCACAGTACTCGTTTGGAGAAGAAAAAGCACAGCGCACACTTGCATGCCTGCATTGTAACTCTTCCTCTGGCTTGTGGTTCTTACATTTAGAGAGTGTGACTGTGTGTGCTGCATTACAAAAAAGAAGAGAGTGCACCCTTAGATGTGTCTTGGGAGGTGCTGTCACAAGTTTGTATGCAGTGCAGAGTTAATTCACACGTGGAGAGAATAGATGTGGGAAAAGAAGTACTTAAGTTCACATCTCCTACTGGTTCAATGTGATTTATCCAGGTTACCCGTAAGGCCCTTTCTGAGGCTGATGATCTAATAATTTATGATAATCATGGAATGAAGACTTTGACATACCTGATGAGAAAAGACAAGAATTATTATTATTTTTTTATTAACTTGTCTGTCTGTGTTGTCAAACTATTGAATGAAATTGCATATTTGGTGTTGTAATGACTTTGGTAAAGTTTGGAAGAAGGCTGAGTGGGACAATTGAAATGGAGGCATTCCAGGCAAAGTCATTCCAATCAAATAACTTAAAAATGTGGCTAAATCAATAGACCAGCAACACCAGTGGAATTGCATTCAAGTATTTGTTTAATATATAATAAACTAATATATAATAAAACAATGAATATTTCACAATATACTTTAATTATATTGTGATTTTTTTTTCCATCATATTGTCAGAAACTTACACCAGCCCATACCCTACCTTACCAAGACTAACGTTAAGGAATATTTCTTTTATATTTCAACATATTTAACAGTGAGCCTCAGAACCAGTCACACTGGTTCTGTCATACTGTTTCCATCCGACATGCTCCTTCACACACGCATAGCACACATTTAGCTCGACATGCACCCTTTATTTTATGCCCACTCATACTTGTTAGAACATTTGAACACTAGCCCTGTGTAGGAGGGGTGTACTTTTGGTACTTTTTGTTCATGTGTATGCGTGTGCAGTTATAAGAGGTTGAGGCAGCGAGACAGCAGGAGGATGTACTTGAGACTGCGAGAGAATGAGTTTGTCGGCAGCGTGTGAGGGAAAGTGTTTGTGTGCCCTAAACAACAGAGAAAGAAAAAACAAAAAAAAAAAGTCAGGAAAAAGGAATGAGAATGCAAGAAAAGCACAAGGCCCTGTCTACAGAAGGAGCTGACAGGTTGACAGGTCTGCTGAGACCCACAGAAACAAACGAAAAGAGACAGTAGAGCACAGGGGAAGCATTACACCGAGAGAAACAGGAAGGGAGGAATTGATAAAAAAATAAACAAAGGAAACACAGATAGCAAACCCAAAGAGGCATTTATGAAGTTGCCTTTTTTTGACTGGAATTCTGTGTCATTTTGTGCTTTGTGTACTGTACTGCGGCAAAAAAATGACAAACAGATGAAACAGACACAGCAAAAAAGCAGCTCATGATGAAGAAAAAAAGGGATTAAAACTCAAAGAGAACTGGGTTTATTGAGTGTGGAATAATCTGGGACAAGCAGGTATCTTGTAATATTTTGAGTCTCGGTGCAGATAAATGTATTTTTGTGACTCAACAGCAGACGCTTCCAGTTTATCCATCAATCTTGAATATCTTCACACCTCTACAGTTTGCTTTTCGTGTATTATCTCTACTATTATCTTTACAGTAAAATATATCCAAACAGTGATGTATAGAGAAAAACAGAAACTCACACTAGCAGTATCTGAGAAGGTCAAACAACTACGAGTGCACTGCTGGCAAGTATCAAGAAAATTACAGTTGGATAACTCTCACTCGTTTTTAATGATGATAAATCAAACACATTTAAAAAAAATACGGGTAGCACTTTACATTTCAGCTCAGTAACGCGTTAATAATATGATAATAAATAGTTACACTATAATAATTATGCTAATTTATCAAGTAGTTCCCAGTTCTATATAAGTTCCTATTGGTTACATGGTTATAAAAACCTATATAATTACATTTTGGCTAACCATAATAACAATATAATTTCCTTATTACCCCACTTTTATCATGATATTACCAAGCTGGGATGTGCAAGCAAAATTTGGGATGCTGTTATGTATATGTAGTTTTAAATTAAATAAAGCTAAATACATAAATGTAAATGTAAATTACAGAATCACACAACTTAGAGAACCACAAAGTCATCTTTTGAAACATTCACTCACGAGTGCTCAGAATGCACACCAGAATTCACTGTGTATGGGAAACCCTGACATTTCTGCTAATAAAGTTAGAGATTAGCTTGACACACACGCACAAAAACGTGTGAATTTTTTTTTTTAAAGACGGGACATGCTAGAATCTTAATAGCAGCAGCAGCTTGTTTTTTCAGTCCTGTCCTGGAAACTGTCAGGAATGAAGGAGGGAACAAGTTAAAGCAGAGATAAAAGGCAGGATAAATAGATGAACTTGGGCCATTTGGAGAACAGAAGCTGGAGAGAGTGTGAATGCCAGCTATTGTAGGAATGCCGTAGCAACACACAGCGACAGAGCAGAAGGGGGAGGTGTGTGCTCGAACGGGGGTCATTGGGTTTTATCCGCTGGCTCTACTTGAGCTGCTTCTCGTCAGAGTTGCGTTGAGGTCTGTGTTGGCAACCTAGCGACTGTGAGCTTAAATTATTAGTTAGTTTGGATGCAAGCCTAGCACATGCACTACTGCATCTTAGGGCCATGTATCAACACCCTAAATAGACAACAACTCTGCTAAGGCCTAAAGTTTAATCCCGCCATAATTAAAAATGTTCATATGCATAACCCACATATTTGTAATGCATCATTGCATACATTATTGAATCTACTTTATCAATGTTGCGTTAAGGTTTGTACATCAGTAAAGAACCCTATACTGTTCTTATCTGTCATTTCTGCCTTTCCAGGATCCTGCTGGCATTTTTGAGCTGGTGGAGCTAGTGGGAAATGGCACGTACGGACAAGTGTACAAGGTAAGTTTAAAATACTCTGATAACACTTAACTTTTCACAATTATTATAGCATTTTAGCATTTGAATCTGTGTATTAGCATCCATAAAATTGTGATTGATATATTTTATTATACATAATTATACAGGTTCACAAGTCGCATATCATTAAATGTTTTACTAAAACATATACAGGCTACATTGGACTAATGGTTCTTGCAACATGCATTATAAATTGTGCATTTTGCGCATCTTTCATTACTCATTTGGATTTTTGGAAAGTCATAGTAATTTATTTCTTATTTTAAAGAAAAACTGACCAACTTCTTGAAGTATTTTGAAAGCAGGACATAAAATGATCCATATGAGATCACAAGCTAAAGGAAATGCTATTACATAAGAAGTGTAAGTAACTGCCCCATTTAAGTCCTTTTAAGATATGCCCTTATCCCTTTCCCCTTTTGCTGTTTTTCTACTCTACATTAGCATTTCTTCTCTTATCTCAGTCGGGGGGAATGTTTTTTTTCTTTCACTCAAGAGTGTCTCTATGAGATGCTTTTGCAGAAGTGTATCTCACAATGCAGGAAGTGCTCATTTTGGGGTGACATTGTGACATTTCTGTGGTTTGGTGTTTGTTGTTCACTGCCATCATCTTTTTCCCACTGCCATGTTAAAACTATTTCCCCCATGGTCTTGTGTCTGAACTTCCCCTTGCCTCTATAACGATCCTTTTCCTGTTTCTGTGCCTCATCCTGTCACCCAGCAGGAAGTGACATCGGCTGGGTGCACTGTTTCAGCTCCTCAGGTTTACAGCAGTACGGACAGGGAAAAGCCCCAGCGAGCACAGTATTTTGTCTATGTGCGTGTGTGTTTTATGGAGTGAAAAGTCAAGGTTAGGTGGTGATGGAGCAGAGGTGCGCTCACTGCGCTTGGATCAGATGATAGGTCAGGCAGAGGTCGAACATGGCTCCCCATGCTTCTGGAAATAATCTGACAGCCTCATGTGTAAGGGACAAGGAGGAAAAAACACAAAAGCAATAGGGAACAGGAGAGTTATGTGTATCCGTTTATTGCTGACTCGGCGGCCTTAGTGGAAGTCACAGCTCATTTACTGGCTGACATTCAGCCGGTCTGCTCCTATACATTACTGAGCTGCACATTGCCTGTGGCTACAGCACTGGCCTCGTAGCTCTGTGGCTGATAAGGTTGATCAAATGCCTCTTGATTGAATATGTAATTCTACATAGTTTGCATGCAAAAAGTACACACATTTTGGCCTTATATAAATGCTTTTCTCTGGACCAGTTTGCATTTTCTTGGTCAGTCAAACAATTTTGTATTGCATTCCAATCAGAGAAACAAACCATGTGACTTGGAGAGCAACAACCAACTCAGACCAAGATATAAGACAGGTATCGCAAGCCAGGCTTTTGCTATACCCATTGCTCTCCCAAGCTCAAGAGCTTTTCTCAACTATTACTGAAAGCAATTCTTATCAAGACCCAGACTGAGCACCTTTTCTTTCTTTAGTATTCATCTTAGCCACAAATGTAATCCCAACATTATCATGTGCTGAAAATGCTCTATAATGTTTCATCCTAGATACAAGGTCTTTCGTCGACTTTGGAAAAGATACTTGAAAGATGTGCCTCATACATACAGATAAAAAGGAGTGTCACCTGAGCAAAAAGGCCATCTATTTAAAATTCTTCATGCAGCTAAGGACCCCTGTGTATGCGAGCAGATTGAAGAGGATCAACATCTTGTGCGAAGGTGAATCTCTGTGAGGCACCGAGATGATAAATTGACCTTCAGCTCGCTGGATATTAGTGAACGGGAATTGCTTTGGCTCTCACTCCAAACAATCTTAGACACTTGTTCTATCAGAAAGTAACACTAAAGAATAACCTATGCTGCCACACACTTTTCCTCATCTTAATCAATGGCTCTCCAGGCTGCTTAAACAGGACAATTAAATAATAATCCTTCAGATTTCAGATCATAAACACATTGTAGTCCATTTTATAAACAAAATCTATTTATTTATTTATTTGATTGGGACACTGCATGTTAATGAAAATACTTGGGACACAACCACATGAATGTAAACACGCCGGATTGTGACTGATTTAGACTCCGTTGTCCCACTTTCTCACAGATTCATACACCAGTTCTACAGACACTGAGAACACTAGACAGGACCTGTAGCCTTTATGCTTTGCTTACAAGTTGTGTCTTGATATTTGTTTTTTACACCAGCTTCAGCAACAGGGTTTTAAATATTTAAAACCACCAAACAACCCCTTTAGCTTGTGTATTCTCTGTGTTGGAAGAAGTTGGGTTTATGTGCTATGCCCTTATTAATTATTCAAATGATTGTCTTTGAGTTTAATTGTCCCTACTGCAATTGTAAAAGTTGTTGTAAAAAATAAATTTATATGTGAAGACAACTTGGGATTGATAAAATGTTTATGAGCTATGAAAAAAGGATGCACTTTGAAGGTTTAAGATGTGATGTTAGGGATGTACATTTCACTGCATGAAATCTATAGGGGTGCATAGACTACCCTTTCTTAGCTGTGCTTTACGTTACTGGTAATAGAGAGCCACTAATGTGCTAAATAGCCTCAGTCTGGCGTGTCTGGGAGCATGAGATAACAGATTTATCAACTATTTCATTGCCCCATCTTGTTAAATGATACCAATCTGTGCTGTAGCGCTCTTTCACCAATGCCATCCAAGTCATTGTCCTGAAAAGTTGTCGCTTGATTTTATTTCATTTTTCATCTTGTTTTCATCCACTCTTTCTTTCTATCAAGTTGTTTTATGTGAAATCTCACTGGTGAGCTGTACTTAAGGGAGCACCCAATGCTTGCAGTATATGAACATATATAGCTTTCACTGGATGCTCTAAAATCACCATAAAAGAGCATATGGGTAACACTGAATAATTAAACACTTTCTCTCTCAACATCCTTCTTTTAATTTTTGTAGTTTTGTCACTCTGTCACTCTGTTTTGCATCAACATTCAACTGCTTTCCCTTACAGCATTCCTTAGGATCCTTATTTTTTTTGTTTTTTTTTATCCAGCATTATCTATCATGCACTGTTGCATTTAAATAGTTTGTTGTTCTGTGAGTTTTTGAATTGAGGAGGTGCTTGTCAGCCATTGGTCTCACTCTCCAAACGACAGGCTTATTGATCGGAAAACTGATTAATCACAGCTCCTTGGCGCACTTACAGAAGTAGTCAATTTTTCTATTGATGCATGCAAGGACATGTTTAAAGTGCAACTAATCATATCTCTGTACTCGGAACACACATGCATAACCACACTAACACATGCAGAAGTCCTCACTTTCGGCAGCAGTAAACATTTCCAGTGTTTGTTGCTTTCTGGCACTGACAGTGCTGTCTCCATGCAGAGAAGAAAGAAGTGTTGCAACCTGTTTTTTTCTCTGTAACGACAGGACACATCCACTGCTGCTCCTCCTGAGGCAAAGTGCTCCACTCGCTCTTAAAATATTAACCATAAACGCACATACTTACAGAAGAGCAGAAGTGAGGGTTTGGGACCGTATGGCCTTTTATATACTCACCCACTGTGACTGTAAAAAGCAGCTGTGTACTTTTCATTCACTGCACTTTTGTGTTTGGTTAATGTTGTCAGATGTCCACTGTATTGTTCTTAACATGACTACATGATATTACAAAATCAGGCTGTATACAATATCATTGTATCCTTTCATGACAATAGTGTTTTTTTTTTTCATATTGACAGCTTGGAAAAAGCAGGGCCGAAGGGTAAGAAGCAACATCAGATATTTTAGAAAGTACTGTATCATCAATTTTGTGTTGTATTCAAAACACAAGTTTTGTGGGTTGGACATGGGATTTTGTCGTTGCAGTACCAAGAATGGCCACACTTTAGATTCTCTTTTTTTATTTTTTTGTCCCTTTTTCAGAATCATACCACAATGGGTGGTATAAAAACACATATAATACAATCAATATTAAAATACAAGCTGCATTTGAATCTAATTTGTTGGAAAAGTTTCACATTAGACTTTTTTTAAGCTTGAAGATGTGCAGTATGTTTTCTGGTTTTGAATCTGTCAACTCTAGCAAAGATGAAACACACACAAACAAACAATGGAGATCCCTTCCTGATATCATGATTATTGTGTTACCATGCCAAACCAAACCGTCCCAATGTAAATAAACAGATTGGATTAGCCTGCATTGATATGCTTCATCTTGTAAGGACAGTTGCTTTGCTGTCTCCTGTTGATTGATAGATTGATATCTCCACCTTTCCCATCTTCTCTTCTTTCTTATCTCTTCTTTACCTTTAAATTTAGTACGTCCCATCTCTCCTCTGTCTTCACCTCCTTCCTCTGATGTTTGATTTGCTTCTTAAGAATGGGGCAAAGTTGTTCTCTTATCTGCCTTATCTGCTGGAAGTCGAGCTGCAAAGGACTATGGGAGAGTTCTCTGTGTGCCACAGATACTTTGCCATCAAACACGCACACACCTCATAGTAGCAGCGTGAAGGGTAAAAGCCTGGTGAAACCTGCTCGGAGAGGAAAAGCAGATAGAGTGACTTCATTTACTCCTCGTTGTTTGATGCTGAAAACTCCTCCAGCTAGTCTTTCACAGCAGGAAAAAAGATCAAGCAAGCAATTCTGTAGAGAGTATGTACTTGTAAGCTGACAGTGATGGATTACGTGAAAAGGCCACCTGACAAATCAGCCGTTAGTATTGAATTTTTAAATTCCCCACTAGTTCTTGTCTAGGGTTCAGACTAACTAAAAAGAAGTCTGAAAGTCATTTGTCTTTGAATACAAAGACTTGAAGCATGGGTTAGCAGTATTTATTTATAATTACTTGGCTGAATGTCTCATAAGCTTTCAGCAGTTTGTTAGGGAAAGTGTCTTTAGAAGAAACATTTGTGGCTCAGTTTGCAACACTTAAAACATGGCAGAGGCAGAAAAGCATCTGTTTTTACAGAGAGAAGAAAATCCAGATATGAATGACTGGTGTTTTTCTATTAGATCTTCTAAGAGTAAACTTTAAACAATAATAATAGTCTGAGGAATGATTTTTTAAAGGTGTCTGCCACTGTACTATAGATTGTATTAGGATTGACAGGGCACCTGGCTGGGAACATGACTCTCTGTATTCCTCGTGACTGTGCACAACATGTCTGCCATCGTGACTGCCAACTTGGTTTTCTCAATGAGATAAGGTAATAGTAAATAAACTACAGTTTTGTGTATGTCGTCATGCACAAAATATTTGTTCTATCTTTAATATAAAGTTGATTTACTGCCCTGTCTATGCAGTTTTGCTAATCATAACTATTTTGTTTGTTTGAATACAAAATGGCAAATCACATGAACAATCAGTAGATATAAAAGTATTATTACCAGGTGGAATTGCAAGACTTTATGGGACGTCTCTCCAAACCTTGCTATACAAGTTGCAGACATGCTAGTGCTCTGTCAGAAGGTCTCAGCTGGGATACTCTGCAGGCTGTAGAGTGCAGTGGTTCATTTTGTTGAACTGTGACTACAATGAGTAGATGTGTGTGTCTGTATGTCCCCAGTGAAGGCATGGCTGCAGTTGTTTACTCTTGGACACATGTGCCATTGCTCCTCTCTGTTTCTACATTCAGGTTATTCGTCCGCTCACTTTCAGCCAGAGTGTGATCTCAGGAGTATTTAAGAGTGAACCGTAACTGAGGTGGATGTTGCTCGTTACCGTGGGAACACCAGATGTGCGCCCTCACTCCGTGTCACTGTGACACGTGCACGCGCACACCTGGCCGTGTGTTGATTAGCCTACATTTTCTCCCTTCCTCTCCCCCAAGGCCACACGCCCCACTTACCCACAATGCACTCCTGCCTCCTAGACCGGGGTCAATTAGCCGTGCCTGATGTCAATAACAATCTCTCATCCTCCGTCTCTTTGTCTGTCTTTTCTCGCTCGTCTCCCACTCTACTGTATTCTTTCTAGTGTAGTGCACCACCCTTTTATTGATGGTATGTGCTATAGAGATCTATTTACGCAAGGCTTTCTCTCCCACTGTGTGAATTACAGCACATCAATTGTTGGATCAATAACCAATACTGGCTGTGACTCATTCGGTTTTTCTTAATTATCTAGTTTAATGTGTTTTTCAAAGTCTTCATTCTCCACTCTTACATCTGTCTTCACCCTCTGCTATTTATCTTGTCTTTGACACGCTCTTTTGCCGTTTCTTCTCTGCGGCTTTCTCACCTCACCTCCAGTCTGTACAATAAAATCAAGCCCGACTGTTTGTTTGACCTCTAGAGCCAGTGTTAAACCTGCCGCTTTGCCTCTTTGCCTCTTTGCCGCAACCCTCCTCCTCCAACGCCTCCTCCCGCACTCGAACTGTTGCTTGTTCCACTTGTGTGTGTTGTATACCCACTCTGCAGATGACTGTGAAGATGCTTCAATTTAAATTGAGAGATAAGTGGCAGGGTCAATGGCTAGTTGAGTGTTTAAGTGAGTAAGTACCTGCGTAATTGAAAAGTGGCCCACGTTATGACAGGTCATAGTGCTGTTTTTTGAATGGATTTCTATGGCTGTATCAAACATCTTGTATCTTGCCTTGAATGCTTTTGAAAGAAAGCTCATATTCACCTGTGGTAATCCTGTTATGCTTGCTTTACTGTTTATCCATCACAGGGCAATTTATGGTAAAGGATGATCTGTGAGATGGATAACATTCCAGTACATTTGTTGTCTTCCTGGCATTGCATGATAAACAAATTGGTTAAAGAGTATATTTCAGACATGCTAGGATCCATGGGGTCCCAACTTGCAGTAGAGAGAATAAATGTAAGATAATTGGTGTAGCCTGGCTTATAATAGGAATAAAGTTTGGACACTTTATCACCCCAACAACCTGGACAGCTGAGCTCAATACCCCAACCTGGATTAATTATTACATGTTCTCGGTACAATTTTTTTATGACCAGCCACTCTCTGAGGTCTAATGAAATTCACTCCGTCTGTATGGGTCAGTTTTTTGGTAAAATACTGCAGTCTATAAAATATCACATTGGGTGATTGGTAAACATAGCACTTTTCCATTTCTTCATGAATGTGGTGTAGTAAAGGACATTATTATTTGAAGTGTTTCATATAAATGTCTATTTTAATTGTTTTAAATGTTCAAAATAAACTGTAAAGTAAAAAATATATAGTTTGTGTGAAAATGGCAGATTAGCATGGATTTCCGTTTTGACTCTTAAGTGTAAACACTTAATCGTGTGATTACTGTGTAAAGCACAGTGCTAAAATCTTTCCCCTGCCCCCAGATGAATCTGTTTCTACATTTATTTGTCTGTCTGCTTTCATGTTAATTAGGGTGTTTCTCTGAGCTTGCAGGTTAATGAGCCTCTATATTTTAGTCTGCAAACAGATTATTGTTTTTGGTAAGGTTATTCGATAACTGCAGTTCAGTTAGAGGAGAATCAGCACTGTCTATCTGTCTGTTGCTACTCCTCTCCTTTCAGCCAGCAATAACAGCCCTGTGGACTTTTCCACAGATCATCGCTCTCATCTTTCTTCTGCTCATTTTTCTTACAAACTCTTGTTGTGTAAGATTCTCTCATCTTCGCCGGTGCTTGTAATGTCTTCTCTCTTTTTAAATCTCGCCTCCTCTCTCATGTGTGAATGTATGAGCAGCCTGAGGGTGCATATATATTTCCTGGCCAGTGCAGTGGTAGATTGGAATGGAGGCCTTTGTCACTTTTATTTACTGCCTGGCTGATTTCACAACAGAGTGTGTTGGGCTGTGTGCGTGCACTTGTATATGTGCGAATGCAGAATGATTGCAGGTGTTTGAACTGCAATGATGCGTGTCTGGGAGTATTGCTCTCCTATTTTCTCTGGGCTTCTTTGAACAGAACTGTATTTGTAATGTTTGTTAGGTGAAAGTAGCCTGAAGTGTGCACCTGCTTCTTGGTAAGGTGGGATTGTAACTGACTAGAACTGTAGGGTGTCATTGGAGTGCAGAGAGACGCAAATGTTTTCTGAAATACTTTAACCTCAAGACAAATACATTTTGGCTGCATAAATCATTTAGCCTACACTACAATGGCTAATCTATAGGGATCTAGAAGTTTTCCAATTGTGAACAAAATGGGTATGCTACTGAACCAGAAGGTACGCGGTTTAGTATTGTATTAGGTGTTGGTCTGGCTACAGCATAGTCCATCTTCAGAATAATAACTTATATGCTTAGAACAGCTCTTAAACTTTGTCAGTTACACTAGCAAGTTGGCATGCTATCAATTTGACCTCAGTCTGAGTAAGAAGATGTATAGTGTCATGGCCCACTTCGGCCCTATGATACCGTTACCATGCCGACAGGCGCAGTGCCGGTCAGTGTGCTTGTACGCCGTCCAGACAGTTCTTGCTTAATATTTTTGTGCATGGATTAACACGATGCTGCAGATTAGGATTAGGGTTTGACCTATTTCTTTTATGAAGACTCGTTTACACAGTCTGCCAGTCCATTGTTAGTTTGGGGACTCTGTATTTATGGAATACATGCAATATTTAACGTATGTTTAGTAGGCAGAGATTTATAATGACAGATGTGTAGTTGACTCAAGGCTGAAGTTCTAAAATGTAATGTTGGATAAAGCCAGTAATGACAAACAGTATGTAATGGTTGTCTTTGTTTTAAAGATGGACTTTGAAAATGATTATTGACATGAGAAGGGATTTTTTTTTTAATGTTTCTATAGCAGATAATAAATGTAATATACTTTAGACACAGAAGATAATAGAATAAGGTAGGCCACTTTCAACATTGCACTTTTTTCTTCTCCATTCATTCATTCATTTAAAAATTGCTCTTGTGATGTGTAAATGTAATACACATAAATCTTAATAATGTAGTCTAGCTGTTAGAAGTTGTACAGTTTAATTTACAGGATTTCTTTAGTACTTAAATTTCTTTCTTGTTTTATCAATTTCCCAGCAAAGCCTGGAGAAAAGTCTGTCCTCTTAAGGAACGCCAAGGGCATCACACTGTGAAATCCTCCTTTATATTGGACTAAGATTATGCACTATCTTGTTTAACTACTGTGTCTCTGTCGCTTCCCCTTTTGCCCGACTCCTCTTTAAAATAACAACTGTTGGGACAATAGTCTCTTATTCCCTGTTCTTCCTAGTGTCTTTGTAGCCACTGTACTCTGTCCAGCCAAAACCGTTGCTAGGCTACAACAGGAAGTGTCCTGCATAGTACGTGTCCAAGGGGGTGTCGGCTGTGTAATTGACTTGGCAAAAGCATGGAGCCTCTCTCAGAGTCCAAGTATCATCTTATCCACCAGCTTATACTGTATCAGGTAGTGCTTTTCAGGTTGGGCTTGTCTAGCAGAGACCACTTTAGAAGCATTACCCACTTGTGTTTCTTGTTCTTATTCTGTGTGCTCAACCTCAACAAAGTGTCCCTTGTATGAAATGCTTTAGTGCTGTTTTACAATTGATTGACAGGCGCAATTAATCCTAAAAATGTGTTGATGATGAATACAGGAAGAGGGGTTCTTTGTTTCTATAAGGAAACAGACGAGAAGAGTGGACTAAAAACACATTTGCAGCGCTGAGTCACCACTCATCACAAAAATGAATTACAGTGTAGGAGACTGCAAGATAATGACAATATGATGAGCAATTATCGGAATTAGAGCAGGATTATACTTCAACAGACTGCACTTTGTGACATGTGTGTATTGGATTGTTGTGCTTTTGATCATAATATCCCACTCCGTTAAGAGAATCAAGCAGAGAGTGCTGGCCTTATCTGTAAATAGTACCACACACAGTGAAAAAATTAATACCGTCATATTTCTGATGTATGTTTTCAGATCATCTGTGTGCACCATGGAGTATATGGCAGATAATAGTGCTGTGCAATTAATCGCATTTGCAATTAAATCGCAATATTAAAAATTGTCATTTTCAAATCGCAAAGGCCACAATAATTTTTCATGTTGCCAGAAATAGAATTTGATGATTATCCAGTGACGCTATGCTACGTTGTGTGTATCAAAGAGGAGATAACTGAGGCAATAACAGAGTTCTCCAAAGAGAGACCGAGAGCTCTAGTTAAGGTTTAATCTCATGTGGTCTTTGAGACTCAATATGTCTGCTACATATACTTTTGAGTTTTTCTCTGTACTAAAAATAAAATGCAGCTTTCTCTCCATGACTGGAGATAAAGCAGAACAAACGGACACCAAAAAACCTTTATTGGCCGTTTGTTCTTCACTTGGCCCATTTTATTTCTCTGAAAGTGATATTCAAAGACCCCAGGGTTTAAACCCAAGGCCCATGGTCAAATTCAGTCCTGTGTTAGTTTAAATAACTGCATAAATCGCAATTGCAGCATTGGTTAAAAAAACACAATTAGATTATTTTCCAAAATTGCACAGCCCTAGCAGAAAGCATTAAAAATGTATTTGAATGAGTCATCAGTGCTGACCCAGTGTAGTTGAGACTCGCCTGCAGGGATTGCACCAAGTAATAACGTCTCAGTGAGCCTGCCTCAAAGGCTGATTGGAGATCAGTCTGCTATCAGTTTGCTGTCTCTGGAGCAGCATAGCCATCCAAGCGGAACAAACCTAGTCAATTCAGTGTGTTATCGCTCAGACGCACCTGGACTGGCCGCGGTGTCTGTTGATTTCTTACAGACAGATTTACCAAAATACATAAAGAAAATAAATTTGAGAAAGATCTACTTTTCCATTTAATTTGAAATGTCATATTGTTGCATAGATAAATGTATGTTGTGTTTTGCCTATAAATGGTTAGTTAAGCATTTGTAGGGGGTCTCTAAATTGCTCAGATTTTTCAATTTGAGCCCAATGACACAGAGCATTATCCAGCTGACTAAACTGTACTTGACTATCTATGCTGACTCACTCAATCCATCACCATCACCCCACCTTAATCTGGAGCCTTGACTCACTGGCCTATACCGGGGGTCCAGCAAATCCCTTCTAAAACTAGGGATAGCGCTATGTGTGGGCAGTCGGAACAATGCTGAACAATTTCAATATGTGCTACAAAATAAATGTGGATATGATACTGCTAAGGCTGCACAATCACAAATGTTACTATATCACAAAAGATCACGCAATAATATTATGGTGTTATATATAGCAGACATTTAAACATTAAAGTGCAGGTCTTATATTTGAATTCAAATTCAATTTACTGCATATTACACACTTTACCTAATGTTGTGCAGATCTTGTTACTACTCAGTCACTGTTTTAACTGTTCGACAGTTTATGTCTTGTGCACGAACATACAGGGCTTGGATAGGCTGCTCTACTTTAAATATTCTGATGTGCTGCACTGACATTGTGATGCTGACTGTGGATTGTTGATAAATGCTGTTGTGATGCGTTTTTCTTGTCTTGCTGTGACCGATGACTGTGAAAAAAAAAATATGAAAGCTATATACAGTATAATGTAATATCCACAATTCTGGAGATTACACCATAACTGGCCATGAGCAGTCATCTGTTCACTGACTCATCGGACTCAACCTTCATGTACTGTTGTCCATGACTTGGCATATATATATATATATATATATATATATATAATATATATATATATATATATACATGGATGTACAGAGTCAATGAAATACGGATGCTCACTTGTTTCTGTCATATCTGCTTGTAAAGCCTAGCACTCATTGGCGTTAGCATTTAGCTCAACACAAAGAACAGTTCTCCCTGCAAGAGGCATGAGAAAGAGAAACACACGGGACATGGAAAGAACAAAATTAAGCCAAAAATTTAGAAAGTGGAAGAAAGGTTGATTTAAAAAAAAAAAAAAAAAAAGCTTTAGAGTGGATGGGAGAACAATGAAAAGCATAAAGAGGAGATTGTGAGAAGTTAAGAGGGTTGGATAATGAGAGAATTGGGGGTGAGGGAGAGGGTGGCCTTGGATCTAGGTCAGAGCGAGACGACAACAAACTTGTGGTGGAAGGGATGAACGACTCTGTGAAGTCTTCTGAATAAAAGAGATCAGAAATGTAGATAGAGAAAGACACAGAATAGCAAGTGCATAAACTGACAATTAATAAAAGCTAGGTCGAGTTAGAGGTTTTGCACAGAAAATATTATACCACTGTATAACAACAACACAAAACAAAAGGCCTTTTAGATGGCTAAAATTATGTATGTAAGACCAAAATGGCAAAAGCAGTGACATGACAAATGACATTAAATGTTTTGTCTAGTCCTAAGCCCTATGTGTTCACTTCATAACACAAAATCATAACACAAAAAATGCAGGGGAAATGTCCTTTTTTTCATGCTAATCGTCTCATTTGAGATGTAACATTTTCCGACATCATACAGTGCAACCCAGACCTGACCGTCACCTCTTCCATCTTGGCAAATAGATTGACCGTGAGAGGACAAAGAGAGCTGAAGATGAGCGGACGATGGTAATTCCTTTTCCGTAGCTGTCCTTTTCATTTAATAAGGCCGAATGACACTGCTGCGGGTAAAGAAGAAGGGATGTGTGGGGAGGGAAGTTTGTCAGGTGGCTCGCTGTAATGAATCTTTATCCTCCTCTGATGATATTCATGTCCAATATCTATTTGACACATTCTCTCTCCCGTTTGAGCCCTCTCAATCACCAACCCAGTTTCTCTGTGCACATGTGTGGGTGCAAGCCTTTCTCTGTCTGCATGAATAGGGGATAAGAAGGCAGATCTTTTGTGTGTATATGGGTACGTTTTTGGTTTGTAAGTGGTTTGTAATGCCTTTGTTGCTTCTTAACAATGCCAGTTCTTGTGCTGCTGGAATTGGGGCAGTCTGATCCTAATGAGAAATCCCTGTTCAATCTTTCCAGCATTTTTATTCTATGAAAATCTGGCCTTTATATGCGTGTGAGTCTGCCTGTCTGTGAAAGAAAGTGATCAGAGTGTTCAGCCATCCAGCGGTGCTTAGTTTGCATTCTGCAGGAACTGGACTGTGACACGATGAATTATCCTATTAAAACCTAAACTTTCTTTTAACAAGAAATCAGCGAGTTTAATTCCCTAAGACTTTATAAAGACAGATTTAACTTTTGGCTTTTAAGGTTGTAGAATTAGGAGGAATTATTACTATTATACGTTGTTCTGCTGTATATCTCGCTGTGAAAGTCATTAAGTTACCTTAGGTGTAGAGATTACCTACTCAAAGCCTCTATGAACAGCCATTCTAAAGAGCAGCAAGCATGTTTTCCTATGTGCCCACTGCCAAGGTGAGATACTTATGTAGTCTACTAGATTTATATACCTTGTTATATAAATTGTGCATTGTAATTGGACAATACATTTATGATGCGCAACCATAAATGTAGTGAAAATGAATGATGAATTTCACTAAAAGCTGGCCCAATTTGATCTTAATTTCCTCCAATAGTTTCTATGTTAAACTACATTTTTTTGATGAACTTGTAAAAATCTAGTAATATAACTAACAATGGCTTTATTATTCTATCCATGGGGATTTCACTTAAGTTCATCTTGATTCACATTTCGATGCCACTATATCCTATTGTATTTGCTGTGGATCTAAATAGTCTTAACACGACATAAAATTAAATTAAAACCAACCATGGTGTTAGGGGAACAAGCCATCCAGCTCGTTGCATATTATTTTACTGTTATTAAGTGTCTATTCAATATTCCCACGAGCTATTCATCAAGTAAAGTGAGTTTTGGCAGGCGTGTGGGAACAATTGATTTGTTAAAATGGAGAAAAAAAGATGAGAAATGGGAAGTGCTGAAAGTGGCTAGTGTCCGGTGAGTGTCCAGTGAATCTATTCTGTTTAAGAATGCACTGTAAACCTCACTATATACACACACCGTATATTCTTTCCTACAACAGCATTTCAAGGTTCTGTTTTGGCCCCATTAAAAAAAGCAGTCTTACGATTAAAGCCCTCAGGAGGTACTTCATAGCCAAAGCCTTAATACCACCTGGTTTAGAACAATTCCACCAGGGAAACAGTCTTGCCGTTAACTTGTTTGTACAATTGCTGCTGAGCTGGACTGCTCAGACTCTATCATGCTAATCAGGCCGGTCCAGACAGGTGGAAGTAATAGCCGCCGGTGGGTAGAGCGCCTCCAGTCCTGCTCGCTTCATCACAACCACAGATGCTCTTTTGCAAATGAAGCACTTGGGCCTAAGCGTCCAGTGCTCAGCTCTATCCATCCTATTGCCCCCAGGCTTCTACTGAGTTCCAATATGACACAGCACACTTTGGACTTGCTTCTTTATGTGCTGCATCTTCTTGCTAGATTGATTCACTAGAACTAGAATATTTACAATTGTTTTGTTGAATACAGATACAATGATAATAGCGCAGTTATAATAGCGCAGGCATTAAAAAAACAAAATCTCAATGATGATATAACAAAGATTTACAGTCTTAGATGATTTGAATTCTATTTGAATGAACTGACCATACACTTACTTTCAAGTTATTTAAAGACTACATAACTTCTCAGAATCTGGTTTGTTCACATTTGTAGTCCAATTCATTAATTCTTCACCAAAACAGAAAACAATCTATTTATAGTAGTATTTATACTACCATTTATACGAGCTGAATATGAAGATCTAAGACTTTTTCTATGTAAACAAAAGGCCTATTTCTCTCAAATACTGTTCACAAATGTGTCTAAATCTGTCAGTGAGCACTTCTCCTTTGCCGAGATAGTCCATCCACCTCACAGGTGGCTTTAGGCAACAATAAGCCTTTTGTGTACACAGAAAAAGTCTTAGATCTTTGAGTTCAGCTCATGAAAAATGGGGGCAAAAACAAAACTGTGTCATTTCAATTTTTGTTCAGTGTAGTTTGGGTCATCAGCTAAAAACCCCAGTCTGCCGAGTGTTCACAGCTGGCATTTTAAACTGCTGACCAAATGGTAAAACGTGCATGTTTTATTTATTTAACCAGGTAGATTAATTAAGAATCAATTCTTATTTCCAATGTCTACCTGGCCCCACTGAGGTTTGTAAACCGCACTAACAGAGCACTCTCACCAGAGTCCGTTTCAACCAAACCAAACACGGCAAGTGTGAACGCACCTTCAAACTGCACTGCACCTAACACACATGGGTCAAGGTTCTTGCGTATATAAAATGTGTGAAAAGTTGTTGTCGTTTTCTTGCCTGATGGTTTTGTGCCCTGCTGCTCAAGAGTTACATACTGAATTATGCTGTTGCATCATATCTACAAAAAGAAGCTATTCCTCCTACTTTTTTTTCTTTTTTTTTTTTATAATTTTGGAGCTATTATAATTTTATGGTTAAAAAGTCACCCACAAAGTTTACACAGGGTTAATTATAGGTATTAGGACTGACGCCCCCTACTTGTAAAATTGTAATAATAACTGTTGTGTTAGATGCCATAAACTATGCCATTTCACATTCCACACATTACTTTACTAATGGTGGTAATGAAACAAGGATTTGTATGGCACTTGATCAACAAAAGACTTTAACCACTGTCTTTGTGGTTGTGATTCCTAAAGAAAAGTTTCTTATTCAGTGTGAGACCTTAACACTTGTTCTCTCTTTCCCTTTCTGTCTGTCCTTTTTCTCTTCAGGGTCGCCATGTTAAGACCGGGCAGCTGGCAGCCATCAAGGTCATGGATGTCACAGGGGTAAGGCTCCCACCCACACACCCAGACGCACACTTCTCTAGTGATTATATCAGCGTTCAGCTTGTCATCTAATTAAGAGCGATGAGTCAGGCGAGTCGAGTGTGAACGTATACGTGTGACGTGGCGGGGTGGAAACGAGGACAGGACTATTGCCATGGCAATATTAGCTGGAGGTATTAGGACAGCAGTGTGGTCTCAGGCGTTTCTATAACGCAGGAGGGAATCTCAGCTATATTTAGAGATCCTCTCACTCCACGCCTCGCTGTTAGTGCTCAGCTGCCAGCAAAACAATGAGACTTTACAGGAACCAAGCGCCAAAGAAGATAATGAATGAAACAAGGCAGGGATGAAGTCTTTGGAGATTAATAACCAAGTTTGCACCATAGAAATCCTGACAAATGACTCTGTAAACATTGGATTAATGTGCAGATATACTCCAGAAAATACAAGTCTGTATTAATAATTAAACCACTGCTTCTTGGGCTCACCAGAACAAATGTTGCCTCTAATGAAATAGAAACAAAATTGGCAAATAACAAACCACTTGTTTTGTATGGTTGCTTTTGGCTTAGGAGCAGTATCCCACTAAAACAAGGTAATTAAAAAGTAATGTTGTTACTCTGGACACTTTAGTACCCAGCTGTGTGCAATGCAACAACAGTTTTCCAAATTTAAATAAAGCAAAACTGCTGACATCTTATTTAGCTCTATGGCCACCCCATTAAGATGTCTGACAGATCATAAATAAAGATACCATTATGCCAGCTGATAATGTCATAATTTTGTGTGTTGTCCCAGGATGAGGAAGAAGAGATTAAAGCAGAAATAAACATGCTGAAGAAGTACAGTCACCACAGAAACATTGCCACCTACTATGGGGCTTTCGTCAAGAAAAACCCTCCTGGGATGGATGACCAGCTATGGGTATGACGCTTTATTCTCATTTGTTATAAGGAATAAGAGTCAATCACATTTGCACTCTGCTTCAATTATATAAGTATAGTGCTAATAATGCAGTGGCTCAAAAACCTCAGAAGTAGTCACTGAAAAATCAACATTGCACTAAAATCTGAGTAAGAGTTATATATATTTTCTACTCTGTGATATCTGTCCTACTGTTACTGTTGATTATGTTGTTCTGTTGATTATTGCTTAGGATTGATAGCAGGATGGCTAATAATACAATTGCTATACCCTTTTAACCACTTGGTAGCTGTGGATGAGTGTAGATCCCCTTTTTCCCATTTAACATGGATCACCTGCGTGTGTGTGTGTGTGTGTGTCTTTAGCTGGTCATGGAGTTCTGTGGAGCCGGTTCAGTCACAGACCTTATCAAGAACACCAAGGGCAGCTCTCTGAAAGAAGAATGGACAGCTTACATCTGCAGAGAAATTCTCAGGGTAAGTGGCCTTGAATGCTACTTAAACATAACTCATCTCTGTAAATGGTTTTGTTTGATGATCCTGCACTTTTATCTGCATGCAGATTCTCATGTTATGCATTTATACTGCCTTGGTGTTAGTAGTTTGTCGAAAATGGATCTAAGCTGAATAAAAATACGGATAACAGCATTAACAATCTTATTCACCTCAAGCATCTGAAGTGAATATCCATTCTGAACTTAAAGCAGCAACAAAGCTTTGCTACAACTGTTTGTGTTTTCTGATGTCTCTGTTTTGAAAAGTTGCTACACCATGAATTGAATCTTGTCGGGGAACCTCTGTTGTTCTCCCACGTCTTATCTCCACTATCTTTTATTGTTCGTGTTTTTTTTTGTGCTGAGGGCAATAGCCTCAAACAAAGAGCTCAATAGCACTGCATCTTGTCAGCCACGAGCAGAGGCAACAATTTCCTTTTATCCGCTTTGATTTCTTTTCTGTTTGTCTCTCCGCTTCCTCTCTGTGTTATCTGATTTTGCTGCTTTTCCCTCTGTACAATATCTCATCTTTTTTCATTCTCAAAATAATATTTTTATGGTCTCTCCTAGTACAGAAACTGCACTACGGCTAATTTTTAATGTTGTGTATCTTTTTCTTTACAGTTAGACTTTATAATATATTAATAATCAATCAAAAAACATAGAAATAGCCACAAAATTTAAGTGTGTTATTAAAGCGATGTCCGGACTAATACACTTTCATATTTAAACTGTATCACTTTTTTAAGAACGCTAAAAGTGTTGACCTTCAAAAAAGCACAATACCTCTTTGTTTGAGGACTCTGAGAACAAAAAATAACAGATGATTTTGTCTGAGAAAATAACAACTCACCATGTCACCTGACCATTGTCTATTTTTTTTTTTTTTTTTTTTATGTTTCCTACATAAAATGATTGCTATTTCCTTTCTTTTTGAAGGGTCTGACTCATCTACATCAGCACAAGGTCATCCACCGAGACATCAAGGGTCAGAACGTGCTGCTGACTGAGAATGCAGAGGTCAAGCTAGGTCAGTTTGTCCCCGTGACCTCATTTGACAAAAGGACTGTGAAGGCAGTACGCAATATACGGTTTCACATAGTGCAGACGAGAACGTGTTTATGCTTTTCCTTCCCCTTTTATGCTGAGACTACTCATCTCTTTATAGCTGTGCCACTGCTCATGGCTTAGACTGCTGAAGAAGGGACTCTCTCTGTCTCCTTCACTCTCTAAAGCCCAGTGGGGAGGGGATTATAAAGTGTGTGTTCCATTATGGTATTCAATAAAGCCCACCGGTATGCTCAGGACCCACAGAGAGTGAAAAACAATGACAGAAAGTACACTGCAGCCTATTTTCTAAAAACAGTGTTTGTGTGTTTGCATTCTAGTTGACTTCGGTGTTTCGGCTCAATTGGACCGAACAGTAGGAAGGAGAAACACGTTTATTGGAACGCCATATTGGATGGCACCAGAAGTTATTGCATGTGATGAAAACCCTGACGCCACATACGACTGCAAGGTGCTTTAACACTCCATTTCTTGAAGATAGCTCAAGTCTATTGCATTTTTTTTTTTTTTATCACCACCGGTATTTATGTGCTGTGTCTTTTTCATTGCAGAGTGATTTATGGTCACTGGGGATCACTGCGATAGAGATGGCTGAAGGAGCTCCACGTATGTAGTCAATAATTTAGATCTCAGCTACACATTGTCACTATGTGAGGTGGGAAAATATAAGCAGGGATATTCACACTAAAGCTACACTGCAGCTTTTATGATTAGCACCGGCAGGACTTTTCTCTCTAATCATTAAGACTTGAAATTGTAATGCTCCATCTGACTAATTTACAGTATTTAGAGAGCGTTAACTTACAAGACAGTCCCATGCTCTTGTGTAAACCGAACACAATGTTATCCCTATTGGCAGTGGGTATTGATCAGTTAAGGGGCAACGTCAACTGGCTTTGACTATATGCCATAATGATGTTTAGTCCAATTACCCACACACTTGCCTGCTCTCAGACTCTCACCTGTACTTGTATATCCTTTAGCACTATGTGACATGCATCCAATGAGAGCCCTGTTCCTCATCCCACGCAACCCTGCCCCCAGACTTAAGTCAAAGAAGTGGTAAGTTTGCATATTAACCAGGAGAATACAGTAAAACAGTGATAAATATAAGCTGTAATAATTAGTAACAATAATACACAGCAAATCCTACTAATCCGATCATGTGTTTACAGGTCAAAGAAGTTCCAGTCATTTATAGAGAACTGTTTGGTGAAGAGCCATACCCAGAGACCTAGCACAGAGCAGCTCCTTAAGCACCCTTTTATCAGGGATCTGCCCAACGAGAGGCAGGTCCGCATCCAGCTCAAGGACCACATTGATCGCACCAAGAAGAAGAGAGGAGAGAGAGGTGAGGAAATACAGTTGTGTAAATACATTGTGCTTGAGAAAAATACTGAAAAATACACATACAAAGTTGATGGAGACAGTACAGTAGAGTACAGCCCCATGAATGGTGACATTAACCACAGAGCTTCACAATGTGACTATGATGGTGGTCACTCTGTTGTAATCTCCGCATGTAAATCTTGAGATACGTGACTTTCAAAAGGCATTAGAGCTACATTGCAGTGCTCTTTAAATATTATAATTTTGAAATAACCTCCTGAAAAGTAAAATTGTGTTAAAACATACACTGTACCATTAATGCAAAAAACACTAACTTTAACTGTGACTACTACAAGGCCACAGTGTATTTTGTTTACTCATTCTTTTCAACCTGGACTCCCAGCGGTTCATCCCAACAGCCTGGAAGACTGGGATGAAGAGCAAATATAAATTATGTTTTGGGCCATCAATGAACCATATTTATAAGGTTTAAAATTTTACAATTTTATATATATATATACATTTTTAGGCATCATGCAAAACAGTATTTTTAAAGGAAGGTTATTTATAGTCAATGTGCTTCCAATTGTACATCTTTAGACACAAATGCACACTATCTATTAACCCTGAAGATACACAGCTGCATGTCTGTGATAAAATGCACTTTCAAATGCACCACAGTATATGCCATGACAGTCCGCGTTTCATTTAGGCAGAGAAAAAAGTGACACACTTCCATCTTTCTCCACCATAAACCCTGTCAAACCCGTCTGTAAGAGCTATATTAACCGCTTGAAGAAACTCTATCCTGGAAGGTAGATGTCGTGATGGTGTCTAAAAAGCGCCCATCATTGCAGACACTGGAGCTTTCTCCAGCTGTCAGTTTGTCACATTCAGAGCGGATGTAGCCTTTAAAACTGTGGGTTTTCCAGACACTGCTGCGCCTTAAGCACTGTATGACTGAAAGAGCTTGTAGCTAATTTTCCCCGCCTCACTTCACACAATACTATTAGAATTTATGTTCCCATTCAAAAATGCTTTCAGAAAGTGTCTTTATAGAGAGACAACGTGGGAATGACATTACTGTGAAAAATAAGGTGCTTTAAGAGAAACAAAAGTAGCAAAGTCAATTATTTTACTCTGAGTTGAATAACATTTGTCACCCTTCTATATTATATTCCCTCTTTTGTCTCTCATTAGATGAAACCGAGTATGAATACAGTGGCAGTGAAGAAGAGGATGAAGAAAGAGATATGGGTGAACCAAGGTTAGTAGCCCAAAAACACAATATAACAAACAGCTGTTTTCACATATTTCCTTTTTCCGACTTAAAATCACATTTTAAATGATTTATTTCCAGTTCCATCATCAATATTCCCGGAGAGTCAACCCTTAGACGGGACTTCCTGCGCTTACAGGTGGCCAATAAGGAGCGTTCAGAGGCACAACGACGGCAGCAGCTCGAGCAACAACAAAATGAAGAGCACAAGCGGTTATTGCTGGCAGAGAGGCAGAAACGTATCGAGGAGCAGAGGGAACAGAGGAAGAGGCTTGAGGAGGTAACTTTTGACAATAGTAATGAGACCTTAAACAGACACATATCCATCCTATCTATTTATGTATCCTATCTATTAAGAGACATTACACAAATATAAAGTGTAAATGTGGTCAAATATAAACTTCTGATGGATCACTAACAACCCCACTGGGCTGATATTTTTCTCTTCACTGTCAGTTTTCATGCATTTTTACCTGAAGTTTGGCTCTGATGTTACTGCTGTGTTTGTGAGCCCATTGGTCAGAGAGAAGACCAGCGACTGGTTCAGATATATAGAAGCTGTAGAGAACATGCCAGAGGCTAGAAACATTACTGGCACTTTGGCAAAAAGCAATGCTCCAATTTGCTAGTAAGATTTCTGGTCTCTAAAATAACAGCAGCTATATTTTATTGGCAAAGCTAAGAGCCCAGCTTAATTTTGGGTGTTTCTTTGGCAGCAAAGCACCAGATTGATCAATGTATACATAAGAGCACTGTTGCTACTCACATTTTAAAATAAATCTACCCCTTCTTTTAATTTATGACCTTGACTGTAATTAAGTATTGTCTGTTTTATATATCTCAAAGTTAAAGCTAAAAAAAGAGCAGAGACACAGACAGAAACAGTCTCTCCCCAGTGTCCCTCTCTCAGTTCCAAAGAGCAGGCTTACAGAAGGAAAATCCTTAGCCCATAATCTGTGCACTCACTCTGGGCTCCCACCAGGGTTTGCCCCCCAACGCACTGCTAAGCACCATGACTCAACTCGGCTAACATGACCCCTCAAGACCGAGTGGAAGTGTGTATGAAGGAACTTTATTTAATGCAAGCAAACAGCATGTTCCTGTTTTAAATATACATTTAATATATCTGGTATAGTAATAGGTATTGTGCCAGCAGGCTAATAAGTACTATGTATTCCTTTTGTTTTTGAATAGCAACAACAGCGAGAGCGCGAGCTGCGGAAACAGCAGGAGAGGGAACAACGGAGACGTTACGAGGAACTGGAGCAGCTCCGCCGAGAGGAGGAAAGGAGGCATGCAGAGCGAGAGCAGGTTAATACACTTCTCACAGATATGTACGAGACACTCAGTATGGTGCAGCAGTGAGATTCAGTGAAATGACTCTCACAAATTGTAAGCTACTGTTTTTCTTTCAAGGACTGTATACAGTATTTTATTATATCAATCTGATGTATATGAATGTAAAGTAACTTTCTGTAAAAGAAATCAACAAGTGTTTCTATAGCATACTACCACAGATGTCTGGAATAATGTTTCAAAGGAGAAAATGCGAAACAAGTCTACATTTCATTATACATTACATCTACTGTTATGTGCAGATATATTCAGTAGCAACAGAGAAAGAGTCCCATAATATAAACTGAATATAAACTTTGAATACAATGAATACAGTTATTTAATTTTCAAATGGAGTTCTTCTCAAAGTTAGTTAGTTAGAAAAAAATTCCACTTAATCTTTCTTCTTTTTGAGCATGTGTCTATTATGGTATGCTTGTTGTATCTTTTTTTTTTTCTCTTTATAACTCTCGCCCCACCTTATGAGCTTTTTCGAGGTTGATATCCTCTTTTTCTGTTTCTCTTCTTATTCACAGCCATTTAAGAATATGATCTTTTCTTTATAGTTTTTCCTCTATCTGTCTTTCAAACTTTCCTGACTCCCCTCTCGGTCTCTTTTTGCTGATATGCTGCTCAGGAGTATATTCGTAGACAGCTGGAGGAGGAGCAAAGGCAGTTAGAGATTCTCCAGCAACAGCTACTTCAGGAGCAAGCCTTACTGCTGGTAACCACAGCCCCCCCCCCATCTGTGTTATGTGCTGTGTGGACCTCTATCATCACTGCATGCACCTAAGTGGCAGTAAACCACAAATGGCATACAATGTGTGTGTTTATTCACATCGCTGATTGCACCAACAGCCCTATTAATTTGTCTAAGAGTTTCCCATGGGTGAAGAATAATGGTTTTGTCTGGCCCTATCATTAAGGACAACAAACTGTAATAGCATCTATGAGAAATCTTAACATTATTGTTTCCACTAAAGGCTTATTCTTTATATTGCATTTTTGCCTACAACAAACATGGTGGCCTTTATTAGTGCAAGTATCTACTGTTTGTTTATCCAGAGGTTTGTATAGCAGACAATTAAATGTAATTGTGTAACTATTTATTTTTTCTTTATCTTGCAATCCCTATTGCCTTCAGCTGTCCTTGAAAGCTTTACCCATAGACTGTGCAGGTGTGAATGAAGTGATGCCAGCTCCAGGCTACAGCTTGAGGAGTTGGGATTTGGATCATTCTGCTTTTGAGACTCTGCCATACCAAATTATATTTTTTTTATAAGGATTATTTTATATATATGGATAGATTCAACATTGTCCCCAGACAAATAGTTTCAATAAATAAGTAATTAAGTAAGTATGTAAATATGACATTAATAACATGGAATAAACTTCTTATAGCTGATAATTTGAGTTGTTTGTGGAAAGTGTTTAAGCAAGTTTTGTGTTTCTGTTGTCTGTGTGCATGCATGTGTGTATGTGTTCAATGCATGGCCGTAATACATTTTTCAGAAACCTGTAAAATAGGAGACATGGAGGACAATTTGTAGTAATCAATATCAACCCTATATAGTTTCTGAATTCATTTCATTTTACACTCATAGACTAACTATTCTATTTATTGCCTTCTTCTTCTGCATAGCCACTCCAAAATAAATATCAGGAATTCATACAGTTTGCTTATTTTCCTAATCTTCCACTGTCACCTTCTCTATGCCTCTTCAACTTTTCTGCTTCCACATCCTACACTTCCTCCTTGTCACACTGCTCCCCTTTCCTCCCCCAGGAGTACAAACGTAAGCAGATAGAGGAGCAGCGGCAGGCTGAGCGTCTACAGAGGCAGCTGCAGCAGGAGAGAGCTTTCCTGGTGTCACTACAACAACAACAACAGCAGCAGCAGCAGGAGGGAAGACAAGCTGAGAAGAAACAGCTTTACCACTACAAGGATGTCATCAATCCTAATGACAAGCCTGCCTGGGCTAAAGAGGTAAAGCATCTTCAAAAAACTTCACTGCACATATGAATATTTCTCCATGTTTGTGCTGCAATATGTCCTTTTATGCAAAAGCAAAGGCAATGACTTAAATCAGGTCCATGTACATTTTGAATCTAGTGGCCTTAGTGTGTAATTGTTAACTCTTATTTAGCAGGGTCAATCTGGAGTCAGGTGAGAAACAGCAGTGGGAAATATTAAAGAGAGATTACTGTGGAACTTTGTAACAGTCAGCTAAAAGCCAACAGACAGCCCAGAAAAAATATGTTGTATCTCAAATCCTTCATTCACTAGCTATTCTTAACTCACTAGAAAGTAATTTCTAATTTAAAGAACTCATAGTCCATTACATTCTGGATTGACTGTGTCACTACATATACATGTTGTTTGGGCTTTCCAAATTTTTTAAAGAGAGACCCAACAAAGTAACACTGATAAAGCATAATCTACCCCAGGCTAAGCAGTGTTGTGACAGTAATCCTTGTGTTTTCTGTTTTGTGCTGGTTTTGTTGTTCACCCTGCTCTGAATCTGACTCCTAGGTCCAGAAGCAACCACTTGCTCATGGTAACCCTGACCTCTCCATCCTACGACATCATCAGTCATTCAACCAACCACGCACATCACGTACATCACAGGGGCACACTCCGAGACGAACACGATCCAATGGCCCTTGGCCCATTCCTAATATCTGTATTTCAGAAGAAGGCTTAGACCCAGGGTTAAAGCAGGAGATAAGTCAGCAAGTTAAACAATTCAGGGCTCAAAAACTTAATGAGAGGGGTCAGAGCCCAGGACACAATGAGGAACAGGAGCACAGTAAGGCACCTAGGAACAACCAGAAAAAGCGTTCCAAACAGGGACCACACAACTCAGTGGCCAACCCCTACGCTCCAGACCCCATTAAGAAAGAAAAGCCTAGAGACAGGCCCCTCTCAGCCCCAAGTCAAGCTGCCATTCAGGGGTTAATGTCCTCTGACCATCCTCAGGGGCCAGGACCTAAAAACCCCCAACCTCAACCTGGACCTAACCCTGTTTACAAACCAGTCAAACTGGTTAGTGCCCGTTCATCGTCGCATTCACCCTGCCGTCGATTAGATGTAGATATAGATCTAACAGGGTTTGAAAAGATGAGGAGAAACTCCTTCTCTGAAAGATCTCCCAGTCCTATAACCCATAGACCTTCTCCATTCAGTTATTCCAATAGTAATTTCCTTCAAATTCCTGATAACATTCCCTTGTTTAGTCCTCCTCCTGATGGGAGACCAGGGAGATATGCAATGAGAGATAGATCCTCCATGCCTGATCTTACTGCCTCTGCTCCAGCAGTCTTACTCCAGCAAAATTTGCGAGGCTTGTTTTGTCGCTCTGCTGAATACTTGGCAGAGCATTCTCCTTGCACCTCTCCTCAAAACACTCCCAGGCGTAAATCCTCAACCCCTACCTATAGTAGCCCCTGTTCTGTGTCCCCTACTTTCTTCTGTGGCTCTGCTGAATACTTGGCAGAGCATTCTCCTTGCACCTCTCCTCAAAACGTTTCCATGCGTCGATCCTCGACCCCTACCCATAGTAGCCCCTGTTCTGTGTCCCCTACTACTTTCTGTGGCTCTGCTCAATACTTAGCAGAGCATTCTCCTTGCACCTCTCCTCGAAACGTTTCCATGCGTCGATCCTCGGCCCCTACCTTCTCACTGCTTCCTCACACCCACCTCCATTTGCCAGGCACAGTCCAGTACCCCATCTTTGTTTCACCAGCTTGTTCTCCTCACTGCTCTCCTCAGGGCTCTCCTTTTGGATCACAGACCCAGATCGGGGCTGAGTGTTAGACTCAAAGCCCATCTATAACAGAACAGTTTGTACTTTTATATTTGAGAATTTTAAATATTTAATATGTCATTTGTTATGCTCAAATTTTCCTTTTATTTTCTTAGCAAGTAGTGTTGGAAGTCTGATTGAATGCATATAAATTGATCATTCATTATTATAACTGAGCAGTTTTATGCTATTATATATAAATATTAAATCTTTTCCTGTATTTTAATGTTTGAAATGGGACAGTGTGACTCATGACTGACACAAATTACAAGCACTATACATACAAGCATAGCACAATACATCCCTTTTTTATCTCACTGCCCAATTTCATAAAGCTACTTTATAGAAGTGACTAAAAACTTTGCAAAGCAAATGATCGCATTAAAATGACTTCTTCTCAAAGATAAAAGTACAGACAATTGTAAATGTTGTAAATACAAGTAGCATCTTTTAGAAAATATTTTCTGTTTCTGTTCACAATGCAAAATTTCTCCAGTGGGTCTGTGTTCCAAATGTTTTTTTTTTTGCAATAGTATAGTTAAAGTAGCTTAGTTTAATACAGCACCATCCAGCTCACCACTCGCCAGCCCCATTATCACCCATTGCCCTAGATAAGGCCTGTTCCCCGTCACACTGGTGATGTCATCCGGAAAACCTACCAACTCCTGTCCATTTTAGGTCAGTCATTCAGCTCATTGACACGCAGCTTGGTGATGGGCGCTGGCCAAGTGGTGGTGGAATACTTCTAACAAACCCATATCTCCTCGTCTACCAAAAGTCTTGGTTTATACTTTTGTCTTTTTACTATGTGTAGATATAATTGTCCTTTTGCCTCTAAGCATCTTAATCATAGTAGAAAAAACCTTTTTGGTGCCAACAAAAAAAATGAAAAGGTTTTTTTGTCTATGTTGGGAATTTTTTTTCAATAAAATTTCTGTCTCTTCTAGGTTAATACATTTTCAATGGTGTTTTTCCAGATTAAACCTGAATTTTGTCTTCTTACTGTTTTGTACTTATGTGCCTTAACTTGACGTTACCTCGAGTGAACTACTAACACAGCACATTCATTACTATTGTAGATGTCTCCTCATATGTATTACGGTAATTAGCAGGTAGAGAACTAACACCAAAATTCAATGAGCAACGGTGAAGTTCATAAGCTTGAAAAATGCTGGTAGATTACAAGATTTTGTGGAATCCCAGAAAGCTTCTAAACACAAACATTTTTTAATATGTACGCTTTTTTAAAGCTATTGACATTGCACTCTGGCAAGCTACAAATCCTCACCACCCACTGATTAGGTAGATTGTTTTGAGTTAAAAAGTGCGATTTGGGAAATTGGAGGCATTCCTGGGAGCCTTCCCTCAGTGCACAGCACATAATCTGATAATCTGATTACATTTGCCAAGAGAAGCTTTCTGATTTCCTCGCACACAGAATTTGTGTGTGTGTATTGAAGCACATGTAAACTTCCACAAGTCAAAAGGTCACATTTGCTTGACAACTGCTCAAATTTGTGATTGTGGTTTTTATGTGGTGTCTTCTAAGGGTGATTACAGATAATTGTCAGCTTTTCTGCAGAGCCATCAGACAGTTTTACTTACTACACTATAGGTTTGTTGCTGATGCCTTTTTAAAATTGTATATATTTATCATTTTGATATAGAAATAGACTGGATTGGATTATGGGTATTATTCATAAAAAAAGAGGGACAGTCTTATAACATATTTTACAAAAACACAAAAAAAGGCATCTAGTCTTACATATAGTGTCATTGTTTTCCCACAGAGCTTAAAACGGTCTGGTGGCCGCGGTGCTAGCTTGGTAGTGGTGATGCTAGGTTGTGCTGTGTGTCTGGTGGCTGTGAGTGACAGTGGTATGTGACCTATCCCAGGTGGAGGAGCGATCTAAGCTGAACAGACAGAGCTCCCCAGCGATGCCGCACAAAGTGTCCAACCGTATCTCCGACCCCTCCCTCCCTCCCCGCTCCGAGTCCTTCAGCAGCGGGGGCATGCAGCCCGCCCGCACCCCACCCATCCACCGCTCCATTGAACCTCAGGTGTGTGTGTGTATGAAAAAGGAGCTGAGCGACTGCTTCCTATTGTCTAAACACAAACCTTTTTCATACTAAAAAAATCTGGTAATTCTTCATTTTCAAGAATCGTCCTTGCCTTTTGCTGCATCATATAGTGCCTTATTTTTACTGCCTTACTTTCCTAATCCTCCTATTTAAATACCTTTCTGTCACTAGCCTCTTCTGAGCCGTAGTGGTTCCTAATGGCACAGCCTGACACATTACCTTATTTCACTTCTGCAGATGGCTCACCTTGTTCCTGTAAAGACCCACTCCAGCTCCATGTCTGGCTCTCAGTCTCTTCAGGACCAGACAGGTACGGCTCTGAATGAGAGCATCAGCATTGCGTCCCCGAGGCCCGAGATGCCACGCCAGAACTCGGACCCTACTTCTGATACTCCCGTCATGCCGGTTCGAATGACAGGTGAAAGAGACCGGGAACGTGACAGGGAACGGGATAGGACAGCGTGGTTGAGAGAGGAAGACATGCCGCCCAAGGTGAGAAAATAGAACTTTAGACTGTGGTCTTAAAATTTTTGTTACTTGTACTACAAAACTAGAAGCTGCTAACAAAATACCCCTTTGACTGATATAGCTGCTTATCACTCCTGTTATTACACAATTTAATGCAGTCCATTTTGCTGGCTGCATGTGTAAAATATGAAAGGATTAAAAGTCTTATATAGAGTGGTAAACATGTGTCTCTGTCTGGGTCCACAGGTCCCTCAGAGGACCACTTCCATCTCTCCAGCTTTAGTTAGGAAGAACTCTCCTAATGGAGGAGTGGGACTGGGCCCTCGCGGAGGCTCTCAGCTCATACGTGCCAGGTAAAGCATTTTTTGTGTTGTCCCCCATCTTTCGAGTCTAATCTGAACTTCAGTAGTCAAGAGTGTCCTTCAGATTACACTAAATGGTTTTGTTTGTCTCAATATTTTGTTCAGTAGTTAAACGCAAAACAAACAAACAAACATAAAAAAGATTGGCCATTTAAGTGTAAATGGGCAAGTGTAAATGTAATTCTTGCGTTTTAGTAACCCAGACCTGCGGCGATCAGAACTTTCTTTGGATGCCATGTTGCAAAGAACCTCCTCCAACTCATCATCATCTTCCTCACCTTCATCTCAGGGAGGCTCAGCTGAGAGAAGAGGTAAAGACAAACACATAACCTTTAAAACTAGCTCATGCATTCAGATTATCATTTCAGAACATGCTTGCATACAGTAAACATGTAAATGCGCCTAGGGAAGCACAGTCAGTCAGTCACAGTGCTTTCGGATGCTTCAACGCCCTATCAGTGAGACACTGACAGCAGCAGTTCTGCTCTGATCAACCTGTCTGATGTGGCCTGTTACTCTCAACCTCCAGAGCGATAATAGAGAGGAAATTAGTGAGGGAGATGGAGAGGAGCGCAGAGGGATGTGTCAAACAACAGGCCACAGGGATATCTAAGATATGCATGGATCTTCCTCTGACAAGCACACAGCAGAGAGCTGGGTGAAGGATGGAAGCAGTGCAGGTTATATTTATTGGACCGTAGAATGGAGTGATAAAACTATAAATAATGGTGACAGACGTATCAAACAATTCTTCATTATACTGTAATAGTGGCCTTTTAGGAGGCACAATAACATATAGTTGTGTTAGATGGTTTTAGAAAGTCTCTTATTTACTTTACACCAGGGGTCGGTCTTGGCACAGTATCAGAGTTTATGCAGGCCTCAAATTACATCTAAATATGAAGTATTTATATTCTGCCAGCACATATCAGCAAAAACTATGTCAGGTCTATATGCAATTCCTGATCACAGAGTGCAAATGCAGCTTCTTTAAAAGATGGATACTTGTTAAGTGTTTTATTTGGTGTATCCATGTGTCTAACAATGTTTGTGTTCTTTGAAAGTTGAGTAACTAGGCCTTTTTTCTAATAGGTCAAAGAAAGCAGGAAGGATCGCCTCCAGGAGCCAATCAGGAGGCTAAGCCTAAACAGGAGGAGGGTCGTGAATCAAGTCGACCCAGTAGACCTGCAGTGAGTTTGTCACACACCACACAGACGCACACACAAACCTCTCCCCTCTATCTCCCATTAGCATTACATTTGGATCTTTGTCTTTTTCCTGTCCTCCCAGAGCTATAAGAAAGCCATAGATGAGGTTAGTGACACTTAAGTCCATTTTTAAAAAAAGACCTCCCTTATTCCTTTTTTTCACAAAAAGACAACTTTTATTTGTTCCTCTGTTTCCGTTATCCTTCTTTAAGATGACAGTGCATGGGTGCTTCTCCACACATTCCTGAAAGAGTGGATGTGGATGTGTGCTTGTGCAAATCCTTCTGTTTACATGCATGTAGTGTGTGTAATTGAAAAAAGCCAAGCACATGAGCGGTATCTGAATCTCTTTTCCTGTTTCTCTGTTGTCACGATTTCTGATCAGGAGGAGCTGGTAAGCCCACCGTGTGCAACAACCCTCTGCCCTTATGAACTGCATGATTTGGTCTGACCCCTAGGCTTTGGCTAAACAGGAAAGAGGAGTTACCGGCCAGATGGCATGACAATCGCTAGTTGGAAAGGCCGCTGAATGATATTTCCCCCAGTAGAGGCCTCATTACCTTCACCTTTTCCTTATGATGACTCGTCTTCACAATATCAATATTTGGTCGTTAGAGAATGAAATTGCTGATCTGTGTACTCGACCCACCAGAGTTAGTAACGCAGTGCAGGAAAAAACTGTTCAGATCAGCACTTTTGTTCTGTTTTACAACTTAACAAGCTTGGTTTGTATGACAGCAAAATGCCCTGTCACGATAAAGACAAGTTTGACCTACTCTTGGCACCTTTTGGCTGTCCTTGTTTGTGAAATGGTCTCTCGTTCCTCAGGTTTTGAGACTAATTACACAGAACTAAATGCATTAAAACCTCTGTCTCCTCTGTCATTTTTCTTTGTCTTTTTCTATAGGATCTAAGTGCATTGGCAAAGGAGCTGCGAGAGTTAAGAGTAGAAGAGGGCACCAGGCCTCCTGTTAAGGTATGATTAGATTCACAGCACAACAACTTTAAACTCATTCCAACTTTAAACTCATTCCTTAACCAATAGGAAGTATCATAAGGACAGTGACAATAGGGTGTGTGTACTGTATATCAACCTATTATTATACATTTAGCTTTAGCATATTCTGAACCGTGCCAAAACCTTGCATTGTAATATGCATTGTACAAAGCTGTGACCATGTTGTGTTAAAGATTATAAGACTTACACATACACTACTGTACTTATACATACTTTTTCTGACTTGAGAATGTACATATGTCTTGATAATACAATATCATTAACATTTAGAGTATTTAAATCAAATACACAGTTATTTAATTCAGGATCACTCAGGATCACTGTGACCAAGTATATTTTAATATAAACTCTTCATTTTGTCTCTGCGTCCTTTCTTGAAGGTGACAGACTACTCGTCCTCTAGTGAGGAATCAGAGAGCAGTGATGAGGACGGCGAGACGGTTGGCCACGACGGGACTGTTGCTGTTAGTGACATCCCCCGCATCATGTACGTTTTCCTCCCCAGGCTTTTTGTTTTTTCCTCTCCTGCATACCTTTCCGTCTGGAGCTGTCAGAGTGCATTTCTATAGAGTCTTGCAACAGTCCCAGTGCCAATTGTTTGCTACTAGTTTAGTCACAAATTGCTTTGTAAATGAATGTGTGTGTGTTTTTCAGGCCGGCCGTGCAGAGCAGCAGTGAGTCGCATGGAGGGCTAACAGACGACAAACTAGGAGATGCCTATAATAGCTCCAAGGACAGCACTTTGGCGATGAGAGAAGTGAGAAGGAAATAGTTTTCTTTCCAATTGATTTCTTTCTAAAAAAAATCTGTTGGTTTTTATTTGTTATTTTGCTACACTTACTTTTCCCTTTTCCATCTCTCAGGCAGAGGAGAGGAGAAGAGGTGGCCACACTGAGAGTAATGGGTTTGGGAATCATAGTAACCATGGTAACCTTCCTGACCTGGTGCAGCAGAGCAACTCTCCCTCCGCCACTCCAGCAACAACACTACAAGAGCTAGCCGACATGGCTGAGGTTAGTTACACATACATCTATGAAGCAATGCCCACCTTCCATTTCAATCTGTCTTTAATGTCTTCATGTTGTATTCACACCTGAGGTTCATGTGGGATCTCCTGAATCTGCTGTAGATCGGATCTTACTATTTTTGCTCCATAAGCAAAATCTTCCCTGCCGTTTTCCTTGCTTCGAACAGAGCTTTTCCATAAACTGATTAATAAACCGATAAATCTTAAAAGTCCATGCTACATTCTCAGATCCCATCTCAAGACGCATTCACAACATAAATTAAGACTTAAATCCAATAACTGTCCAGATATTAGTGCCAAGTTTAAAGAGGGCTTATATGAAAGTCTATTTATGTTTGTTGTGTATGTGTTGTGTGTTACTCCTGTCCATGTCCATGTGATTAAAAAACACATACTAGCTATTTCCACTCTGTATTGCCTTTAGTTTGGGGTCAGTGGCTCCCAAGCATCCTTCACCCCATTCGTTGATCCACACGTCTACCAGACCTCCCCCAGCGAAGGTGACAATGAGAATTCAGCGGCTGGTGAGACACTACAGCTTTTTTTCTCAGACACTCATTATGTTATGTCATGTTTGCTCATCAAATGACTTATTTCCACACTTTTATTGTACTCTCCAGCTATGTTTGCTAATGAGCTGCTGAGACAAGAGCAGGCCAGACTCAATGAAGCCAGAAAGATTTCCGTAGTCAATGTCAACCCCACGAACATCAGACCTCACAGCGACACACCGGAAATCCGCAAATACAAGAAACGCTTTAACTCTGAGATCCTGTGTGCTGCATTGTGGGGTAAGAGAAGCCAAAATAACTCGGTTGTGTTCGTCATCAGGGTATATTTCTGTGTTTAACTTGTGCTTGTGTATTTTTAGGGGTGAACCTGCTAGTAGGGACTGAGAATGGTCTGATGCTACTTGACCGAAGTGGACAAGGGAAAGTGTATAATCTTATCACCAGGCGGCGTTTTCTTCAGATGGATGTGTTGGAAGGGCTCAATGTCCTTGTGACTATTTCTGGTTGGTCTAATAACAAACTATCTTAAATTCCATCCAATCTGATCAGTCTAATAATGCAGTTATGTTGTGCTATATGGTCATTTAAATTTAAATGTTTTGACTATTTTAGGGAAAAAGAATAAGTTACGCGTGTACTATTTGTCCTGGCTGAGAAACAGAATATTGCATAATGACCCAGAAGTAGAGAAGAAGCAGGGCTGGGTCACTGTCGGCGACCTGGAGGGTTGTGTGCATTATAAAGTTGGTAAGGACATGTTTTGCACGTATGCCATGAAATTATTGTTATATTAAACATATATAGAATACTGTACAAAACAATACTGTACATTATTCCACCCAATAAAACCTTTTTATTTGCTTCTTTCCTTTAAAAACATGTTTGTGTATTTGATTATGTTTGCTAATGCATATAGGATATTAAAAAGAAACAAAACAATGTTACTAATTCTAAATCTTTTATTGACTCCAGTAAAATATGAGAGGATTAAGTTCCTTGTCATTGCTTTGAAGAATGCTGTGGAAATTTATGCTTGGGCTCCCAAACCATACCACAAGTTTATGGCCTTTAAGGTATGGCTATATGTTTTAAATATCTGTCTCACTTTGGTTTAACATTTACATTTTACCCAGTGGGACTCGCTCTTGACTCTATTTTTTCATACATATTTTATTAATCCTCAGTCCTTCACCGAGCTGCAGCATCGCCCTCAACTGGTTGATTTGACAGTAGAGGAGGGCCAAAGGTTAAAGGTCATCTATGGCTCCAGTGTAGGTTTCCATGTGATTGATGTGGACTCGGGCAACCCTTATGACATCTACATCCCTTCACATGTAAGTGCATGACTTAGCTTGTGTATAAATCCTCACACAGATTCACACTTAGCAACCGGTGATTAGCCTCAAAACAGTGTAACAATATATTTTAGTTGATTGTAAAGCTCTAATAAATCAGCGTGTGTTCAGTCATTCAAAGCTAAGTTTTCGATCAGAAATGTGTGCTTAAAAGCCATTGACATTTTGCAAACTCATGCAGATTTGTATATTGCACAGTGGCTTCATTAATAGCACGCTTTTTCTCTAAACAAGTTCAAACACAGTTCAGCCAAAGCTCGTATAAAGTGCTGAATACACACAAGAGGATGTGTATCTGTTGATCGACATAATGTAGAGTGTCGGTGCAATACAGTACTCATTATTAATGAAGATGCTCTGCCACTGAAATGCTTGTCTTTTGTGTCGCCGCCTTTCATGTGTCCCTCCTCTTTCTTCTTCCTCTCTCTCATCCTCTCTTACAGTGTGGCCAACAAATGAAGGTGACATCCTGCCATCGACCCGTTAGCCTAGATCAATAGATTTGTAGTAAAACCCATAGTGAATACACAGCAGTACCATGAGTGTGTGCAGTGCAGTTCATTAAATGTAGAGTAACAAGCTAGAAATCACTTGGCATGAACAAATTCATCTTACCCATGACTGAAAGGTTTCATATTTAAGTGTGATAAAGTGGGAGTACAGTTGTGTATTTAGAAACTGTATACTTCCCAAACCAGACCCATCCCAAGTTACAGAAAAACATTTTTTTAAATGTGCATAGTCATTAACTGTGTTGTGCCACACTACCTTTAACGTTTCCAATTGGTAAGATGAGTTTTTTCATGTCTCTGTCAACCGTTTGTCCACAGCTATAGCCCCCTGTTCTCTGAGATGCACCTAATTATTGCATTTGAGGTTGCTCTCTCGGCTGTATTTAATATAAAACTTTGAGCCATATTTGTGTTTATTATGGTTTGTAATTCCACTGTTTTGTCAGGGTAGAGAAATTATCTATTTGGTGAGTTTAGACTGGGCAGCTTTGTCTACTCAAAAAGTTAGTGGGAAAAAATTACTATTACTAAGCCACGCACCTGTCCATTAAATGTCAAACCCTACATAGTGTGACATTTCTTCCAGATTTTGAGATTAAACTGTCAGCTCTAAAGCTCTGAAACGTTTTTATGTGAATGTGTTTAGATCCAGAACCAGGTGGCGCCCCATGCCATTGTGGTGCTTCCTAAAACAGATGGGATGGAGATGCTGCTGTGTTATGAGGATGAAGGTGTTTATGTCAACACATATGGTCGAATAACCAAGGATGTGGTGCTACAGTGGGGAGAGATGCCTACCTCTGTTGGTAAGTCCTGGTCACTTCCTTAATGTCTTGTAGAAAGAATATATACATGTAACTGTTGTGGATTATTCATGTATAAATGCATTAAAGGAATCAACAGCAAGTGCTTAAAAAGAGTTGAATGCATAGTTATTTGTTGTGTTTTACTGTCCTCTTGTGGTAGTGAGTGACATTGCACTGTGTTAATTCAAATATTTTGGCATCATAACAGGACTAAGCTGAATCCTTACGTTACTGTAATTTATTTCCTGGCCCATGTCACTCAAATATTTCTGCCTCTGCTTCCAAAACATATTTTTTAGAAACAAAATATATACCTGCTCTCTTATATATTCCAACTATTTTCATAATAATCCATGTGTTTGATAAGATGTTTATTATTATTATTCTCCACTCACACTGACGTGTAGCTGTAGAGGAATGTCAATTTCACATTGAGCATATAATGAACTACAGATTATTTGACATTGTTTTCTGTATTTGGCTTCTTCCCTCCAGCCTATATTCACTCAAATCAGATCATGGGCTGGGGTGAGAAAGCCATAGAGATCCGCTCCGTGGAGACAGGCCATTTAGATGGAGTCTTCATGCACAAGAGAGCCCAGAGACTAAAATTCCTCTGTGAGAGGAATGACAAGGTACATGTACACTTACACTGAAACTTTGATCTTGTTAATCATCATTTATGTACTTTTACTTTACAATTAGTATTGATTATTGCATATTATTTGGAACACTTCATTGCTAACAAGCTTGTTAAAATAAAACACAGGGCTATAGATAATAACAACCACCATGTAACATTGTTTTTTCGCTCCAGGTTTTCTTTGCATCGGTGCGTTCAGGAGGTAGCAGCCAAGTGTTCTTCATGACTCTTAACAGAAACTCGATGATGAACTGGTGATGACTCCTCCCAGACTTACACTCTGCCTCGCACTCCCATTGGTCAACCGAGCAGCCCACCTCAGCCCCGGCACGTCTCACAAAGATTTCCCATGAGGCCGAGCATAAACTCTTGAAGAGACAAACAGAAAAAAATCTACGTATTGTAGAAAAAAGACTATGTGACTACTGTTGTGAACAGACCTGCTAACCAGGACTTAATGGGTTAATGCAGAAGCCATTGTTACGTTTCTGACTGGCAAAGTGGTGCCACTGTCTTATTAAATCTACTTTTTTTTTTTCACTAAAATGACTAATGCATTTAAGTCTTCAACAATTGTAAATCCACTGTTTGACTACAATATATGTTAGATTCTTTATTCACAAAATGTGCACCTGTTCTCCATCATGTTGAATCAAATCATACACTTTCAATCCATGGGTTTAATTTAGTGCTTAACTATACCTCTGGGGCTGGAGGAAGAATAGCTGAATAACATTTAATATAATAAGTCAGAGGAGGCACAAATCCACTCTCAGTTCAGATAATTTTTCTTTCGTCCTTACTCGTCTACTTCCTCAACTGGTTGATTTGACAGTAGAGGAGGGCCAAAGGTTAAAGGTCATCTATGGCTCCAGTGTAGGTTTCCATGTGATTGATGTGGACTCGGGCAACCCTTATGACATCTACATCCCTTCACATGTAAGTGCATGACTTAGCTTGTGTATAAATCCTCACACAGATTCACACTTAGCAACCGGTGATTAGCCTCAAAACAGTGTAACAATATATTTTAGTTGATTGTAAAGCTCTAATAAATCAGCGTGTGTTCAGTCATTCAAAGCTAAGTTTTCGATCAGAAATGTGTGCTTAAAAGCCATTGACATTTTGCAAACTCATGCAGATTTGTATATTGCACAGTGGCTTCATTAATAGCACGCTTTTTCTCTAAACAAGTTCAAACACAGTTCAGCCAAAGCTCGTATAAAGTGCTGAATACACACAAGAGGATGTGTATCTGTTGATCGACATAATGTAGAGTGTCGGTGCAATACAGTACTCATTATTAATGAAGATGCTCTGCCACTGAAATGCTTGTCTTTTGTGTCGCCGCCTTTCATGTGTCCCTCCTCTTTCTTCTTCCTCTCTCTCATCCTCTCTTACAGTGTGGCCAACAAATGAAGGTGACATCCTGCCATCGACCCGTTAGCCTAGATCAATAGATTTGTAGTAAAACCCATAGTGAATACACAGCAGTACCATGAGTGTGTGCAGTGCAGTTCATTAAATGTAGAGTAACAAGCTAGAAATCACTTGGCATGAACAAATTCATCTTACCCATGACTGAAAGGTTTCATATTTAAGTGTGATAAAGTGGGAGTACAGTTGTGTATTTAGAAACTGTATACTTCCCAAACCAGACCCATCCCAAGTTACAGAAAAACATTTTTTTAAATGTGCATAGTCATTAACTGTGTTGTGCCACACTACCTTTAACGTTTCCAATTGGTAAGATGAGTTTTTTCATGTCTCTGTCAACCGTTTGTCCACAGCTATAGCCCCCTGTTCTCTGAGATGCACCTAATTATTGCATTTGAGGTTGCTCTCTCGGCTGTATTTAATATAAAACTTTGAGCCATATTTGTGTTTATTATGGTTTGTAATTCCACTGTTTTGTCAGGGTAGAGAAATTATCTATTTTGGTGAGTTTAGACTGGGCAGCCTTGTCTACTCAAAAAGTTAGTGGGAAAAAATTACTATTACTAAGCCACGCACCTGTCCATTAAATGTCAAACCCTACATAGTGTGACATTTCTTCCAGATTTTGAGATTAAACTGTCAGCTCTAAAGCTCTGAAACGTTTTTATGTGAATGTGTTTAGATCCAGAACCAGGTGGCGCCCCATGCCATTGTGGTGCTTCCTAAAACAGATGGGATGGAGATGCTGCTGTGTTATGAGGATGAAGGTGTTTATGTCAACACATATGGTCGAATAACCAAGGATGTGGTGCTACAGTGGGGAGAGATGCCTACCTCTGTTGGTAAGTCCTGGCCACTTCCTTAATGTCTTGTAGAAAGAATATATACATGTACCTGTTGTGGATTATTCATGTATAAATGCATTAAAGGAATCAACAGCAAGTGCTTAAAAAGAGTTGAATGCATAGTTATTTGTTGTGTTTTACTGTCCTCTTGTGGTAGTGAGTGACATTGCACTGTGTTAATTCAAATATTTTGGCATCATAACAGGACTAAGCTGAATCCTTACGTTACTGTAATTTATTTCCTGGCCCATGCCACTCAAATATTTCTGCCTCTGCTTCCAAAACATATTTTTTAGAAACAAAATATATACCTGCTCTCTTATATATTCCAACTATTTTCATAATAATCCATGTTGACATTGTTTTCTGTATTTGGCTTCTTCCCTCCAGCCTATATTCACTCAAATCAGATCATGGGCTGGGGTGAGAAAGCCATAGAGATCCGCTCCGTGGAGACAGGCCATTTAGATGGAGTCTTCATGCACAAGAGAGCCCAGAGACTAAAATTCCTCTGTGAGAGGAATGACAAGGTACATGTACACTTACACTGAAACTTTGATCTTGTTAATCATCATTTATGTACTTTTACTTTACAATTAGTATTGATTATTGCATATTATTTGGAACACTTCATTGCTAACAAGCTTGTTAAAATAAAACACAGGGCTATAGATAATAACAACCACCATGTAACATTGTTTTTTCGCTCCAGGTTTTCTTTGCATCGGTGCGTTCAGGAGGTAGCAGCCAAGTGTTCTTCATGACTCTTAACAGAAACTCGATGATGAACTGGTGATGACTCCTCCCAGACTTACACTCTGCCTCGCACTCCCATTGGTCAACCGAGCAGCCCACCTCAGCCCCGGCACGTCTCACAAAGATTTCCCATGAGGCCGAGCATAAACTCTTGAAGAGACAAACAGAAAAAAATCTACGTATTGTAGAAAAAAGACTATGTGACTACTGTTGTGAACAGACCTGCTAACCAGGACTTAATGGGTTAATGCAGAAGCCATTGTTACGTTTCTGACTGGCAAAGTGGTGCCACTGTCTTATTAAATCTACTTTTTTTTTTTCACTAAAATGACTAATGCATTTAAGTCTTCAACAATTGTAAATCCACTGTTTGACTACAATATATGTTAGATTCTTTATTCACAAAATGTGCACCTGTTCTCCATCATGTTGAATCAAATCATACACTTTCAATCCATGGGTTTAATTTAGTGCTTAACTATACCTCTGGGGCTGGAGGAAGAATAGCTGAATAACATTTAATATAATAAGTCAGAGGAGGCACAAATCCACTCTCAGTTCAGATAATTTTTCTTTCGTCCTTACTCGTCTACTTCCTCCACTGCTGTTTTTAGGCTTAAAGTAAGCTTAATTTTTAAATTGCTTTTAGCGATGCAAGTGGGATACTATAGTCCGGGATTGTGACAGTATGCAAAAATGATGTGTCCCTTTAAAATGAAATATATCCTCAATGCCATCTTCTCATTGTCTGACACTTCTCACAATGACCTTTTTTCTCACTCTTACTTAACTCTGAAGGTGCTGCATCAAATATACTGTAATTTCCAAATGAGAGCTATTAGGTACTTCTTTTTTCATAAGAATCTTTAATGCTTGACAAAATGTACAGCACATCTGTGTATGTAGATCATAACTGTCTGTGCGTGCAAGTGGAGTGTGTAGCAATGTATGTTTGACTTTTTTTCAAATCTTGTCTAAATCAGTTTGAGACCCTGCCAGCAAGATGCAGAAAGAAGTGTGACTTTGTGTGACAATTACCTTCAAAAAAGTGTTGGGTGAAATTCACATTTTTTATTTTTATTTGGATTAGGTTTTCTGGGTGCTGTCTCTTAATGCCATGCATTTAAAATAGGCAATATGGTATTTGAATTTTAAAGTATACTTTTGTTTGTTGGCTAATCACATTTGATGGAAATAATGCTGTAGAACATCTTTTGTCAGGAGACCCTACATTTGACATTGTCATTACGATCAGACTGGGTCCAACAAACTTTATTCTTGCACCCATTGTGTCCTAATTGTTTACACAATACTGCTGTTCATTTTATGCCACTTTTGTTTCACTTTAACTGCATTAAATGCACACAGACTATCAGTAACATCCCATTTTAATGGTAAACTCTGACCCACTCTTGGCTCCTGAGATATTGTAAGGGAAACACTGCTGTAGGGAAAAAGGACTCAAAAGAAAATTGCTTACCTCAACAGGGTATACACCTGTATACTTATTAGTACTGTGTGCATGTACAAGCACTGCTCGCTGAGAGGTGAAGCCCCCCTCTTCTGATTGGGTCTTCTGATTTTGGCTCCTAAAGGGTTGTACAGTGCCTAGCATGATGTAAGCAGAACTTAACCGGAGGCCAAAAGATACCTGTTCACATTGTAGTTAATACCTATACACTTTGTTTTGGTTAGGACTGAAGCTTTTCTTTTTAACAGAGCTACACCTTAACAAATGTAAGACTTGATTTATGCTTTGAAAGCAGTCCATTAAAAATCATGTTTGCTTTATGTTCAGTACTGCTGACTCAATGAACAGACTATTATGTAGTTTTGATTGCAAAGTTGCTAAAACCAAATGAAAGACATTCTTAGGGACCCACAAAGAAACCTCATCAAGGCTTATGACCCTATTTATTGGCACAAAGTGATACAACAAGCTTTCCAAGATGGTCTTTTTTGAGTAATCTCTTTATCTCTGTAATAGGCTTCCACACACACACACCGGTCATACTTCATACCCAATCTTGTTTTTGCGAAACACTAATGATACTCCAGATGATTTGTATTATGTCATTTATATTGCATAGTCCGTGTTGTCCGTGTCAGAGAACAAACTGGGCCAAAAGAATAGATGCATTGATGTTCATGTGATTCAGGTTTCTTAATGACTTTTTAATAACGCATCCATACAGTAGTAGCTCCGATGCAGATGTCCAGGTTAGGATGTTGACTGGAGGAGCCAGCTGCCATTTTAGCAATAAAGAGCAGAGCTATAAAACCACTGTCTTCCCAATATGTGTGTGCATGCATGTTCCAACAGTTTTTGTGTGACAAATAAGTGTGAATGGGCATTATATTCAATGTTTGTGCAACTTGGGGTACACTCCACTCATTGAAACAGTCGTTACACTGAAGACTCTCCTTTCAAAGAAAAAAACACTGTATTCTTGATTTATTTGCTCAGTTTCTTAATTTTTAGAAAGAGCATTACTAATGTCCTGTTTGGGGATTTATTTGTTTTGTAAAAGATATGATGTAAAAGATAAATAAATAAAACTAGAGATCAAAACAAGTTCTTTATTAGAGGGATGTTTTTCTGTTTGTGCTCATTTGTATCAGCATTATCTGCGACCCTCAGACTTTGTCCAGTAATGTAGTATATCATTAACCTGCTGAGAAATTTGTGTCAGATGTCAGCACCATGAGCAAATGCAACTTTAAATCTAAATCTAACATATTTTGTATATGTTTAAAACACTTGTTTCAATTTTCTATGTGCAGTCATGTTTTGTATTTTTCATCATTAATGGCTAAATATTTTCTGTATTTTTTACACTTGACATCTGTTTTTTGTTTTTTACTAATCTTAACATTTTCCATTTCCATCCTTTTTCTTTTACTGTCTTTCCACATAATATTTTGCATCGGGTATTGCAGGGTTTAGTTTTTGTGAGATTTTGTGTGTTGTAAAGTGTGTGTTTGTGTGTGACTTTGTGCATGTGTTCATGCATGCGCTGACAGAGTAATGAGTGGACACAGCATGATCAAGGATCCAGGTCCATTGATCATTACCTCTTCTCCTGAGGACAGTCTGTGCCAACCATGGAGAATGGAAAGGTAAGGCAGTTTAATAAATATTACATACTACATTTTGTTAAAAAGATCAAGCCTATATAAGGATTTTAGTTTATAAAAACGTATTTATTGTCCAGCTTTATTTGCATTCTTTCAAAATATAAGGATTATTTAGTTCTGTTCAACTGATTGATCTGTTTTCCATGTTTGTCTATGACAAATAATCTGCCATATTTACATGACTTTGTGAAGATTATAACATAATCACAACATTATTTTATGTTTATTGTTTTATTATTTCATAACAGTTATCTTTAGAAAAGGGTGTGCACCTCTATGAATGTTCTTCAAGCCTGTTTGTACAAATGTGCTCTTGTGTTTTTGTTCCAGTCTTTTGTTATGTAATTGTTGATCTTAATGTTCACTATTGTTCCCCTTCAGCAGCTTACAGGTACATTAGCTGTGGCAGTATTCACAGCATCCCTGGGCTCTCTGCAGTATGGATACAGCCTTGGAGTTATTAATGCTCCCCAGAAGGTAACTCAAGTCATGCAATAAAGCAGAAATGTGTACACTACACAGGTGTCTAGATGTGTACACTGGACAAAACAAGAGCAGGTTTAATCCAAAAACAGCAGAAACAAGAAATGCTAGCAAAAATACACATGTATCTGTTTTTCCCTAAAGCACACAAATAATTGAAAAGAATGATGAAGTTGACATAATTTCCACATAAATCCAGAGTATATGGAACCACATGGAGGTGTTTCTTATATTTTGCAAAAAGCACTTGTTGAGTCAAACGTACATTGCGTCACACAACAATCATTCACTCTCAGACTGATTTACTATGATCAATTTAGATTCACTAATTCACCTGAAACGTGCTTGTCTTTTGCGAGAGGAGGAAGTCAGAGAACCTAGAAATGACCCATGGTAACATGGTGTATTTTATCAGCTGTTAAACACTTTTGTGCAGTGTTGGTTTTTACTGACTCGCGTGTTTGAAGATAGGCTGTTCTCCACAGACACTGGACAGACATTTATCACATTCTAAAACATAGTGAGGTTAAGAACTGACATAATTAATTATCTACAATAATATATGACTATGGACTAGTAACTATTGGTGTGAGTGAGTTAAGCCTGCTTTTCGTAGGCCCTACGATTAAGGAATTGTTAGTTTTGTATTTAACGGATGACAAAATAATGTTTAAAAAATAGTTTGTGGTCTAACTATTACAGCTATTATTTCTACTATTTAGACATTTTGTGGAAATCACTGCGGCTGTTATTTAGCTTGACCTTTGATCTCTGCCTTCTGCCTTTTTTCTCTGCTCGTATCTGACAAGAGTTATTACAGGAAAGATAATATTATCTGTAACTGGTCTGAGTGTTACTAGTCTTAATGTTGGCTCTGAATGTTACAGTAAAGTCAAAGAGCAAAATCACTTACTGTTTCTGCTCTTGCTGTAAATGGCTTTTAATCCACTTCTGACCTGGTTTTATTCTGACTGTAGTCTGTCTCCAGCCTCGTGTCACTAACCCACAGCTGCATTAACTCATTATTTTTATATTGTTATAGATGAATAAAGCTCTTCTCTCGCTGTGAATATTTTACAGCTCATAGTCAATCTGGCGCTTAACACAAAGCCAATCAAATGCGAGCAAAAAGAGACATCAGAAAGCTAGGGAGGCGGGACTAGTGGTCTGAGATCAGTTTGACTGTCATAGAGCACCGCAGGCTCAGATCACTGTAGTGAGAATGAAAAGAAGGAGCAGAAGAATCTTTATTTTTATTTATTTATTTATTTTAACACGATCAAAAACACTGAATCATTGGTTTTATTTGTGCACAATGAACAAAATGCAAAGATTATTTAGATCAGTTATTAAAAACATATTTTTAAAGTTAAATATTTGAATATCTTTATGTGCCCCTGTCAGTCATTGGCCCTTAGAGTCATAAATTAATCAATAATTAAATTCCATTGTGTCATTGTCAGTGCATTGTGTGTATTAAGTCAACATTGGCAGATTTACTTTATCTGAAACTCATTTAAAGTCGGTAAACTGTCACTGAATGTGTGTCTCAAGTGGTGACAAATGAAACTCAAAATTAGAAAAGAATGTTTTAAATCACAGCTATGTAGCCCAAATTACATAAAAAGAAAATGTTACGACAGAACATCATAAATATCTTTTTTTTTCTCTCCTAGGTCATTGAAAAGCATTATGGCCGGTCTTTGGGAGTGTGGTCAGACAGGGATGCTGTTGGGCCTGAAAACAGCACAGAAGAAGGAGTGCTCTCAGAGGCGGGGCAACATCCCGCTGTAATCATGTACTGGTCATTGTCTGTTGCAATCTTCTCTGTCGGTGGCATGTTGTCATCCTTCCTGGTGGGATTCATCGGAGACTTGAGAGGGAGGTGAGAAAGTCAGGTTACAAAATGGCATAATAATACAGCGAAGAAAGTGTGACAATGTAAGAACAGCAGAGTAGGAGGAATAACAAAAAAGGGATGCATTTAAATTGATCCACAATGAGCATCAATGATATGTGTATACCTGACATTGTGTTTTATAGGGTTAAGGGTATGTTAATGGTCAATGTTCTGGCTATAGCGGCAGGGCTGCTGATGAGTCTTTGCAGAATGTGGAAACCTCACATCATGGTCATATCTGGGCGTGCTGTGATGGGCTTTTACTGTGGTAAAGTAATGCTAATGTTATACTGTTGTTAGCTTTAAAAAGAGCCATGTTTACACTGGAGAAGGAAATGGCAATGATCTGATTTTGAAAAGAACCCTATATTTGAGCATGCACATTATCCTGACAAGCCAGCTCCCCTGTACCATCTGGGAAGGCTCCCTTACTTACTCCCTTATGTGGTGAGTGATTGGATTGGATTAGATCTGAAATGTTGATTGTGATGGAACAATAAGCAATATCCCTGGTATAACAATAAACCTCAGATAATGTATTTTTTTTTTTAACAAATTCTTAAATTACCTAAAACTTTTTTAATTTGGCCAACAACCATTATGAAATCTGATCTGGGCCACTTTTGAGGCCAGTGTGAACATAACCTTTCATTAATGTTTTCATTCCTTTCAGAGGAGTTTGTTCATTTAGCTGTATTTGAATATTTATATTCTTTAATACAGGCCTGACATCTGGACTAGTGCCTATGTATATTGGAGAGATTGCACCCAAGGCTTACAGAGGAGCCTTGGGAACATTACATCAGCTGGCTATTGTTGTTGGCATCTTAATCAGTCAGGTTAGAAAGCAATTCAGATGAGGAGCATCTGCATTCATTCTTACCATAGACCGGACTAAGCATGTCTATGTTTCTTCAGGTATTAGGTTTGGACTTTTTACTTGGCAATGATGACATGTGGCCCATTTTGCTGGGTTTGTCTGGGGCTCCAGCAATATTACAGTCCCTTCTGTTGCCTTTCTGTCCTGAAAGTCCACGATACCTCTACATTCTGCTAGGCAAGGAGCAGAAAGCTCGGAAAGGTGAGAATAACACAAGAAAAGCATACATGCAAAGAAAATTCACATACAGTTGGGTACATACCAGGCTATACAAGACAATACAACTGTTTTCTTGGTTCCAGTCCTGTATCGTCTGAAGGGGCCATATGATGCAACGGCTGACCTAGAGGAAATGAGGAGAGAGAAGGAGAAAGCAGACAAGGAGCCCAGAGTCTCTATATGGTCTTTGGTAAGTCTTACAGAATTACTATTTGTGTTAAGTGTATTAGCTCATAAATATTATTTTTCTTTATTTTTTTTAACTTGTTGACTGTAAACAAAGGAAAGAAACATGACCTATATGTTGCTATGAAAGATGGAATATAGATAAGATACCTAAAAATAAAATGTTTTTTAATTACACAAGGGCAATTACAGTGTGTTAATGTTCCGTATTCTCTTAAAGATCCGTTCCTCACTGTACAGGAATCAGCTGTTTGTAGCCCTTATGATGCATATCACCCAGCAGTTGTCTGGCATTAATGCTGTAAGTGACAAAAATACCTACTTTACACCTTCAAATAGATGGGATATGAGCTATATGTGCTGAGAATTTATTTTTCCTCTCAAAGATCTTTTATTACTCTACATCTATCTTTGCACGAGCTGGTATTCGTCAGCCAGTATATGCAACCATAGGAATGGGAGTCATCAACACCGTCTTCACTCTGGTGTCTGTAAGTATATACATAGACCGGCCGAAAATAGTGAAACTATTTCACCAGATATCTAAACAATAAGGAAAAATGTTTTCTTTCTAGGTTGCACTGGTGGACAAAGCTGGCCGGCGAACTCTGACCATTGCTGGTCTTAGTGGGATGTGTTGTTGTGCCATTGCCATGACTGTGGGCCTCAAATTCCAGGTTAAATCAATGAAAATAGTTGATTATGTAAAGCAGGTTAAATAGAAAGTAAGATGGTCATTGTCAAGTGACACTGAACTAGCTATATATACATTCCACAGCATATTTACTTTACTCATGATGTCTTTCCCTGTAGGATGATTACTCATGGATGAGCTATGTCAGTATGTCAGGGATATTCCTCTTTGTGTCTTTCTTTGAGATTGGCCCTGGTCCTATTCCTTGGTTTATAGTCGCTGAAATTTTCAGCCAGGGCCCTCGACCAGCAGCTATTGCTCTTGCTGGTTTTTGCAACTGGACCAGCAACTTCATCATAGGCATAACCTTTCCTTATATACAGGTAAGCCAAAGTTAAAACACACACTGTATGTATTGTTAGCTTGTCCAACACACTCACTGGGGTTTACTGACTTCTTTTTATTTTTGTCCCAGGCTTGGTTGGATGCCTATGTGTTCCTCCTGTTTGCGGCACTGCTTCTGTCCTTCACTGTGTTTACTTATTTTCGCGTCCCAGAAACAAAGGGCAAAACATTTGAGGAGATTTCTGCTGTCTTTCATAAGGGAAGCAAAAACAGTGTTATGAATACAGAACTGCAGCAGCTCAAGACGTCCACAGATTCTTAAAAACAAACTGTTTAGAAGAGATTATCTTCAATCAGCAATATTTCAGTGTGTGTGTGATTTTGTTTATGTTATGTATTGTTTTATTCTAGTGGGAAGTATTTGCACATAAAACCTTGTATGCATTCGTTACATGGAACACTGTTTACAAATAGTTTAACTTGCTTGTTAACTCAACAAGCTTTTCAAAAGTGAGACTCAGCAATTGAGTGCAATAAGCCAATGGAGATAGAAATAAAACATGACTTTACATAAGCAAGTATGTAGTTAAGAGCTATTTTATTCCTCTTCTTATATTTTGCTTTCCTCCTACTGATAATATTAATGTCAAGTGAAAATGCTCATTCACAATGTTCACCAGCAACCCACTGGGCCCTGGTCCTTTTTATAGTAGATGTTTATAGTAGTTTTTTTACCTCTATACCAAACAAAGGTCACTTAGGTCACTTAGTTACGCGCTTAGCATTAGCTTAGCGTGTTACTTTAGTGTCAGGACTGCAATTGTCTCTGCCTTGTTAAACATTATGTGATTGAATTGACCCTATTTATCTTCGTTTTTCATAGCCTCCCTTTTCTCTGTTGATAGTTTTCTTTTTTGAGGTGTTTCTCTGTGTTAAAAGACATTTCCAGTGCTGAAAATAAACGTTATCGGCAGCTTTTACACTTCCTGGAACATCAGATCACAAGCCAGTGTAGACCAATAGGAGCGCTCCTTTTTTAGCATGTGGTTTGCTCCCACGTGATTAGGCAATATTTCAGTAACGTATTAAGTCCCCTATAAACAGTAAATGGCATCATAAAGTTTTTTTCACTAATGAAAATTTACAATATACTATTTGGGGTTTAAACCATTTTCCTCAATTTGGAAAAAAATAAATCAGTTATAGGGTCTTTAATATTTGAATGTGTTAATGTGGTAACTGATGATTGCAATAAGAGCAAGACACATTTCCCTTTGGAGACAAAGAAGTTTATTTTATTCTAGTTAATAATAATAATAATAATAATAATAATAATAATAATAATAATAATAATAATAATAATGACACCAAAAGTGCTTAATAATATGGCACACACACACACCTGAAACCATGAACGGTGAGCTGGGTGCTGGTGAAGGAGGAGCAAAGGTTCCGGGTGGGTGTGTTGAAGTGAAAGGGTTCCGAGAGGTACTGAGGGGCCATGGAGTGAATGGATTTGTATGTGAAGAGGAGGATCTTGTATTGGATGCTATATTTGTAGTGTACCCATGCAGTTGGATGAGTGTGGGAGTGATGTGTTACAGGGCCTGCTGTGTGTGTGAGAACCCTGGCAGCAGAGTTTTGTATGTAGACCTACTGGAACCTGTCCAGGAGCTTCTGGGGGCTCCCGGACTACATTACAATAGTCCAAAAGTGAGGTTAATAAGGTGTCTATGAGTGTTTCTGCCACTGAGTCTGGAAGTGAGTGATAAAGGTGGGAGATGTAGCAGAGGTGAAAGAAGGTCGATTTAGATAAGATAAGATACCTTTATTAACACCGCAATGGGGAAAATGCATTTTTGCAAAGACAGGGGTACAGTGGAAAAAAATATAAAAAGTGTATCACACAAGTAAAAGCTAACCTGGCCACAACAACCATCTATTGACCATTAGTTTGTTAAATTGGCGTCATTTAGATACAAAAAACTATAATTCAGTCTTCATAACAACATGTGTTCCTTTCCCTTTAATCTTCTTGACGGGTAATACGTCCCCTAAATATTCTCTCTGTGTTCCTTTACAAACGAAGCACTGGGAGCAACCAAGTAAGTTGTCCAGGGCCACAGGACCCAAAACTATTGTGTCGGTAACATTAATATTCTATACGTTCACATGCGTATTGGAGCTCTTTTTTCTCATTATTTTCAAAAGTTTAAAAGAGTTTAAATTTTCTTCTGTTCCGTGTACTCCAATGGCAATCCCTTGAGAGACCAGACAGTTGTATGCGCTTCCGCAAACCGAAGCTCGTACCTGTCCAGCCCTCCTCACTCCTCCTACACAAATAAATCCCATCGCTTGCAACGTTCCGCTCTCTTTGGCGTACGCACAATACAAGGTAAGCGTCACTTCTGACATTACAACTTTAATAACAACTTTTACCGCGGCACCAGTGCTTAGTAAAGAAATCATCCGCTTCGGGAGGTAATCATTGACTTTGCAAACGCTGAACCGAAGCGGCTCGTTACATTAGCCTAATAGTGGTAGTCGATTAGTCATTGATTATGGGTGTGGATGGAAACATAAGCTAACAGTGTCAGTCTGCCGTGTTACAGTCATCTGGCCCAGCTGCCACGTATCATCGTTAGCTTTCAAAACGTAGTTGGGCGCTATTAGCTCTTCTACAGTACTAAAGACTGCTTCGGACACTTATTATGCTAAAGTTACAAGTCAAACCAATAACATTTAGCTTGTTTGGGCTTTGGAAATAAACTTGGTTTGGCGGCAGCACACGCTGCATCTCGTATGCTAAGGCTTAGCATTAGCCTTTTCTCCGTCAACACTAGACTCATTACTGACTCACTATTCTCTAAAGTCTTACAAACCTATAAATACAAATGCAACACCTTCAACAATCAACCAAACAGCTGTCAGAAACTCGTGCCAGTTTCTGACATTTTGATGTTTAGCTTCTTTTTGAATGTGTTAAATCTAAATACTAGATGATGACTTTCTGTAATATTCCTATTCGGTAGCAACATGGACACAGATTTTGAAAGTGGCCATTCTGGGGCCTCTCAGACATATCCCCAGCAGTGCTCCTCATTGAGAAAAAATGGCCATGTGATGCTAAAAGGACATCCTTGTAAGATCGTGGACATGAGTACTTCTAAAACTGGCAAGCACGGACATGCTAAGGTAAACCTTTTCATAAATCGTAACCTGTGGTATTTAGATCTTTAGGCACGTTAAGGATAAATCGCCTGTTGCTCATCTGACCTCATGCTTTCCTAGGTTCATCTGGTTGGAATTGATATATTTACTGGGAACAAATATGAAGATATCTGTCCATCCACTCATAACATGAATGTTCCAAATGTTTATAGGAAAGACTACCAGGTAAGATGCCTAAACTTTAGTTGAAAAGTGACATTAGTTATGTTGTAAAACATCAGTAAAATATTGCTTTTGCCAAAAGCCACACTGTCTCATATAGATGTTTTATTAATGTTGCTGGAACAAAGATAAATGTTTCGGGACTGCTAAATGGGTGTGTAACTAGTGAGAGCTGACTTTCAGCACTTAAAAATGGAAGTACAGGTTTTAAACTGGCTTAACAGGTCTTAGCCAAGCTCTTGTGTCTCCCATGAAGCCAGTTCAGGATTGGGTATTTCTTGCAAAACACAAAAATCCTAGAGCAGTAACTTGTGTGCTTGGGGCAATTATAATGAAACAATTGTGGTTATATGGGAGCAGTGGAGATACTGTATATGATCTGAAATCATTTTGTGGTTTTATGTAAGATGATCAACCTCCTCTCTCACTCCCAACCCCACAACATGGCAACCTGCTGCTTTTATTTTATTAAAGAAGTAAAACTGACCCTAGCTTTAAATAAGAAAAAAAAGTAAGACTTTGTCCTGACCAATATAAAATTGTGTTATTTTTCTGTAGCATTCAGTGTTTTTGTTTTTGCCTGTGATAACATTTAGATGACTAATATTGAAGATGGATACATGTCTCTGATGGATGACAGCGGAGATCTGAAAGAAGACCTTAAATTGCCGGAGGACGACCTGGGAAAAGAGATAAGACGAAAATTTGAAAATGAAGAGCAATTTTTGGTAATTTTTGTTTACTTGTCATAGACGTTTCTGTGCTTGATCATGTGAATTAAATGATAACTGTATGTATTTAATTAAATCTCTCACACCTCAACTTTATTCTCTTTCTAGGTTACCATTCTGACAGCTATGGGTGAGGAAAAAGCTGTTGGTATCAAGGCAATGCAGTAAGCCAAGCTCTAACGACACCGTTCTTCATGCATTCACTATGAAGCCCCACCAAAGCTCCTAGACTGCATTTCCTAATTTCTCTTCTACTTTCCTTGATGGAAACATATTTATATTCAACATTGCCTTAGAGTGGGTCAACACTGACTTAAGCCTACTTAGGATTTAGTTTTGGTGTTGTATTAGTTGATGTAAACATTAACATTCCTGACAGTAAGGGATCAAATCTGCAACAATTTCTCATTTTTCACCATTTCCCCTACCATATTTTTTATTTGAGTGTTAAGCAGACTCATAAATTGTGTGAAGCACTGTAGCATACAACAGTTTGTAGAACACAATTCTGTTGTGTTCCTTTTTTACATACAGCAACATTTTTGCTTTCCCAAGTTGTTGGTTGGTATAGTTAAAGGTAATTTTGGTAAAGAAGTTAGATTTTTGCTATTTAATTATGCAATGACAGACATACATTTATATCAAGTTACTGCAAACAACTATGTAATAGGTTGAGGGATTCTGCACTGCTGCAGAGTTAGTTCAGTATTTTTATTTTTTTTAACAACTACACCAGTATCAATCTAGTGTTAAGACATGTTTCTATATTTCAAGTTGCTGTACAAAATTTGGACATGCAAACTTTGTACAAAACAGCCCAAAATGTACTTTGTCGTTCGGTTCAAGTTAATTTTGAACTTGGGCATATAACTCATGCAGTTGACTGGATGATCAGTAAAAGTAGCAGTGTTTTAGTTTTTGAAGGAATGGAGGCTAAACATTTTCCTTATGGATGTAGTTAGTATATTATTATGTTCTGTGTCGGGGACCATTGACGCAAACTCAGAATAATGATTCAGTGGTAACATGTTCGTAAATTAAATGAATAAACCAATATTGTCAAATTTCAATTGTTAATTGAATCTGCCATTTAAATAATTTAGTAGTTCAGACGATTGGACTCTATATGTTTTCATATCTATAAAGTTGTACTGTTTAATGCATATCCCTGAGGAGTAATTGCGTTTTCAGTTATAGAAAAAGAATGGGCTCAGCAACTTAATACCAACTTATTTGGGTGTTACATGAAATGTTTATTGCGTCATCTTAACGCCTGACTGTATTATTTTTATACCTGTGTAAATGCCTGACAGTAGTTGTAGGTTTCATTGTCCAATGGAATCTCATTTATCACCCTACACAGTTTGTCCTTCCTAAGCCACTTCGTAACAGACTTAGACTGACCTCATGGAGCCTTTTCTTCAGATTTGATTCAAGTTTATGTTTACACTGTAAGGAGATGGCTCCGCAGCATGTAAAGCCACTGTGACTTAAGGATCACTCTGTCTAAGCAAAATTAAGGCAGTGAGGCCACAGTCGGAGGACTACCTCTTCTCAGGGCTTTATACTATCTGGAGTTGTTACTATTTTCAGGATAATACAAGAATATTAGAAATTGTTTTTTTTTTTTTTTTAATCTTTGTAAGGTCAGAATTCTGTACTGTCCTGGTGTTGGTTGTGTGCCGTTCTTGATTTCATCTTGTGCCTTTCACAATATATTTCTCTCTTTTTTTTTTTTATCTGCTTATTTTATGTCTTCTCTCTAAACCTAAATTTTTCATTGTTTGTACAGGAGCTAGGTAAATGATATCTTTTTAAACAATGCCTTTTCTCATGGCTTTTCTGGTACTTTCTTAGCTCGTCTTGGCTGTCTATTCTCATCCGCTGATGGAAATCTGACCTCAGACTTGTCTTTTGTAGGAAAATAATAAAGTTCATTCACCAGTAACTGTGCTAACCTTACAATAGTAAAGTAATAAAATCTTTTTCGGCACATTGGGCTCACTACAGCATAATGCTGAGTTTTCACTAGAATAAATTCCTGTTACCCCCAGAAAGTACATTTATGGCTCAATAGGTGGCAGCAAATCTTAAAAAACTCGGTGATTTTGATGTTAACTACTTGGGTAATAAACTTTATTTTTTTAACCAGATAATAGTTCAGTATTATTTTTATTTATTAATGAAATGACAGCTTGTCATATTCCACAACTCACTCTACAATACAGGAAAAACACTCGCACATAAAATATAGATATAGGCCTAAATTAAGGAGGGAAAGCTGAAGAAATTAAATAATATGCTGTCAAAAGCATAGTAACTTGGCAGGATTCTGTTTTATTACAATTGATCAACACTGCAGATATACATTTGTCAGTCTTTTGGTACAGGTTTATAAAGACAGTACAAGAAATAATTCTTAATGATTAGTCAATTCAAGTCCAAAGCATTCAACAGCTTGCTCTTTGCAATTTATGTTCCACCCATAAACTTTAAACCTGAGTACTGTAATTTATGCTTTTATACCTCAGCAGCCTTTAGCTTTAAGTCAACATCCATCCTTTGAAAACTACACTGACTTTCAAAATAGTCTGAACAAGTTACTGACCTAGTATTTAATTTCATCATTTATGGTCTTGTAATTATTCCATTATTATTTTTTTGTCATTGGGGCTCTTTATCCTTATTGCTTATTGTACCAAACATAATAGTACTGCTAACAATTGGGAATATTATTCATGTCTGGCTTTATGAAATAGAATTGCTTATTCTGAGCAGAACCTAAGGAAATTTTTGGATTTGGGTCTGTTAGTCTTTCTCAGGTAGCCTAAGCCAGGTACTAAAGGAGACCACTGACCTGAATAATTAACTTAATTGAGGTGTTCAAAAACATTAAAAACTATGCAAGCTGCACATGGTCAGTAATTAAACACATCTTGGGTAAAATCAATGCTACCATTAACTTGGCTCACATTTTGGTTCCAACCTATCACTCTCCAGTAGATGGCGGTGTACTTTCTTTCCAGAATGCAAGAACTGAATTTTAGTTTTAAGAAAAAGGAAAAATGTGGTTTGTGAAGGTAGTTTGAATAACCCATTTCGAATTGCACTGAGAGAAATTTGATTATCAAGATTGACTACATAATGTTTGTTCTGGTTATTATGGGTTGAAGTGCCATTATTAAAGTGCAGAGGCCATGTCTTATTACAGCATGAGGGAGAGAGCTCAAAGTATGTTTATAATGTTTCCAAAAACACAAAGGCATTCAAGGCATATACACTTAGAAACCCACCGAAACCTATACCCACCTCTTTTTATGATTACTCCTATTCATTGTCATCAATTTGTTAAACCAAAAGACCCTTATTGATCATTATTTCTATTTTTCAGGAATTAAATGTAGTGGTGGTTGGGACACAAAGCATCTCTGTGTGAACAAATGAATGAAGTAGCAGTTGGTCCATTCCAGTGTGTTGTCTCCCACCGGCCCAGCTTTGAACTTCCTTGTGCATGTGTGTGTGACCTACAGCGCTGTGCATGTTTGTGAGAGCAGTTAGTAGACCGGTAGTTGGAATGTCGAACAACATCTGGAGGCTGGTTGCAGCAGGGAGTGGAGGGATGAGAATAGAGAATAACTGACGGGAGGAGGGTCCAGGGTGTGTCTTTATTCAAACCAGATGAGACAAACTTTGCAAATCTTGGGAATAAAACACTACTGTTGTACTCTTCATTCATTAACCATAACAATGAAGTCATTTAACAGCATGCTATGTTTATTGAAAAACAATATTATCAGGATGACCACTAAACAAAGAACAGGGATCAAGTTGAAAAAAAAAACTGTGACATTGGAATGAAAATAATTTGGACACCATCTCAAGGCCAATATGAGAGACGACTATGTTGATGTATTTGGAAGTCTCTGTTTCCCGAAACAGCTTACTCACTTGCTATGTTATGTTTATCATGTTATCACTGAGACTATGAGACTAGTTCTTTGGAAGCAAAACAACAATGAGTAATATGTAGCATGGACATTTTCCAAACAGCCGCCTCAGCTTTCACCTTTGAACAGATTGGGAATATGTTGAATATAACGGAGATGACTAATTAGGACATACCATGCTGAGTGTGCATTCTTTAGAGATAAATGTTGAAAAGTGAAAAAAAGTGGTGACTATTTGTGTGTGTTATCAGCTGCTAAAGTGTAATGTATTGGCCATTTGGGGTTGATGTAAGGCAGGTGCCTTTAGCAAAATATAATATTTAATATAAAATAATATTAACCAAAAAAGTTTCACAGTGTGGTTTTTGAAAGAAATAACCTTGTGCAATATGTGTTTGTGTAAGTGAACAGGAAGTCATGAGAATGTATTGTTTTTTTCTGAGACAAACATTCAGAGGAGATATAAGTAGGGTCACCAACACTGTCCAAGTTAAAGTTTTACAATGGATCAGCTTATGTCTGCCCCTTACTACAACAAAACTGTTTTCTCACTAAAACATTATTGTTATCACTCTTTATTTAAGACCAAAGTATTGTGTTCTTTTCGCAGTGAACTAGTGTTGATACTAGAGACAATGTAGCAAGGCCTGTGCATTTTAAATCAATTGAAAAGGACATATTCTTTGGAGCTTGCAAAAATAAATCTATAGGATGACCTTAATAAAACAAATCTAGAACTCTTTTTTATCATGATGAAGGGGCTATTAGTGTAATTTGGGAACTGGCTCAAGTTTAGGATGTCCAATGTGATCTATCACAGGCCCTGACAGGGTCTTGTAGTTAAATGTGCACCAGTGAGTGGACAGGTTTATAATGTGGTACATGTGTTCTGTGGTTGCACATGTTTGTGGACTGGGAGCAGTTATGAAAACAGAGTTCGTCAGAAGTAAAGGGCTCCGGGATCACCGCTCACAGCCCCAGGGGGTTATGGGAACGGCTGCTGGATTAACCTGATGGTGACTCCTCCACTTGTTTGAGTGTGAAAAAGCGAGGGATGTGGGTGATATAACTCTCAAAACAAGACATTTTCAGCCTCTCATTAATTATTACATTGGTTTCCAAATAGTTATGTCTCCCTTTCCCCTTACATGCTGGTCATGTAGTATTCTTTACAAACAGTAGGTGTTGCTGCTGTATGTATGAAAACGAACAGAACTATTACACATACTATTCATATTAAAGGAAATCTGGACAGAAAGTGCTCAACTGCTATTCATCCTACTGTTGTTTTTCCTCTGTCTCTGGACCCACCCTGTAAGTGTACAGCTCTTCACATCTGGGGTGCACCTGTCAAGGCGAGGAGTGTGTTTCCCATGGGAGTCTTCCTGTGTTGTTCAAATCAGTCTCAAACTATTTTACTTTCACTTTACTTTCAGAATTACATGTGGTTGAGGAACAATGCAATTCATTTAAAATATCTAATGAAGAAAACCAGAAACATTTAGTTGTAGTTTATTGTCTATGGTTGAGGGTTCAGTGCCAGTTTCTGAATTTATGTTTGTTAAGGGGCGTCTTCTGCTTCTCGTTGTTTCTGCATTGTAGTCCTGCCGGTTGCCAGTGCCATAGTCAGGTCAGTCACTGTCTGACCAGCTCTGAAATAATTGTTTCCAAAGCTGGTTGCCATGGCGTCCAGAGGGTTCAGGCCGAAACAGAACCTCATAAATCTGCATTTAAAAGGGAGCTGCCCTATTGTCAACATTATTGTGTCTGTTTGGTGAGTGTTTCTATGATCCAAACATTTTGTGATCCTTGGGATTGCATTTGATGATGCACTAACACACACAGAAAAGTGGTATTGATCAGTATTGGAAATCAATCATTGAACCATTAAATTAATCCTGCCCTTTTCCTCGTCTGTGTTGAACTAAATCCTGTACTGACAAGCACCTTCAGTATCACCAACAGGCACAAAACATCCTTTAGTGTCCTTTGCAAAAGTTGTGTTAAACATTTTATGCCGATTATTAATTGTGTTTTAAGAATTTGTAGTTTCATGAAAAACAACGTGCAAGAAATGCAGTTATAGTATAAACTGGTAATGCGTGTTATTTTTAGACAGACAACAGGATTTACTGGCTAAGCAAACATTGTAGCTCTAAGAGGTACACAAATTTAGCAAATAGCTTAATTGATTTATTGTTTAAAATAAAACTAAATCTAATACTAGCTTTAAATTTTAACAGCTGTTTGTTCAATCCTCTTCTTTGGCAGTAAAAGTTCTCATAGTGGACCGACAAAGAACCCAGTGAAATGAACTGAGAGCAACCGTGAGAGAGGACCATGTTATAGACAATGTCATCAACTCATCCACAGCATGACAAAAGAGTGTTTTGAGTGAAGAAGAACACTCATGAGAACTGGAAAAAAAAGAATGTCCTGATGGTTGACTTTTGTGACCAAATGTAATTGAATTAAGTGATATGATGTCATGATGTCATGACAGAAGAATGTGACTGAAGCTCAAACATGGAACCAATTTCTATTAGCTTTGCTGAAATTTCTACATGAGATACTTAAAAATCATAAATTCTGTAGATGACAAGGCCATGTATGTGCAGTGTAAAAGAGCCACAAAGACATTTAAAGATGCATCTAATATGATTTGACAATTTACAGCCAAGTATTAGAATATTTTATTGAATATAGAGTCTATTTTTATTAAGTGACAAACCACTTTAACTCTAACTTTCATAATTTATGAGCAGATTGTTAGAGTGTAGTTTAAATATGTGGATGTGTGTGCTAATCTCAGCATGCACAGTGTGAACATGTTTTGAACTCCAATTCAAAACATGTTTTTCACTCCCAGTACTTGTACACAGAAGACCAGACAGAGAGGACAGTGCACACGAGCAGAGCTGTCTGTTAGATCAGAGTATCTGCCAGTGGTCTTGCTTACTTTGGCCTCACTGTCTTTCTTTGTTATCCCACTCTCCATCTATCTACCATGTCCCCAACACCATGATCAAAGGCTAACGCCACCCCATTGAACACATATTTACATCCCAGAACTATAGGCAATCATGTTCACATCATCATCTCTCAGTCTTTCATTTTTACCCCTTTATTCCTAAATGTTTCACCTTTGTACAGTTCTCCCTGCACTTAAGCTAACGTTTGGCTCACTGTATGAAAACAAAACCTTTTAGCTTATCAAATCCGTACCATCTGTTCCACAATCCCTTCAGTCTTTCCAAACTTGCCGTCTCATACAGGCCCTGCTGCATCAAGCTCAGTCTAACTATAACTGTGTTTTGATTTGAAAACTCATACGGTCCCAAAGCCTGTATCACGTGTTGGAGAAAATTCTGGAAAATACATGGAAGTGAGCAAAAACTGATGCTGTTATGCAACCTGCTGTGGCAGAATGAACGGATACTCGCTTTTTTCTTGTGTTTGATGAGTGGGTTTATAATAAGGAGAAAAAAAATTACAATATACTATTTTTTTTAACATTTGCATCTCAGTAATACTGTTTGTCCTAAACATTTCTTTCCAGTGATTAAATATTTTTTTTTCATAATCAGACAGATGAATCACTTTTGAGGTAGGGAGGTATGTGTGCATTCAGCACTGTCCCAAAATGACCACATTTATGTGCAGGAAGTTCACTTTTACCAACATACCATTAACATAAAAGTTTTTTGAGATACCAAGCTAGTATGAGCCTGATGTTATTCTCATACATGTAGACATATCTATATATACTTCTTCTTAACTCTCACTTAAATCTAATAAAAACATGATTTAGCCCAGTACATTTATGATCCAAATAAGCAGTAAAACAACTGAGGCCGGACTTTAAAATGGTCTATTGTGTGAAGAGTGTAACTTTTAGAAATCCCTCACTCAGCATTAGTGATAACATCTCCACTTGGCAGGTATTGCATGATTATTAGTTTAAAACGGATTCTTTGTCATAGCTGTGGGTGTCCCGACCGGCGTTATGGTACATATATGTTTAAAAGAGGCCTAGCGCACTGTATCTTACATGCGTACGTGAGGAGTGTGTGGTTGTGTTGGAAGAAAGTGTGTTGTGCTAGTCTGGCTCCGACAGTTTTACGATGTATATCAGAGAGCCGCTTAGTCCTCTGTCCAAAAGATCAGAAATAGAAGTGTTATTTTAACAAAAGCCAGATTGAGTTTCACAGACTCACACACAGCGCACTGTACAAACATGTTCAAACAAGGGCATCCCCTCACACCTCCATTTTCTTTTCATTTTCTACCTCCGCTTCTGTTTTTAGTTCTCTTTTTATACATTCCTGGGTCCATGTGACCTTTCAACTCAGAGGTCACATGACATCCCAGTGGATGTTCTCAACAGGCTTTGTTTTCCTTCAATGGTTGACTTAGCAGCAGTAATTGGTTTGAATTGAACTTCATAAGGCACTTTAAAGAGAGGTATTCACCACAGATATTCCTGAAGTGGGATACTCTTATCTTGCACACCAATATTTTTGTCTTTATTCCCGGACTTTGGGTGTTTAAACTGGGAACGTACAGTATGTGGATATTGCAAAGTGCACACTTAATATACACATAGAGCACCGGATGAAAATTCAACTGTGATTATTTTTCTAAAAAAGAATGCTAGTGTTTTTGTTTTTAAAATTTATTTCCACAACTTCTTTTGAGGAAGAAAAATATATTTTAAGTATAATCCAAAAACAGCATCTTTTGTGCCAGAACAGGGAGTTACACATATGACTGGACAAACACGCTCAAGTCCAAGCAATGTCTCAATCATTGTAAGCTGATCCTTGGCATCTGGTTTTGGTTTAGATGGAGCACATTTGAGGACTGATTTGATCTGCCTTCAGCCTGGGGTGTTTTTATTCTTCAGAAAGAGACCTATGACTCACACACACACACACACACACAAGCGTCACTATCAATACATTGCACATGCACACACAATTGTTTGTAGCAGCAGTAAAGGAAAAGAGACATTTCCTGTGCTCTGCTTCTGTCATTTGACCCCATGTCCCAATATGTTAATCATTTCCTCCCATATAATCCAATGAAACGCTCAGATTCACTAATTTATTAGATTAGACTGACTAGTGTTCTCATTGGCAATACTACAGCATTCATTTGTTTTGTTATGTATCGCTGCAAACAATCCAGCCACAGAGAAGATTTGTTATTTCTTGTGTTTACAGCTAAAACGTAGGATGTGTGGCTTTTTCAGGCTCAGGGTGCAGTTTTTGGATAGTATTAAGTTTTCTTTTTAATTCCCGAGGGCTTCCAGCAGTTAGAGTGTTTTATGTAAAAAAGAGAAACACTTTGATTAGGGTTTAGTGGTATATAATAATTGAATAAAGAGTAAATTTACTTTTTAATAATGCATTATATGGTGTCATTATAGTATGATGTTTGATATGCTCATACTGACCTGCATTATGGAGCATAGTGTTTATGTTTCAAGAGTGACTGATTAACTGTTGCTTTATATTTTTCTGACTGTCTTTTTTATACACAAAACCATAAACATTATTTTTCCCTGTCTATATCAATCTTTGGGACTTTGCAGCCCTGATTAAAATTGCAAAGCCAAAGGAAAAGGGCATCTGATGAATTTAAAATAAAGGTGAGGAACACTTGCACAAAAGCACAAACTACTGTGTTAGAAACTAAAACATGCAAGATGTAGATAGGCAACAGAGAAACAGTACAGATTACTTTTTATTGTGCTTTTTATTTCTTTAAAATAATAGCATATTTTTAAAACTCTAAAATGTTTTCATTCTAAATATTCTAAATATTCTAAATAAGGTTCAAGTCACCCTGAACCTTACCTGAACAAAACACCCTGTAATCAAGTTTAGTCTCATATTCTTTGTTATGACAGCCCTTATTATCCTTTCTAGTTACATGCCACCAACTGCAGCTTCATTTATTCATAATTAATTTCCAGTATTTTTACCACTTTTACTTTGTTGTGTATTAAATCCTGCCTGGCCTCACAGCCCCATAATGGGCATCTATCTTCACTGAGAGTCCAAACAAGTGACAAGGCACAGCTTAAAACCATTAGAAAGCGATAAAGAAATAGAATGATTTCTCCAGGAAAGGTAAAAGTGAAATCGAAAAAAGGTGCTCCACAGGACAGTGGCTTTGTTTGTCTTGCTTCCTGCACTGCACCTGGCTGGGGGTGGAAGTTGGTAAAAGCCCTCTTCAAGTAGATGTCAATCCATAAAAAAAAACAAAAAAAAAATGATGACGTGTGTAACAAATCTAATGGGCCATTCTAATGATCAATGTTTAGACCAAATCAGAATGGGAAAAGAGCAAACAGAGAGAAGACAGTACAGTTACAGTAAATACAAGATCATTTTTTATGGTTACATCAACAGCCCACTATTTCCACTCCCACTCTGTGTTACTTATATAATTTATTGTGAATACAAAAGTCTTCTCAGCATTGTGTTTCCGTGGAGGTGGTCAAATAGAGTGGCTCCTAAAACCTGGATAAATAAAGCCCACCACATCTTTTGGCTCAATAGAATTAACCTTGCATCCTTTTCTTCAGGACGACCCGGATGACTGAGAACCTTTACCGACTCAATAGAATGAATCAACTTGAAGAAACACTATAAGTGTGTAACCTCAAGGCCATGTTACTTACCTTTCTTGAAAAATAGTTATGCTTTAAATTGAAATATTTGCTCAATCTCTATTTTTTTTTAAGAATCGACCGAAAAATGTATACTATATTGAACTTCTACAAAAAAGAGAGAAAAGAAAAAGTGGTGTGAGGTAGTCGGAGTACCCGGAGAGAAGACAGAAAAGACCAGTTGCATGACTAAGCATTTAAAAACTTTAATGAAAATATATTATTAAAAAAAGAGCTATTGTGAAAATTCTGACTTGCCCATTTAAGTTTCCTGAAACAATGAATGACAATCTAATTATAATCCCTGTAATTATTTTGCAGAAAGTGCATGTGCCACGAAGGAGAGGCTACTGTCGTCAGCAAGGGTGAATGGTAAACAGTGAATGAGTCACAGCTGGCCTTGGGTGGATTTCATTAACGGGCAAACAGCTTCTATCTTTATCTCAACAATCTGAAAATAAGATGAGACAGCAGACGCTGCACAAAGGGATGAGCACTAATAGACTGAACTGTGAGGTCAAACATGGCAACGTGGCAACTGGAAGTCGTCTGCGAAGGAAATATTGATACGGAGGTAATAAAGACAAGAAAAGGGAGGGCAGAAGCTGTGTATTTTCATAAGGCAGATCACAACCCCTCCCTCCTGCTGCTGTTGCTATGGTGACGGACATGAGTGTGTGAATGGGCTGAGGTGTGTCAGTGCACTGACAATATGCTGCCATTCTTTTAATTTTAAGTATTTTCAATTTCCTCATGTCAGCATGCAGTAGCAATGAGTAACTACTGAATAAACTCACAAGAAATAAAGCAGAAAGACACACATATTGGAGCTAAAGAATGCTATTTTCCCATTTAGTGACACAGTCTTCTATAACTTATTACTAAAAGAAGTGCAGTTTTTACAAATAAGTGAAAATAAGACAAGCTACTATAGTGGGGTACATGCTCGTATCAAACCACAAATACAATTCTGTTTGTGACATATAAAGTTTTAGACAGGTTCTAGGTACACTTTTTATGAAAGAACTCAACCTGTTGGTTTATAACTACAGCTCTTGTGTGGATGTAGGCTCTTCAAATCATTTCACATCAGACCCTGACAGACTCAATGATGTTGAGATAATGGCTCTGAGGAGGCCGTACAAAAAAATAAAATAATTTAAATGTTAATTTCTATAGAGTATTCAAAATGCAAATACAAACCATGGGTACAGTTTCTACTGTTACCATCGAGGTAGTGCTTGTCAGATGTACTTGATAACACAGATTATTGTGTAATTGTGAAAGCATTTTGAATAAATTTAACCTCTCACGCACAATTTAACGACCACTTGGCCAACATTACAATCTGAGGAAGAGCTGCTGCACAAGCTACACGGTTCTCACTCGACAGGCTCACATACAGTTGGATTTGAAGCTGAACTAGATTTTGAGAATAGATCCAAGATATTTTGATGTGGGAGATGTGCTGCTGATAGTGTCAGTGAGAGAGACACGAGGTATGATGAAGAAGAGGAACTGTGAGGACTGAAACTGCAAGAAAAAGGAATGCAAAGGAAATTCTATTCTTGTGTTTTTTTTGTGTTTTTATTTTCAAGAAGTATAGTCTGGATATAATTTATATGGGTCAGTGATGTATTTCAATATGACCGCTGGAAAACATAGGCACATCCTACACATGCAATTATTTCTCTAAGATTTTTGGGTGTTCTTTTTTTCTAGTCACATTGTCTTTTAAACTGTGAGTTTTATTTCCCTGTCACTTCCTCATTTCACCAGTTGCCTCTTAGCTGATTTCTGGCCATATGGGGAAACATTTGTCAGCCTGAAATGCATAAATGCCGCTAGCTTTCTCGCTCTTTAGATGGAGACACAGTATGCTGGTAATCACCCCTTAAAAATTTGAGACGCACACAAATCAAAAGAGATAGAACAGGCGAGTCAATACATCAAAAACAAGCAGAGCCACACTAATAGGCTTTACATATTTGCTTGTCTGGTCCCGTTGAGATGCAGAAAGTGTTTAATGGACCTCCTTTGTGTGCCTATGGGTGTGCAGCTGCTGAGGCTAAGCACCATTGGAGGGTGCTGCTAATGACCCAATGAGCATTGAACACCTGTGGTCAACTTCTAAACAAGATTAGACCCATTTGTGGCTCAAAGAGAATATAGAAACAAGGCTCGTTGCACTGCCAATCATCAAAAGGGCCTGTCAGATCGTAACTTGTTAAAGAAAGGAGCTAAAGTTACAGTTTATGTGTACTTGTCTTATATATTTCTTACATATCAGATCTGTGGAGAGCTGTGTTCAGTGAGTATAAGAGTTACATAATGTAGTATCTTGTGATCTGTGTATGCAGCTGGGTATGGCTACGTTATGTTTTGTTTTTTTATATAAACAGGGCGGTATCGTCTGCCATGTCTTTACCACTACTTCAAATTCCTTATTACATTTCAATGCAAGTTAGAAGAGAATAAAGAAAATAAAACTTCAATCAAACAAGAATACAATAGATTATGATTCCCAGCAGTAATGAGGACGCAAGAACAATGACATACAGTTTGCTTTAGTTGTTTAACCATTGCCATTTGGAAATAGCTTTGTAGGCCAGTATATATGTTTATTATTGTGTCATTATTTATGTATATATGTTTATTATTGTGTCATTATTTCATTGGACCTCATTCCTGAACCACATATTTATCAAAAGAGTTCCCCCATTCAGTGCTGTATTAGTCAGTACAGCACTGAGTGACAGAGCAAGGTGTATAATACATACGCTGCTGAATAATACATGGCTGTCGGAGTGGAACAGAGGCAGCGATGGAGGAGAGACTATCGAGCTGGATATAGAGTTTTCATAGTGTTTAAATATACCACATTCATTAAAGTGAGATATGAGCAGGCAGATTAGTCACAGACTGGGGGATGTGATATTCAATACTCAATTAGATTCACACTTAGAGGAGGAATAGTGGCAGCATGTAACTCTTTCAGTGCATCTCAACACTGGCAATGCATTTGTTCTAATGGTTTCCTTTAATTTAGGAAGTAGTGTCTGTCCAAACCCTTAGGTACAAATCTGTCAGACGGCAGAAGGGTCACTCCTGCCCCATAGCCCAATGACCTCCTCTAACAATGTTGAATTATGGGTAGTGGCACGCAGGTCTCACAGCTGTCTCTCTGCTTAGGGCTAAGTGACTGTGAATCATCTCTGACTGTGCTGCAGGGAAGCTGACATTTAACAGTGGAGGAAGAGAGGCGAGTACGGGCTGAGAGAGCTATAACAGCAGCAGTCGTTTTCAAAGTCCTGTCTAATCAAATAGCGTATGCGCTTTTATAAAACTTTTTCAGTCAAGCTTATTATAAAATATTAACAATTTCTTCACAAATATTAAGCAGAGTGTCCTCGGTTTGTTTTTCTTTTAACAGTTATGGGTCCGGGTTTGAATGTGTAGCCCTGGGCCAATCACAGCACACACACAACAAGAAAAAGGTCTATGGCAATGATCAGACCTGAATATACAGTATATGAGCAGAACTAAATGTACATGATCAGATACTTTACATCTTTATCAACTTGGAGATAATAGGGCTGTGTTGGTCGAAGACACTGCTTCTGAGCAAAATGTCACATCTAAGAAAATGTCAGGCTTTTTACACTGACACTTCTCTTGGCCCAGACCTTTTGTTTGTGACCTATACACATGGTTCTGATTCAAACTGTGATTTGTTGGCGCATCTTTCTTTCTGTGACAGTTTCACAACATATTGACAGTTTTTTTTACTGTGAAGCAATTACAGAGCAATTGTTAAGTGAACAACAAAGCACTTAACCATTAAGATCCTGCTGGGATGATGGTATCTATATAAAATCAAATCAAATATCTATCCCGACTTCGCTAGGTGTGAGGTGATAGGAGCTGTTGCAAAAATAATGAACATTGTGGCGTAGTGTTTTTGTTTTCCTAGTTTTTCTAATAGTGGATCATTTTCCTGGTGTATATATTTTGCCTAATCCTTTTCTATAAATAAATTAATAAAAACACATGGAAAAATTATAATGACTTACATATTATATGAGCTTAAGTCAACTGGCAATGGGGAAAACATGTCAGGAAAATGGAAGAACGTAACATTAATAATCTTCTTCTAATTGATTCAGAAATATTTGCAAATTGAAGAAATGTCCTAAAATGATGGAATGCTGACGTTTTATGTTCAAATAAAGATTAATAATAAAAAGAGATAAAAGAGGATTCAGTAGGTGTGTGTTGATATCTCTTCCTATGGATCCTGCACTGATCTTGGCTGGGCAACATTGTCAATTTAGGTCTCGGCCTTGTCTTAGCAGTCTTCACCTCATCATCATTATTGGCCTCATCAGTGACACCTTCTTGTCCCGGTCCTGTCTCTGTAGCAGCTGGAGGTACGACCAGGAAGCAAACCCGGAAAAAAAGAATCTAGTGCGCCGTTGGTCACGTGTCATGCAGCGTCCTACAATGATTTAACGCTTTTGCATCACCAGCCCCTCCCTCCTTCTTTGCGCTGGTGCACACGCTGCCCTGAGATGCTGCTGCTGATGCTGGCGATGACCGACTGCAGCGTCCGACATGGGACACTTATAATCCCACCGTTTCCCTGTGAGTGCCATTTTTTACGCTTTCCCCTTCCTTCCACTTGTCCCTTTCATTTGGTACAACTCCTTTCGCCTTTCTCTTTCACTTACTTCTCATCTACTCCGCCCGTTTGTCTTCCTTTGTGCGTTTACCTCTTGTCCTCGCGATGGCGTATGATACGGTTTGTTCGCTTTAAGGTGGTGCCAATGTGTGGATACGGTTTTTGGGTTTAGTTTTAATTTGGGTAAGGGCGTGAGAGCGGAAGAAGAGACAAAAGCAAAGACAGAGTTTTGGGCGGGTGCAGGCTGTGTAGTCCCTCGGGACTATCGTTGCAGTAAGTGCACAGCGAGACAGGTGGGACGTATCATTAAGCTGTTTGGCAGGTGAGACCATATTTACCTACTGCACCTACTGTACCTATTGTACCCAACGGCGTGCATCTATTTTTAAAACTCTGTTAATGCTGTTATAATGCAGTATACCTCTGCTGACCAGTCACCTAGATACTCTTTTATTGATGTCATGTATTACCTGTATTTTTATTATTTTTTGATTTTTTGATAATATTGTGACTGAGCAACTCACAGGTTTTGCAGTGACAGTCTAAATCAACCTGTGCAGTTAATGAAAAAACACATATTGTATAAAGTTTATATCAACCTTGAAAGTAAATGATGTTATTATTGTGATACTGATTTGAAATCAGAGCACCTATAGCCCTAGGTCCCATTATACAACATAAAGAAAACTACTCTGGTTTAGGGTCGTTACTAAATTGACAGGGATGTGCGCTTGATATCAAAAGACTATTTCAAATTCTTCTCTGTCTGCCTAATGGATGAGAACAGCAAAGCCAAATCACCACAGTGACTTGATTCAATGACCCTATGGTCATGAAATACAGCCATTACTGCTTTCAAAAGAAACACAATGAGTCTTTTTCTTCTGTTTGTCCATCTATTAGATATCATACTGAGCTGATGGAGGACTATTTGTGTGTCTCTGTGAGGACAAGAGCACTCAGACATTGAAAGCCTCAAGCGGCGGATCTGGGCTAATCCCTAATGACATGGTCCGATCTGGCTCTTTGCTCACTCGATCTGCCATAAGGTCTTGTCCATGCGCTTTTTCCTTTTATTTGTAATTCCCACCTTTTATTCTTAGTTGATGACGTGCTGTCCCTGTCCTTGGTGCTGAAAACAGTTATCAGTAAACCACACACTCAGGCTCGATGGCTGTGTCAACGCTCAACAGGTGCCCATTATTAGTATAGAACTGAGTCAATTTTACGTCAAGTGATTGCTGGCATGTTTCATTTATAGGCTTTTGGAGTAAAAAGGAGTTTACAAATTTACCACATAGAGTTAAGAAAACTCTCACAGCTACGTGTTTCATGAGAATTACATTTTTAACAAAGCTACAGAAGAAAAGGCTTTACATTATCTATTTTTAAAACAGCCAGATATTTCACAATATTAGAGGTAGACTTACAATTGAAAGGGCTGAATGTAGTTTCCAAAATAAAATAGTCCATCCATTCAAGAGTTACTGTTAGCCTCTGATCACAATATCTATTAGGGCTGGTACATCAAAGCTATTTTCACTGGCTGAGCTGGGATAATGCAACACTTTGACATCTTTGGCAAACTGTTTTCCCAAAGATGTTAGGATTTTTGGATACAACAGAAAATGCCAAATTAAAAAATTAAGATAATAACAGTGAATCAAATAGGTTGAGACAAAAATATGAAACATGGTTTTAACGAGGGAAGTGAAAACAACAGCATGAGAGAGAACTGGCAGATTACGTAACTGGCCAATTCAGCGACTGCAGATTTTCTCTCTGTGTATTTGTCTGGCCTCAGGTCTCACATCCCAAGCACTGAGTCAGACGCAGGACCACACCAAGAGCTCCAGGGATCAGGCCCTCCAACAGGGACAGTGGGCAGTATAAACCATCCCATGGGCTTTTTACTATTAATTATGTATGTTATCTATTTTCTCCTGAAAACTACATATCTTTTACTTTGAGTCACTTTCTGCAGGTTTTACATCATACAACACTTTTTGATGGTAGATGGAGTCAGAATAGTATATGTCTGATATCAGTAAACAAGCAGACAATGACGTTCATAAATGCCGGTATGAAAGGTTCATTCATAAATATTTAAGCCGTAAGCTCTAGTCTGTGTTAAATGGGTGACTCATGGCCGCGGCACATACAGGTTCAAAAGCAAATAGCACCATGATATTGTATTGTGTCCCCCAACCTTAATGACTACCTAGTAAGCCCTTTAAAAGAGAACGCACAAAGCAGTTTATAAATTGCTATATACGAATGCAACAAGTTATCTTATTTCCATATATTTGTTTACCAACCTACAGTAGTTATATTAATATCAATATTAATAAGTACTTTAAAGGCATCATGGCTCTAAGATCTAATAAAATAGCTTGTATGTTTACTGTTTAGGGTACTGATCCGAAAAAGCCTGAGAGCAGTGTGTGTCTGGTGAGTGTCTAACAAGGGGTGCTCCTGTGTCATGTCGATAGTGAAATGTAATACCAACTGAACATTGCTGCCAATAACTGCCCACACTAATACACTTGAAGACTTTCCAGATAAACATGGGCTACATTTAAAAAAGCATTGGTTTATGTTGGGAAGTTTAGACTAAACACTTGCCACACGTAAGCACAAACATAAAACAGACATCTTTCTGAATTGGCTCCCACCCTTTTCTCTATCCACTGAATGTGGCACAGAGTTGATGTCACTCAATCTGCTGGGCCTAATATAATCAGAAGCTCTCAAACATTGTAATCCCTTTTTATTGTCTAAGTCATTTGTGTACATGCACATCTGGTTGTTGGTGTATCTGTTTACCAGCAGTGATAGCATAATTTGTTCAGTTTTCTTGTAAAGTAGATTTTTTTCCTTTGTTTGCTCCAGATGTTGTGATTAGTGTTGAACGTTAAAGATAACCTCATAGCCTGACCGCTCACTCTAGATCATTCAGATAAACCTGCTCTTAGGCTTATCCTAATGTTCATAAGACCATAAGAGAATCTCTTTTATCTTCTGCTTTTTTAAATCCAGTCCACTGCTTTTATAATGTAGCTCTATGGATGGATTTTCATCTAAAACATATTCTGTCAATTGAATTCTGATACAAAAGATTCACATACTAGAAATATAATACCTTAAAGCACCCAACAATACATCAATACTTCATGGAATAAATTGGGTATAATGTTACCAGTATGTGTAGACAGCATGTCTGAAGTCCAGAAAAAACCAGAAACCAGAAAAAATGAAGCATCTTTAAGGTCGTACTTAGACTTAATGCCCCATTTGTGGTCTCACCCCAGACACTCGGTCAGTGTGCAAATGATGGCGTTGTCTGAGATGTTGAAATGACCTTGTTGTCTCTTAGGGCTAGAGGCCCCATGCAGTAATGTCATCAATATGGCCGGTTAGCCACGTAGCCAGGGGCAGTAAAGCTGTTTTTATTTATATTGTTGGAGTTTGAGGCCAGCTCTGGTGCTCTAAGCCTCAAGCTCTTACTGCACCACATTAAGAGACAGAGGTGGGCTCCTGCAGCTAAATTGTGGGTGAACTAAAATCTCAATGTTGCAGAGCTCTAAATCAACATCCTAATACTACCAGAGTCTTGAAAGATTGTTTCTGTATAGAAATCTTAAAGAAGAAATAATTGGTATTATTATTATTCAACCTCCCTCATTACCATGTGTTTTCTGGGAGAAACTCAAGCACCCTTAAATAAGCAGAAAAAAAAAGGGTTGGATGATAATTTCCAGTCATAGCACTGGTTCTACTGTGTACTAAGACCTGGATGAAAGAGAATGTCCCACAGCTAGATAATGTCAAAGTGAGGCAGTAATAGAAGCAGATGGTTATACATCAGAACAGACAGTAAAGCTTAAACAGGGAGGAACTATTTATCATTTCTGCCACTTCTTCCTCTGGATTTCTTACTGACACCTTGAAGAGAGTCTCTGAAGAGAGTTGGAGAGACACTGATAGTTGAACTGTAACTAATGAGTCAGGCAGTAATATCATCCTGGAAGGCAGGGATTTCTCATTGGTGACAACTCTTCAGTCATATTCATTAGTCTTGTCAGAGAGTGTGGCAAGTCAGGCAATGAGTTGTCGAGAGTGAACAAAGCCATCCAAGCAGAAGAAGATGAAAGACAGCTACTCGTACAGCCAACTCATTAAAGCAGTTATTAAACTTTAAAGACAGACAGTAACATAGTTATCATGGTGTTTGTAAGTTTGCTGCAGAATACAAAACAGGAGCACATTAATTGTACATTTCTCACTATTCTTTTCAAATCTCTTAATACATCGTTACTACTTTGCTTGTTTATGTAAAACTGTTTGCTCAGAGTGTGTCTTGGTGGTGTTGCTCATGTTTGTTTTCCTTGCGCATTGTTCGAGGCAGTTATAATGCTGACATTCAAATGAACATGGTGTCAAAATGCAAGGCAGCAGCTAAACATGCAATCATGTGGAAGCTAAGAAAAACAGTTGAATGATCTGGCATCAACAGTCAAAGGCAGAAAGACAAGGAAGCAGGATGTTATACAGTTAACACACACTGTAAGCGGTGAGGAAACCAATAATAGACTTGTCAGACAGTTTTCAGTACAGGGTCAGGGCTAGTTGCCAGGAGCGAATATAAAAGCCTCTTGGTTTTATTAAGCTAATGTAGTACTCATTGTAAATACCCTGAAAACTGAATCGTGTTATTCATCCAGCTAGTTAAACACAGAAAATAGCTTGACTTGTGATGGGCTTAGTCAAGGCTGGTTAGATACAAGTGTGGATATCCTGACAGCTCAATTATCTGAGGAAAGAACAAGTTAAGCCGCCGGAGGAGCTGTTCATAATTACAATGACAAGGATTTGATTATTGATCTTTTGCCACATGCACTTTGGCAGATAATATGTATTGTTGCAAAATCATTTTATTGTCTTGTGACTTCTTATCTTTCATCAAAGGCATTTAGGTAATTCCATCGCTCAATGTTCCAATAAATCTAAAATGTATTACATGTGCAGTGCGCCCACTATCTTGAATAATTTAAGAAGTTCTGTTGCTACAGGCTCTGTATTTTGAGCTCTAGTTGAAGCTCAGAATAGCAGCATGTCTTTCTGATCTACAGAGGTATAAAAAAGGGGGAAACACTGCCAGTTGTAGCCATTCGATGTTCCATTATCTACTATATTTCTGCATGGATTGATTTATAATATGCTAAATTAGAGTGAAAGTACATTTACATTTATTCATTTAGCTGACGCTTTTATCCAAAGCGACTTATATTGTTCTACAGTAATTACCAGTGTTACAGTCACTGGAAGCAAGGTGGGTTAAGTGTCTTGCCCAAGGACACAACAACAGTATGAACTGTGGGGAGAGTGGGAATCGAACCGCCTACCTTCCGGTTGAAAGACGACTGCTCTACCCATTAATTAATTGCATTAAATGGATAAAACCAGAACCATACATTTCACTAAACCAGCCACACAATGCATCTTAGAGCCAAAGCCTTCAAGGGACCACCAGCACACTCTGGCTTTGTATGATTGACCATTGCAATGTATACAACCATGTCCAGGACAATATACACAGTAATGGGGTATTTCTTCGAGAAAGGTGACCTGTGAAGTTTGAGCTTTAAATAATGGATGGTCTCAATTAGAAAAGTGTGCTACTGATAATAGCTGGGAGACAGACTGAGCACCTGCTGCAGTGCTTTGTGCAGCTCTCTTTTGTTGATCTACTGTTGTTTAAACAGGACTCAGTCGAAACAGGGCTGGTTACTGTCAATTAAACTAGTTGGATATTAAAACTTTACAGATATTTGAAATTTGGCATTAGATGCTGTTTGTGTGCTTGCGCTTGCCAGGCCATAAACACAACTAGACCGTCATGAAGATGAACATGATTGGATATGAATCAATGTTTGTGATTAAAGCCACTGAGGGCTGTGTTTCCTATCTCTAGTATGTGGGTGGGGCAAACATCATTACTTTTAATGAAACAGAACAAATTTGTATTTGTTAAGGGACTAACCCTTATTCTGGTTACAGCCAAACAAAAATGCTACTATACTGTATAAAATTCAACCTCAAAATTAGGCATTCAAAACAATGTATTCTTATTGTACTGCTTGTCAGAATAATTAATCTATTCAGACAGTAACTGCAATAACCGGTCTGTCAAACTGCATGAGAGTAAACAGTACAATCAACTGCCTTTTCCAGACAATTCTCCACAGAGAATAAACAATTATATTGTGAAAGCATTTGTAAAGGAGGAATACTCTGCTTTCAATGAGTACTCTCTCCACTACTGCTCAAGCTAGTCATTACTAACCCAATAAAATAAAAGTAAATTGTAAAATGAGCCAGGTGTATTATTATGGTATGTCTATCATTTAAATAATTTTTATGTGGTAAATTCTACAAATCAAGACTACTGTCTTTTTATTTATGCTAGTCTTTGATTATGTTTAGACTTTAATGTTTTATCAATTGAACTACATCTTCACAACTGAATGGACAATAATACCTTATAATAGCCTTAGCTGTAACTAATCATAAAAAAAACTTTAATTCCAGACAAATAATACTCATGTCCCTCTTATTTTGTTGCAATTGTTCCCTATTCTTTTTTCGAGAGGTAGGAAACAGCACCCACAATTGAGCACATCATTATATAATGAAAATAAACAAAATGTGAGCTTTCATTGTGTAGAGAGATGAATGCATTAAGAGCAAGGACTATAACTGTCTCTACTCAACACCATCTCTTACCACACTATAGATTTGTTCTAGTTTTTATTGTGTTTGCGTGATTTGATAAATTTTATTATGCTCTTACTTTACCAGCTTACTTTGACACTATTTAAACTGTTCTGTAACTTAAAACTCAAATTAGGTACACTTTTATGCAAAAGGCCAATGTATCAATGAATCCCAGCATGCAATTGGGATTATCCATACTTCTCCCACTTGTCCTCTTACACACAGAGACACACAATAGAAAATTATCCTGGACCTTTGACGTTAATAATGATGACTTTGGCTGCTATAGCAACCGACATTTGGGAGAGTTTCACTAATTAAGTGCTCCTTCATTTAGGTACACTCCCATTGTGGGCCATACAGCTTCACTTCTGGGCTTCTGCTTCCATATGAATGGAGTTTCTTGAATGCAAAAAATAAGATATAAAAGATATCTTCTGTTTGTTTTGCAGATGACGTTCTTCTATCTCACACTGTCTGGAAAAACTAAGATGACATTACTCTGAAGACGGATGCAGACATAGTGAAACTGATCTTGTGTTAAATTCTTCAACATCTAAAAGGCGCCAGCAGAAAGAACATATCATCTTATTCTTGCCTGTGGAAATCCTTCCCTGTGACTAGGACCTTTGACATTTTTTCCACAATGAGCAGTCTGGTAGAGAAACTGAACCCTCGCAGGATACAATGGGGCCCAGCATGGAACACTTTTACGTCTCGAATATTGAGGACCAAACCCGTGGAGTCCATGTTAGATTCGGCCATGTCTGGCACTGGGGCCCATGGAACTAAACTGGCCAGGGTGCTGTCCACTGTTGACCTGGTGTCTTTGGGAGTGGGCAGCTGCGTCGGCACTGGGATGTATGTGGTCTCTGGGTTGGTCGCCAAGGAGATGGCCGGCCCAGGAGTCATTGTGTCCTTTATAATAGCCGCAGTGGCCTCCATACTGTCTGGTAAAGTGGTCCTACACATTTATTGGACTTTTTCTATTTTTACACACACTCTTGCATTAAGATTGCCGTCAGTCTTATCATCATTATAGAGCTTTGTAATTAAGTGTGATATCACAAGGGCAAAGACATTATACAGGTTAGAGCTATATTAGAAAGGTACTCTAGGGGTATCTTTGTACTACGTTAATGCCTTTATCAATAACTTAAATAGAGCCCATCACTTTATAGCATTACTTGATGTGTGTGTTTCCTACTCTTGCTCACAGGAGTGTGTTATGCAGAGTTCGGCGTCCGCGTGCCTAAGACCACAGGTTCGGCCTACACATACAGCTACGTGACTGTGGGCGAGTGCGTGGCCTTCTTCATCGGCTGGAATTTGATTCTTGAGTATTTGATTGGCACAGCGGCGGGGGCGTCGGCCCTCAGTAGCATGGCCGATTCGCTCGCAAATCACAGCATCAGCAACTTTATGATTTCACATGTTGGAGCGCTCAACGGCTTGGGTAGGTGAGACGGGATTGTTGTTGTGAGCATCATTTATTTTTGGACTCAATGCATTTTTCTCATCTGTTCGGAATATATCCTGGAAAAATGTGAAACATACATCAACACCACCCTTAGCACCATGATAAATACAAACACTTTATGTGTCCAAATCTTAGACAAATCCTTATTTATAATAATGTTATCAACAACCTTTAAACAATAACTAATTACTCACAGAACAATAATACTGTTGGTAGACACAGCTGTAGATGAGCATCACTGTGATTTATCCATTAGCTTTGAATCATACCAAGACCAACAATCTAACCAACTACACTACTATCCCTGAAATAACCTCTTTATGGAAAATGAAAATGACATGTTTTGTTGTAAAAATGACTCATGCTTCACAGTTTTCCAGGTCATAAACCATGAAGGGAATGCCTGCTAATCTGTTGTAATGCTATAGTTAACGTGTGCTGCCAGCTGTGGATATCTGTTAGACAACTCCCTTCCAGTCCCTTCCTGTCGGTCGCTGACAAAGCAAGGCTAGTGTTTATAGTGTTCACGTGACAATCACTACGGCCAGCTTTTCCACAACACAATGGAAAATTACTCTTGTTTTTTTTCTACAGGAGAACAGATTACCCTTCAGCTTAGTGTCTGTTTCACATACTTCTTTCTAAGTTGTGTGTGTTTATGCTTACTTTGTAGGTAAAGGTGAACAGTCCTACCCTGACCTGCTGGCGCTGCTCATAGCACTTCTGGTGACTGTCATAGTAGCATTGGGAGTGAAGAACTCTGTGGGCTTCAACAATGTCCTTAATGTGATCAACCTCATAGTGTGGGTCTTCATGATGATCGCTGGTCTGTTCTTTGTCAATGGAGAGAATTGGGACGAGGGTCGTTTTTTGCCATTTGGATGGTCAGGGGTATGTCTGGACAGAAGAAAACAAATCGGACTGACAGTTGTGTGTGTGATTTGATTAGGCAATTGTTTATCTGGTTTGTGTTTGCTCCAGGTGATGCAGGGGGCAGCCACCTGTTTCTATGCCTTTATTGGATTCGACATCATTGCTACAACAGGAGAAGAGGCCAAGAGTCCCAACACCTCCATCCCTTATGCTATCACAGCATCGCTCATCACCTGCCTCACTGCCTATGTCTCTGTGAGTTATACACAAAACACACAGACCATGATCCAAACAGTCTTAAAGTAAAATCACTTCAAGATTCTTCATGTTTTTGTACTGAGGCCTGGACATAGTGTAAATAAAAATATATACAAAACACAATGTATTTCCTCAATAAACACTTAGGACCTGAGTTAAGGAGATTTGCAGCTGTATGGAGTAATTGGAGCAGCTCATATTGTGTAATTAGAGTAGCTATTGTTCAGGGTATAGTGACACTTTGACATGTATGTTTATTTTGGTGGAATAATGAGGTGGCTTTTCCATCATTTTTGCCACATGATTGAGCACTTATTAACTTGACGACATGGAGCATATTGTTAGGTTTAAGCAATTCCTCTTATAATATGGAAAGCTCAAACATCAAGACCTCTGCACTTCACTTGTGGGGGTGTCTCCCTCTTAGATCTCAACGTATTCTGCTCACACAACCTACTTTGACACTTTGGTTGTTGCTATGGCTACAGTACAAAAGTAGCCTATCAGTATGGAGCAATTCTGGCACGTCCCCAAGAGATCAATGATTGCATAAACTTTCAAACTTTGAAACCCATCTCACTTATTTTCAGTCACTTCAACATATCACTATTTTCAAACATCCTCCGCTACAAAATTGGCCTAATTTTAGTATTTTTTGAGGAAACTTTCTGAAAAGGCTGTGCTCTTTAAGCACAGTGAACTAGTTTTTTCCTGTAATGGCTTAAAGGTAAAAGTTCACCAGGATGAGGTTGAAGGACACTGGTTTCTGTCTTTTCCTGTAATCTGTTCAGGCAAATCCCTCCCTTTGCAGTGCAGTATCTGTAACAGATGGCCCTGCATGAATTCACACTTCAGACACGAGGATCGAAAAAAACACACACAAACATGCACAGTTATCGGAAAACATGACTAACAAACACATTTGACCAACATGCATACTTACAAAATGTATCAGCTCTGGGTTGTGAGTCATGTAAAACATTGCAGTAACTTCCTGTGCGGACTCTTCACCCCAGGTTTCTGTGATTCTGACCCTAATGGTACCGTACAGTGAGATTGATGCTGATGCGCCGCTGATGGAGATGTTTGCCCTGCACGGCTGTATGTTCGCAAAGTATATTGTGGCTGTTGGCTCCATTGCTGGACTTACAGTCTCTCTCCTCGGATCTCTGTTTCCAATGCCGAGGGTCATCTATGCCATGGCGGGGGATGGGCTACTGTTTAAGTAAGGCAGCATTATAACTCATAACAACCTAATTTACCAACTGCTTAATACTTTCTTGTACTTTCTTATAGACGTTAACATGTTGTGTTTAGGTTTCTGGCCCATGTCTCGTCCTACACTGAGACCCCAGCTGTAGCCTGTGTGGTGTCAGGCTTTCTGGCAGCTCTACTGTCTCTTCTGGTCAGTCTTAGAGACCTTATAGAGATGATGTCAATTGGTACTCTCCTGGCCTACACCCTGGTAAGGGTCTTAATATTTCCCTCTTGTATTAAACTGTAAACAAATAAACTATTGCCCAAGTCCTTCCTTGTTTGCATGTAAATATACCAGGGATCCTAAAACACTAGCCAAATAAAGTCAAATAAAAACGTACACACCTTTGAACAAGTTATTTGACAATGCAATCCTAGATGAGAACATTTTTCACTCTTTTTACAGGTGAGCCTCTGTGTCCTTCTGTTACGTTATCAACCCGAGAGCGACATCCATGGCTTTGTGAACTTCCTTTCTGAGGAGCAGAATAAAAAAAGGAAGGAAGGCGTGTTGGCTGAATGTGAGAAAGAGGCATGTTCACCAACCAGTGAAGCTGACGAGTACGGAGGCTCCTCCACTAACACCTGTGGAGCCAAAAACCTGCCCTCACTTGGCGACAACGAGATGCTAATTGGCAAACCAGATAAAAACGCTTATAATACCAGCCACCCGAACTATGGCACCGTGGATATGACTACTGGGATCGAAGCAGAGGAGACAGAGACCGGGATGTCACGGCGTTTGAAAAAGTTGATTGGGCCACGCTATTACACCTTAAGGATTAGACTGGGACTTCCTGGAAAGATGGATAGACCAACTCAAAGCACAGGCAAAACTGTCACTGTCTGTGTTCTGCTTCTCTTCATCTTTATATTCGCTTTCTGCTCTTTTATCATTTTTGGTAAGAACACACAAGTAAACACAAAAATCAGAAGCATATGTAATACATGTAACTAAAATGTTCTGTTCTGACTTGTAGGAGCGAGCTATATTGGGGAAGGTCACTGGTGGGCTTTGTTGTTACTAATCGTTCTTATACTCGTACTCGCCCTGCTTATAATCATCATCCTGCAGCAGCCTGAGAACCCCAAACGCCTGCCCTACATGGCGCCCTGCGTGCCCTTTGTACCTGCGTCGGCCATGCTGGTCAACATCTACCTCATGCTAAAACTGTCGGCCATCACCTGGATTCGGTTTTCCATCTGGTGTCTTGTGGGTAAGCAGCCCCTCTGTGCTTACATTTGGACGCAACGACACGGTTCCTATTAAGCTGTTTACATAGATGATGAGTTTGAATCACTAAATGAATGATGAGAATTCACATTTACATGCAGCCACACAAATCTACTTAACATAAAACACCTCAATGACACTTCACCTCTTCAATAATTATTATTTCATTTGTCAGCAACATTTTAGAAAAGGTGAATATTGTAAAACTATGCTTAAAAATAAATTTTGGGTTGGTAAGCTTGGGTGTGTTGCTTTGAATCAGTTTTGCAACCTGTTATAATAACTCATTCAGACATTTGCTCTAAATACAATGTGCTGAACCCATTTAGTATTGCAAAGGCTATATATTCTCACATAATACTCCAACTTATAAGATGACAAACTGACACAAAGTCCCATTAAGGATAATATTATACAATGCAATGCATAAATATGATTATTATTGGATCCATTTCAACATAATTGAATCTAATACTCCACAAAGGATTCATGCCGTGTTCATGTCTTGTCTGTAGATGTGTGATGTTGTGATTGTAAACAGTGACTCAGCTCAGCGTTGCTCTCAGACAATGCTGTGATACATTTGAACCAATGTATGTTTTTCTTTGTCGGTTAGTTTTTTTGAAAAGGAGGTCTTATGGTTTCATTTCCTGCCTCAAATATATCTTTGTGTGCATCTGTATTTGTCTGAGTCAGGAATTGTTCAAGTTATATGCACTTCTAAGTCTCTTGTAATAGCAGGCTGGTGCTGATTGTAGTTCTTTTTTCTATCTATTATGATTATGTGTATTATGTGTTCCAGGTATACTCATCTACTTTGGCTACGGCATGTGGAACAGCACACTGGAAATCACAGCCAGAGAGAACGAAGTCCACGCCTCGACCTACCAACGCTACGACCAAGGTGTAGATGAGGGCTTCTGTGGCTTTGATGATGACTTCTACCCACCTACCACAGATTCATGGAGTGCCCCTGTGGGTGAGCCGGTCCCCGAGGCAAAACCTGAAAGTGACGGGACGCTGTCTAAAGTAGGAGGCAGGACCGTTGCTAATCATGGCCTCGCAGAAGAAGATCCAATGGATTTCTGAATGAACTGTGTTTTTTCTGAATGTACTGCCTTGTCTGCTGCCTGTGGGAAGGGAGGGGGACTGTGGTGTGAGTGCAGAAATAGTATACATGTATGAATGGTTGTGTAAGCATGCCTGCATGTGTGTTTTTCGTGTCAGACCCTTGGGCTAGATGGTTTCTCGGCAGCAGGGCTGCTTCTTTCACTGCTCTTTGCTACACTTGTTTCCCGCTCACACTGAAAAAGTCAAGGCCGTGTTTTTGTCACAGCCACTTGTTATTCACCTACTGCAATCCCACACAAACTGTGTCCAGAAAGAAAAGCAAGAGATAAAAAAAAATGTGGTTCACCGCACAGTGAAGTGTGTGAGTGTGGGAGTAGGAAATCAGTTTGTCTCCAGGAATTCACGGGGCACAAAACTAGAGAAAGGTGTTGACTGAAACAGATGATTCAGCACCTCTCTTCCTGTTCGACTGGCAGGAAAGTTTGATGACAACTCACAACACCCAAAGTAAATCCTTTGTGATCCTTTAACAGTGTATTAAAGAGACATCTCTAAAACATACATATCGTACTTTCTTTCATCACGTGTCTTTGCTAACCTGTAACATCTAGCCCAAGTGTCTCAGGACTGGACTGGAAAAGGGTGATCGATGTTCCATGCCACAAATAGTATTTGAACTTTGCTTGCAATAGTGCCTTCATCTAATGTATGTACGAGTGTGGATTGAGTCTGTTTTCTATGCGTTCATATCATGTAAGAATGTATCTGCCTAGCAACTCCACTTCTCATATACTGTAGGTGTGTGTAGATGGTCTTTGGTATCTTTGTTGTATTCCTCTTTCCCTTTCCAAGCATGAAACAATTTCTTCTCTCATTGCACAACACAAAGCAGCTCAGTCACTGAAAATACCTTTATTATTATTTTTTGCAGTCATTGTCACATATTTTTCTCAATGGGATCTTTTAAACCTCAATGCCCACCTTCATTGCTGTATCAACAACTGCCTTTCACTGATTCTTGATTTGTCAGTTTGGTGTTATGCTTCTAAGTCACCAGCAATGGCGCTAGGGTTTCTTTTTAAGACCTGACACTTAGCCAGTTTAGCTTCTATCCATTTCATCCATTTGTTATTAGAGAATCTAGTTTTTTTTGTGTACCTCTGTGTTGTTCCTAACCCATTGTTTTTAAAGCATGTAGCTCGTGGTGTAGTGTGTGTATATTCCAACTGCACTTTTGCTATGAAGTATTGTGAAACTCAATCAATCCGCACTGAACCATGTAAGCTGCCATGGTTAATGGGAATTCATATAAAGAATGTATGCACTCACAACACTGCAAGAGAGTTGGCAAACACCAAATAAGCAGAAATACACATAGGGTGGGCGCACTTCTCCATTAGCTGCTGCGTCTTTCCTGCCCCCCTGTTGCTGCATCGGTCCCTGCCAGGGAAGCCTTATATGTCAAATGCACTAAATCTAAGGATGCCACGCTAAATTCTCACCCTACCTCTGCTCCTGATACACACCATCCATCCTAAATAATTTTTTTAATGTAGGAATAGGCCCTTGATGTTGCCCATTGAAATTATTGTTATTTATGAAACTGCCTGACTTCTCCTGGAGTTATGCTGTGAATGGATGATTCTGCAATGCTCTAAAAGGTATTTAGGAAACGATTGAGCTGGGAAATCAGAAAATACTATATACTAAATCCTGTACTATATTTCTTCCTCTCGTGATTAATGGCAAATGTAATTGTAAAGATGCACTGGCTTCATCAATTTAAATAACATTGAAGCCTATGTTATTTTCCATAACTCTACAGAATGTTGTAAAACGTATATGCACTAGATAATCATTACAATGTAAATATGAGGAGAGATCCTATTATCTTCTTAGCAAAATATTACTTATATATACTTAATAAGGATAGCATGCTGTTTTTTATAGAAAATAGTTAAACAATAGGTTTTCAAACAGTTGTTATCATTGGGAAAGTCATTATTGGGAGTCTGATATCTTTTGTAGAATCATCCAAGTTCAGTGCTCTCTAGAGTGGCAGTTTTAGAGAACAAATGTACAATTGCACTCTATTTCTACTGTATATCTTGAACACATCTACTGTAAATATGCCACTCTCTGCTGTTCAGTACAATCCTGCCAAAATACTTTACCCAGCTTTCTTCTTCTCACCTTCAGCCAAAACAAGCTGCTGCTGCTGCTTTGCATTCATAACTCAGCCAAATCCAGGAGGCGCATTCACACGTCGCCTCTGACAATGACCTGTACAGAAAGACTCGCTCTAATCAGTTGCTTGTCTCTTTGTTTTATAAATGGATGTATGAATGCATGTGTGTGGTGTAGCTTCAATGTGACTGTGTTGCATGCTTCATGCACAAGGCCAGACTGTGAGTGTTGTTCTTGCATGTGGTGATTGATTGCAGTGAGACATATTGAAGATCAAGATAAACACAGGCCTAGTTCTTATACCTGGTCACATTCAAACTCTCTGGGGACTCACCTTAGCGTTATTAACTGTAAATTCATGTAGCAAGGACCACGCCACAACTTTATAGAGCTGAGATGTTTATAATTTGAAATATCAGAATAAAGTGATAAGATGATGGAGGATGAAGCGTGATAATGATTCTAGATAAGACTGAGTGTGGGGGTTCCAGCTCTGGTGGTTTACCCAGCTGAATAAGGACCCCGCTCCTTGGGTCTAGTTACGGGAGAGAGGATGCTGAAAGAAATTAGATCGGGAAAAAAAGGGGACTGGGAGGGTGGGGTCAAGGGAACAGAAACAGGCAGTGATGAATGAAACTGACGTGAATAAATAGGGCTTTTGAGAAAATTAGAGGTTATGTTAGTTAAGTTATAGGTAAGGTGTGTTTGAGGCATAGTTGAGGCGTGGCCTTGCTCTTAAACCTAAGTTAAAACATTAACTTTTGGGCAGCTTGGGTTCTGCCAAGCATTATGTCATGACGAGTGTGAAATATCAGCACATACCTTTCTCACCAGACTCTACCTCTTATGATTAGGATTTCTTGGTCATGGCAACCTCGTTGGCTGGTAAGGGCATTCATAAGCCCAAGGACACGCAATAGCTAGACCCCAAAATTTAAGATGTGTAGGACTGCAACCTACTATAACACCAAACAATTATCAAATTCCAATTTCGATAATTCAACTGAACTTTCCATAAGAAGCTTAGATTATACCCTGACTCTACTGACTACACAGTCACTAACACAGTGTACAAGTCCGAAGAATGCTATGACAAGAGTTTAGTGCCATTGCTTTGTATTTGAACATTTACAAACAACTTTCAATTTATTTTGTGTTAAAGTATTTTTTGTTCTTTATCACGTGACACAGGTATAATATCTCAAGCTTTGTTAATGTCGTTGTAGAACATGTAGCAGCACATTAGTTTGGAGGTCACTTACCTCAAACACACCAGACACTTACAGTATATCCACTTCCTTGAAGCCCTCTTCCTATAACCACAATCTTTGCAAGCCAAAGTCCACAATCTTTGTTTCCTGTTAATGCACAGACAGTTAACACTTCAGAGCCAATGATTTTCCCAGTGGAACTACAAAGCTATTAGACTGATTTTGTTTTTTTGAGAAGTATTGTTAAGCTAGACTTTACAGCAGTTGGTATAGGCACAATGAGGGCACTATAGGACGTAAGTGAAAATAAAGGATAAAGGTATTTTTCTACAGCTGTGTCCCATCCACAGGCCGGCTTTAGGCTGGTGCACACATAAAGAGCTGAGTGGAGTTATCAGCCTTCACTTTGGGATTTTCATCACAAAAAGGCCTGAGAGAAAATATATTTTCTAACAAACTACCTAGTAACACAAGCTCATTTATAAACTTTCCATTAAAATCCTTTCCTTTTGAAGGATTTAAACAATTAGGTGTCAGTAGGACAATACTGTAGAAACTGCACTATGAAAAAAAACATGCACAGACTATTTTAATACAGTTCAAAGCATTGCCACTATTGCTTTTAAAGTCAGCTACTATTTGTTTCTGCGTGCCATGTTCTTCCTGTTGCTCTGTGTTCGCTGTGGCCACGTGTCCAGTCGGTGTGATTGGTGGGATTGGCTTTAACTAGATATTCCTTTTCTCTCTTCTGTATATTTTTGGCACAGGTGTATGTATAATGTAATTGTTTGTATGTTCATTTTGTAATGGTTTCTTCCATATGTGTTTGGCTCATGGTTGCACAGTTTTTGGCTCAGTTGTTGATATTGCTTCCATGCAACAATGTTATTTATTGCAAATACCAAACATGAGCTTGTGTCGTTATTGTTGTCACATTCACTTCTTCAGAATGTTTAGATATGTTATCCTGTGCTTTGATTGGTACAGGCAACAGGTTTCTAAATCAATATATCATTTTGCCTTACGAGTATAAAGCATTTTTTGAGGAAAGGATATGACAAATTCATCTTTCTGTCTCACAGATTATCTCCAAGTAAAACTTCCCGTCCTCCGAGAAAGTCATTTCTGTAACAAACTGTTCTGCTTGAGGAGAGCAACAAAATCGTACGCAGCAGTTACAGAAAGTCTACAAGGCAGCACTAAAACCAGTCATTAACCACAATATTATTATTGCTCACTGCTCTTTAAAGAATGCCAGGACAGAGCCGAGCATATGGTCAGCAAAAATTAGATCATACTGAAATCAAAATATTGATATGAATTATGTTCCTTTTATTTAAAGTGTTTATTTGTAAAATTGCATTTGCCAATTACCTTGTATAACCGAGTCCAAGCAGCAAACGATGAATGAAATGACACAATTTTCCACATTTAAAGAGCAGTTGGGTGAATGTTTTAAATGGTCTGTCAGTTTTTAAGACTTTTCATTTCAAATTTCTGGATATATTTATAAAATATATCAATTAAGCTAACATTTCTAAACTCTCCTAAACCGCTAAAATGGAAAACAGATGCAATGGCGAGAAATGATTGTACCTTCTCTGGCTACTTTGATGCAGTTGTAACACAAAGCATTCTCTCGTTGGAGTTAATGTGAATGTTAGGACCTGTTCTCTAGTGTTACATGTTCGGAAAATGAACACGCTTTTGAAGTAGAAGCAAAGGTTTGAGTCATGAACAGTGAAAATAAATACTGTTGCAGAAAATAATCTCAGGCCTGAACTCAATATTAGTGAATAACAATACCTGCTGAGAAATTGAAAAACCAAAATCAACATTTTCTTTAAAAAAGTTACATCTATTTGGGCTGATGACCATATTTCATGTCTTTGGCACATGCGTCTTTGTTAGAGGACAGCTTGCTTGTTCCATTTCCTGTGGATTAATTGGCTCCATACCGAGCGCTGCCTCACATTACGGGGAATAAATAGACAGATATGATCCACCTGGACATACACGTACTGTACATACCACGGCTAATGAAATGTTTTCAGTGGAGATCCGGATGTAAAAGATGATTATGCATGGTTTCGAGATAAGCTAAGGACAATCAGATAGAACACGTTGTATTTATGCTTATCATGTCATTTCTGAGATGTGACTCACAAGCCTTGATATGGACAGAGGAGCACGTTTTAAGTTATCTGTCACAGTCCACTTCATTTTCCAACCTCTCATCACCCTCTATGTGTCTAAAGGGAGGACAAGTACACTGTGTGGCTTTCTTTTCTTGGACAAACCCTCCTTTGTTGGTTTCTCAAGGTCGCTGAGTCCCTTTAAAGAAATGATACACTGTCAAAAACGTCCAGGTTTCATCCTATTCTCTGTATGGGTGATTCCCAAGCTGAACCAGGACAGTGAGATATGACGCATTAGATATTAGATAGCGAATAGTGTCTTAACTGTAATACCAAAGACAATAGGAGTGATATTAACAAATCAAAGGGAGTTTTGTTTTTTATTGTTTTTTATTATAGAAAATCAATCAAAAGCACATTACAATAAATAACACTGATAAAACTGTTTTGTATGACTCAGGGGTGAAAATATCAGACGATTATCTTGCATCAGGAAATTAAACATTCAAGTGAGGCCATGTTCTACAAAATATACCGTCGATGCAAACAATATACAGTCTGCAGCTACTCCGTGAGCTGTTTGAAAGATTGTCCCACAGATCCGATAAACGTTTATATCAGTAATAATACAGCCTTGGAATGAATGCAAGTTAGTCACGGAAAGTGTTTGACATTCAATAATAGATCTTCAGTACAGTCCAGTATGTCTATTCAGAGGTCAGTGCATGGCTTAGACTCCACATTAACCATTTCTGACACTATTTATATACCTTGTACACACAATGCAGGCAAAAGCTTCACTGTACATTATGTTTTCATTGGGCATTTAGGGATTACAAAAAACAGTGCATCGCCTTTTAATGAAGCTTATTTCTCAAGAACTGACTGTACTAGAGACCTGTGGGATTTGCACTGCAACAGACAGCCTCACCAAATATAAAAATACATCAAAACGTCAGACTTTTTAATCAAAATTAATGTTCTCCACTATCTCTGGACCCAAGACACTGGGCAGTATCTCAAGGTGATTGTGTCCTTAAACAGAATTTGCTAAAAAAAACAAACAAGCATATCCTGTTTTGTGACAGTGAGATGCTGATTGGTGTCTTTTACAGTATGTTTCTATGTACAGTACACAATGCAGTCCACTGATTGAGCCCCTCAGACGTGGGCGCTCTTGGCATGATTGGCTGAGGCAGCGGCAGGTACGGTGGTGCTGCCCTGTTTGGAGTAGTAGAAGCGGCCGTTGTCCTGGTACGAGCGTGAGTGGGATGATTCGGAGGAGCAGAACGTGTGGATACAGCCCCCCAGGAGAAGGAAGATGGTGCCCACCCAGCCGCAGTACAGAGAGAAGCCGAACGACATGAGGCCGTGCTCGTGGTGCGCCCCGATGGGAAACCAGACCGTAGACACCATCCCGCAGAGCGCTGGGAGGAACAAACACAATGTCATACACAAAAACATGGCTGTTATTACATTAGGGAATTTCATCTCAATCAAAACAAGCCTCCATTATGCTGCTGTTACTTGCATTGTTTATTAATGTTGGTTGTGAAATGACATTATAATAAAAAAATTAAAACATCCATTTCATATGTATTATATTATATAAAACTATTACTTGCTAAGATGGTCAAATGCTTTGTTTGAGTCATCTAAATGATTAAAATTAATAAAATGAATAGCTCATTATTAGTAACAAATATAGAAAGAACAATCCAAGCACCCATGTTAACAAACGGAAGGACCAGAAGGCCAATGGAAAAGTCCAAAGTTAGACACAGGTGTTCAGATTTTATTTCTGGGACGCAGTGGGAAACAATGCATCAGTGAAACAGTTAAACGCCTAGTAATTGGACAGTTTGGGGAGTTTAGTGAGTTTCCAAATGGTCTCGGATACTAGCAGGGCGTGGATGAGAGTAGGTGGGGGACAGGAATGTGGTGCGGTCTGGACGGGGGGTTGGGAGAGGATCATATTAAGTGTCTACGTGTGTGGATTTGTGTATAGGAAGGAAGACAGCCATACTGAACATCCACTCCTGTCAGCTGCTTCTCATTAAAGGTCACGAGAGGTCACTGGCGTGGGGTCCAGGTTTGAGCACAAAACAACCACAACCTGCTGTAATACTTTACTTTACATGAATAAAACTTCTTACCAACTATCAGTATGAGCACTCCGCCGATGACCAAGCGTTTGTTCTTGGAGCCCTGGGGTTCATTGCCAAGGTTAATGCAAGGCATGGACATGAGGAGCATTCCCATACCAGGGAGACCCAGGATTGAGCCTGTGATCATTAGGGCCCGAGCAGTCTGGATGTAAGCTGCAGAGACACAACGCATCACACGTTTTATTAAAAACCCTTCATCTTATTAGATTCAAACTTTAACATTATTCAATTATACACTGTACTAGTCAAAGAAACAACAAGGTCCAATGACTCTGAATGTTTAAAAGAGTTATGACTGCTAAGAAGAGATCTCTATTGTGCGTACCTGGCAAGTCCAGTATCTGTGTGAGAGAAACGCAGTGGTAAAGTCCTGTGGAGATGACGCAGTCTGCCCACGGCCCCTTGGCTCCCAGCTCGTCCATCTTCTTGCAGGTGTTCAGGCCGTACTTACACATGGTCACCCAGTCGTTAGTGGCTGTGGCAATCACAATACCCAGCCAGCCCAAACAACTGAGGAGAAAACCGCCCAGTTGGAGACAGGAGTTCACCATAATGTCAAAAGCAATTGTCCAAAGAATAAGGTTTAAAAAGTCAAAAATAGAATGCTTCAGAGAATGATTAGAATAATAAACTGGGGTTGAATGTAATGTCAGCTTTTAAAATTATTTTCCCATACGCAAAGTCGACCAAGTGCTTGCTTGACTCAGTAAATCCATCAAGTGAGCCCAGCTGCGCTTCAAAAGAATACTACTTTTTCATCTGCTTGGGTTTTATAAGGGGAAGTTTGGGACCAAAAAAAAAAACTTGACTTTCAACCAATCAAAGGCGTTACTTAAACGGACACACATGAAGAAGAAAAAAAACTGTCTGTTAGTGTTATTTTCTCTGCAAAAGGTTCAGCCCTTTTTATCCATCCACTAAATGGCTAAAGGAGGCAAAGAATAAAGTAAAAGCTGGGAAAGTAAAATGCTGCCATCTGCTGGAGAAATATTGAGGTTTTCAAAGAACCAGACTCAGGCAAATGTTGTACAGTAATTTATATAAGATGGCTGGATCCTCTTTAAAACATTCAGTCTTTGTCATTCGTTTTTTCATTTGATTGTTTATGTTGTGGCAAATACAAAAATTCTTAAAGAGAAAGACATTCACAACAATTCCTACAGTTGTGAATTATTTAGTCTTAAACATATCTTTTGTAAATAATGACTTTTGGATGCAATGAGAACAAGAGGCTACTAACTCCATTCAAACTTCTACCTCTTTTCTGGGGTCGTGCAGAAAGCAGCCTAACCACTGATGCTTACTTCTCTCTCCAGACTCCTTTTGTCGCTCTTCTGGGGAAGTACCAAGATGTTTTCAGGCCCAGCCCTGCAGCGTGTCCTGGGTTGGCCCTGGGCTTCCTCTCAGCAGTGGCTCTGCTCCGAGCTCTCTGTCTAAATGAATCCACTGAATTTAAATGTACTTTACTTTAGTGACTATACTTTTTTTGCATAAAGCTTTTATTAGAGGCCCAGAATGTGTTGTATAGCCCAATGATCCTTCATTTTAAGAATGGAATAACCTAAAATAGGAATACTAATGAGTATAAATGAAAGAGAGCTAATATGAGAGGAAATATGTTGTGCACTGTTGGAGTTACGTCCACAGAGCAGATGAAGCAACAATAAAAGCCAGTTATTTTTGCTGTTTGTACTAGATGTATTGCATCAAGAGGCTTGTTTAAATCAATAGTAGTGGGTGTTATGAGTAATTTACTTGATGTTTGAGAGCTGTGCTTTTTCCTGATTGAGTCTGCACTGAAGACGGTGCATGGTTTATTTGTAATTTGTAGTCATTGCAGAGACACAAACAGAGTCTATTAAAATGTGATTATTGTTTTGTGTGAACAGAGAGCCCAGTGGTGCGTAACAGCCCCTGAAAGAAAATGAATGAATTTCTATCCATGTTGGTTTGTATCACTTTTTGGCATCTATTTATCAGTCCAAGACAAAACCCTTTTGTAACATGTTTGTAAGGAAAACTTTGGTTTTGGTCACTGTTAGACACCCACAGTATCTTCAAACAGATTTGTCCATGACATTAGTGACAGTCCAGTTGCATGACTATTCTTAAGTTTAACAAATTCCCTGTATGTAACTCTTAGGGGTCTAAGCTGTTGTCTGCAGTAACATTACCTGCCAACAGATGACAGTGTTGCACAGTGCAGGCCTGCCATTGCCTTTCAGGTGTTGTACTACAGGACAAAGTGTATCCCTTCTTGTTGTCCTTGCTGAATGGAGTTAAAAAAGTCCTTCATCACTCCGACGAGTCTGGTGACATGGCAGCAGCATAGCAATAAGTCTGAGAGAAAGACCGAGACACTACACGGTTTCCCCAGATCACTGTAGGCTTTGACCCATTTCACACCATAACATGTTTATATAAGAACAGAACAAAACAAAAGTGCACTCTTTTCAGTATTTTTGTCATGCATTTTTAAACAGGACAAGCCTCCCTTATCGGATCCCTTGTGTTCTGTTTTGTTTTGCTAGAAGAAAATCTATATGAGAATCAGAAAAGTGATATTCATCAGCGCACCTTTTATTTTCTCAGGTCAGTGCAATTTGCTCGTAGTGCCTGCAATTTTTCACTTCAGCGACATATCCCAAAATCATTACTTAACCACACCCTGCTAAATCTAACAATCACTACAGTTTTGGTCTCACAGCTGCACAGGGCATAAAAACTCAACTTTAAAAAGAGTAAAACGCATCAGCGGGATGGAAGTGAAAGCTGCTGAAAAACAGAAGTTACACTCTGCAGTTTTGTGGCAATGGTATCCTGTAATTACAAGCTCAATGTCTTAAAGAAGCTGCTTCAAAGTGAAGGCCTTCCACTGAAGATAATCAATTAGGGTTAAAACACAAACCCTCAGCAGGAGGTATTGAGTTGTGCTCAGTGAGTTTAGCTTTGTGAAGCTTTTTTGTATTATTCTAAATCAATATTTTTGAAGATGATGTTTCGTGGATGAGAAGTTTGACAGACCAAACATTAAGTAATAAATAATTGTCTCACAGTCAAAGTGTGTTATTTCCTCAAAAAAGTTGTTTTTAGGTAATTTTTTATCCTAGTTAAGTGCAGCCATGTTCCTTTGCACCCATCCCTGAAAACAGTTTGTTTGTTATAATTGGTGGTCCATCAAAGCTAGGCCAACAGAGTTACACTTGTCTCCAACTGTTTTAATTCATTACATTTTTACTGAAATGAGTTCAGTTGTGTTCAAAATTGTGGTTTACCATGAAAAACTGATTGTTTTGGGTCAATAAGTCACTATAACTTTTTTTTGGACATATGTACAAATCACTAATATCTTGCCTTTAACATAACCATAATTGTAACCATGAGTGTAAAGAATCAAGAGGTTGCTACAGAATCATACCTTTATTATCAGATGTACACTTCAACAGAGTTTGCATACCAAGTTTAAGTTAAGCTGGAAAAGGTGACTTGAAATGCAAGGTCACTTGCTTAATCAGCCCTTTCTAATTCTTTTTCGTTCGATTTAAAGAGCCTGGATTTACGAGGGGCAGCCCCAATGGACACAGATTAAACTCTCTCTGAATGCAACAGGATAGACAAAGAACTGATCAGATAAACCAAGCATGTACTGTAAGGTGGGCAGAGTGATCACTAAACTAAAACCCAGTATAAGATCCTGTATGAATAAGGGCATTAAACCATGTCACATGTAAAAAAAGGTGGTTACAGTTAGATATCTATTTTTAGAGGAAATTTCCTGAAAGGAAGAGTTCCCTAACTCCATTTTTTGTAAATTAAATGAATATGGCTGGCCAGGCTACTGAAACCACCACAGCTGATTGAAATGTTGGCTATGACACACTTGCTTAAACTATAAACACAAATAGATTTTTTATTTTTTTTTCTAGTGAAACCAATGCATGTGAACACAGTCAATGTAAACAGCCAGTGCCACTTTATCTTCCACTGCTTCTGTGATAGAGCTACAGGACAGGGTGTCAGTTATATGTCAGCCCTTTCACAGGCTGTCTCTGTAAATCCATACTCTTCTTCAGACTCACTGTCACTTCTAGCTATCTTATACATGAAGCGAACGAAACAGAGAACGAGGGCGAATGGAAGAAGGAGGGGAGGGGTGAACGGGAGCAGAGCATATCCCACTTTGATTCCTACAGCTGTGTGTGATATTAGCGAGAAGTGAGGAAGCAAGGGAATGGGAATATTATGTTAATGAGGTGAGGATTGCAACAGCGACACTGACAGAGAGGGATGATGGGATTTCAGCCCTCCTAGGGAAGGAGCGACGGGGAAGAGGTGAATGCAAAATGTATCTATGAGCATGTACGAGTGTGTTATGAACATGGGTAAGTTTAAAATGTAGGGAATGTAATAAGTGAATGGTCCACGGCTGAGTGAGCTGTCTCCCACTGCCCAGAGCTGTCAGTTAAAAGAGAGTGTTTGTCAAGGCAAGCCAAGACTGCTGGTCCGGTCCAGAGTTGCGCATGAAGGGGTGGGGTATATTGACGTCCCACAGAAAGAGTTAAGAGCTTGGAGGTGAAGAGGTGCAATGATAGAGTGATTGGAAGATGAAGGGAACCTGTTTTGAAGCTGGCCCATTTTGATGGAGTGGCGGCCATAGTAGATGAGTCACCCCGGTGGATGGGTGGAATGACGGGTACTTTTTCAAATAGTTGTCAAGTCCCATTCAGTGATTAACACGTGGAGAAGTTGAGGATAGGACGATACAGTCCTGCCTCTGTGTAGAAAAGCATGTTGGTTTAACTGATGAGTTTTCTGTCAAAATGCCTCAGATTAAATCTTTGGAGAGCAAATCAATCATAACATCACTCTGTGCACCTGCCAGTATAATAGTGTTTTTTAAAACTAAACCACAGTTGCATCCTACAAGCACCTTTTCAAATGATATGTCAACATCATTAACATTTAAATGTCCATCCACAATATGAGTTGAAAAGCTTAATCTTTGGTAAAACTATGCTGTGATGGTGTTCAGCAAAAACATTTAAGAGATTTTGAAAGAAAATCTGTTTAAGTCAATAATAAAACCATCTGATAAGCTCTAGATGTCTAAGCATTTACTTGGTACTTGTGTCTTTCTTGTATCTGGCTGTATGCCTGGTGTTAACCTGCATCCCTCTTGGCATGAATACATTAAGATGGATTGAATTCAAATCTGTGCATATTCATCACTCCCATCTCTTTGTGTCAGAGGACTATTCACCACCTGTTTGGCTACATACTCTGTGTTCTGAAGATGAACTTTGGGAGAGAAGATGTCCTTAAATCTTTTGCAAAAGATATGACAGTTTAAGTACTGTTGTTGACATGCACAGGGACATTCAGCAATGGAAACAGTGATTTAGAATAACATACATGATCACACATATGGCAAGTAACTAGGACGTTTTTACTCACTTTTACTCACTGTGTTTGGTCCTGCCTTAAATCTTCAATCGTATTGGACAGACATTCTGGAAGAAATGAGAAAAATACTTGGACTGGCTTTGGGTCTGGATCCTGTGTCTCTGCTCTTGGGCTAAAAAAATACATTAATGTTGGTTCAGGCTCCAGCAGATTATATGACATCCTTACATGTGCTTTACAAAAATGAACATCTTCCTGTCTTAAATTAGTGACAAACCTCCCTCCAAGGCAAACTGGCATAAACTGGTCATGGAGCTTTTCCCCCTGTAATACTTGTCCTGCTTCATTCCAACAAAAGCACAGTTCAAGGAGGTGTGGGCCATGGATGCTCTGTATTAAATGTGGCCATAGTCAGATATTTAAGTCATAGATGATGTGTCTTAAAGGTTTATGGTTACAATACAGCCAATGTTTTGTAAATGGGAATTTGCCTAGTGTTTTCCTGCCTCGCATGTCTGTCTCCTGTCATTTGGTTTATCTGATATCAGTTTCTATTTTTTGGAGCTGCTGGGCCCTAAATGGACGTGACGCTTTGAGCTTTGAGCAAACTAACTCAATATAGTCCAATGTAGCAATATAAATGGGCAACAATGTTCAGTAAAAAAAGTCCTACTCCTTCTGAAAATACACCCAAGTACACGTTAGTAACCTCCCAGTTTACCCAGCATTAGTTGTTAGACATTGGATGCCAATGCAGCTCTTTCAGAATTCTAAGTATCCAGACCCTATTTTTGAAAATGCACTGTAGCCGAGAGAGCACAACCAAACAGACGGGAGTCACTGCTGCAGTGGGAGCTCAGTGGAAACTTGATTTGTGTCTAATTCTCCAGTGCGTCTGTGGTGTAGCAGCCATCACTCACCACTAACTGTGTTAGCCATTAGTATCAATTAATCTCAACAAACGCTGTTGGCTATTACACTCAATACATCATCAGAAGCTCTGCTAACTATACAGCACACAGAACACAGTGCGGCGCAGTCCCTTCACTCTGTGGGAGAAGAAGAGGGATACATGTGTCAGTGCCCATATGGCTATGTGGGAGGGGGAGCTTTACAACTAGAAACATGGAAGAAGACAGAGCCAGAGGGAGATGAGTGAGAGCCAAGGTGATGTATTCAACGGGGTGGTCCTCTGGGACAGGGAGCACAGCCTCTGTCAACACAGTAAATAAACTGGCAGTATTAGTCATAATAGTTCATTAGAGCGTCTCAGAGATTTATGTCTGGAGCAGGCGAGAAGAGTGGATTAGCAAAGTGGCATTTTGTTTTTCCAAACGTCCCATCTAAAACTCTCTTGAAAAAACATTTTTGAAAACTTCTCGACAGTTGGCTCCTCTCCTCTCTTTTCTGCATTTGCTTAAATTAGCCTCCTCATGTCCTCTTCCCCTCCCCCCATGCTTCTGTGTTGTCACCAGGAATAGAATAATCTATTGCTCTTTACATGGCGGGCTGTGCATTATCTAATATCTTAGATGGGGATATGTGTTGGCCAGAGGGACAGAGAGCGAAAGTGGGAGACGTGTCACAACTCGTATATCATCCTGATGGGAAGCTCTGCAGTCCCAGGCCGAGTTGAAGTTAGGCCATTTGTAGCCATATCATCCACTTCTTAAAGCTATAGTACATTATTATCATTATCCAGAGCCACAACCAAGAATTTTCTCAAAGCAACAATAGAAGCAAAATTGAACATGGCATCCAGGTTTCTATCCTTAAGAAACTAGACGGGATATATGGCATCTTCACAAACATCAAAAGAGTTAGACACAGCACACTAATGGTTGTTAATGCCCTTGGTATACTGCAAAAGAGGAGCCTTATAATATTTATGACATATGTAAAGGAAGGCCTTTTTTAGCTTTAATGTAGGTGTTATTTGTCCATTTGGACATACTTTTTGGATCCAGCTGTTATAGGGTATTTTCAGCCCTCAAAACGATGTGCACTTAATGGTTGTTGTAACCCATTTAGAGATATTTTCTGCACACCTCAGAATAACACCTTTTAGTCTAATGGCTATTCCTGTCAAATATGCAGTGGGAAATTCATACATTTTAGAATCTTGTCTTTGTATGTGAGCATAAATTATTTGTCATTGTGTATTTAATTGAGTAGTTGCACACAAAGCAAAATGAGCAAAATGCAATGTAGACATTCTTAACTTGAACAGTATTTATATTAAAGTAGCTAGTAGTATCACGTAACTTTAAAGTCCAAAAATGTACATTCTTGTATTGATTGAATAGTTCTTTAGTTTTTTTCTTCTAAACTTGCCGGCTTTGGAGAGTTTCCTCTCGAAAACAAACAACAGTCTGTAGAGGGCTCTGTGCCATCTAGCAGCAAAAGATTATGCAGTGCTGCTATAATAATCTTGCCATTCACCAAAGTTTTTAGTGTCTGATGGTAACTTTGACCATGTTTATGCAACATACATTTGCATAATATTAAAAACACATTACTTACTCATACTTAGTTGCTTAAAATAATGATGACGAGTTGCATTGCTTTAAAAAACCTGTCCTTTTAAATCTTCAGATCGCTAATTAATGCTCTCATTTCATTCTTAGTAATAGAAAGCAAGATGCATTTCATAAAATGTTTAGTGTCCTTTAAAACCGTAAGAGATGCTGACTGTACAGTAGTGTATGTATACTGTATAATAAAGTAAAGTTCCTTGCTTATTCAGCCACTTAAAACAGCTGGGCCTGGTCCATGGGCTTCACTGGGTCGTCACTAGCTTTCATCACAGCACCAATCAACACTTCTTAGTATGAGTGCTGACACATTGGCACGAGTACTGATGTGCTTCAGAAAGGCCTGATTGGTGAATTAGATTATTAGATTATTATTAGATTACTTTAATGGACAAGGGTCAATGACTGATTGAGGCTGCGGCCTGTACCTTGCAGTTCCTCAATTACCCGCTGACAGACAGGCGTGTGGAAATAGGGTTGTACCAAAGCCCCAGCCTCCCCACGTATATTAGACTAAATCTCCCTCCCCTAACCTCCCTCAACCCCGCGGCCCCGCTCCAGGACTCTCCGGGGATTGAGGGGGAGATTGAGTGTCCATTGTTTCAGCTAATGCGGTTTAGCTGCCTGTCAAAGAGACAGTCAGGAGCTGGTCCAGTCTCACCACCAGCGTGTCTCTCACAGTCACTGAGTGTTTGTGTGTGTGTGTGTGTGCTAAACTTCATGCTAATAAGCTTAAATTTGCTCATACAGTGCGTTTGTGTATGTTTATAACACAGCTTACCTTCTCTATGTTCCTGTGTCTTATCAGTGTTTTCACAAGGTGTCTTGCTTGTGTACTGCCTTCTCTGGATTCTAACCCTAAAAGCTTGGATTTATAGGTTTCGCTCAAAGTTGTCTCCCCATCTCCCCATGCCATATGCTTAGCCATACAAAAGTATTTAAATGTACTTACCCCTGCCTTTGCTCCCTGACTGCCAACCCCGCTTCCCCCTCCAAAATAAACCAATTTAATCATAGAGGCTTCTTTGCCCTTGTGCATTGGTGTGTGTTTGGCTCTGTTTACTTGTTTGCTGGAGAAAAGGCAGTGAGCAGTGAGAGATTCCCACCTGCGGGCCATGTGCATATGCATCCCTTTGCTCTCTTGTCTTTGTATAGGTTCAGTGATGCCCAGCAAACTCGTCCAAATTCTGTGTGACCTTGCCAGTCAGCGAGTCAGTCAGCCATGCTGCCTGGGGTTGCTAATGCACTTAACTCTGCATGGGCATCAGATATAAGCACCAGGGCCGCTGTGAGGGGCTTAACACGGGGGGCAGGGGCATCAAAAGGCTGGGGTGTCCCATTATAAATGTAGAAATAATCAAACGTTTCTTTTGTTTTCTTTTTTTTCCTCTTCTAGATCAGTCTTGAAGTTGCTCGATCAGTGAATTGTTTTAATGCATTTAATTCACAGTTTAGTCCATGCTCAAGTTAGGTGTTCACAGAAATGTCCTGGTTTAATGCTAATTAACTGGTTTGGTAATTTAAATAAGAATACTTTGGAGTGGTTTAACCTAATAGGAATCAGAACCAGAAAAACGTTTATTGACATTGTCAGTGAACAAGATTGAGGAACTTGCTTCGGCGATAAGGTGCAACATGAAATGCATAAAAATAGGATTTACTAAATAAAATAAAATAAACAAAAGAGCACGCCGACACACCATTTACGCACAAAAACAGACAAAACATAGAGCACCAAAACCCCAGGGCATCCGTTAACAGTCTATCACCCATAACGTCTAGATGGCTTTTTCAAGAAGTATTCGACGATACAATAACTTGTAGAGAAGTTGTATGTGTCAAAAGCTGGGTGCTGCTCTTGCTGGACCCTTGCTGCCAGTCTCCATTTCCATTTCACACCTTCGACAGGGATAATGTATGGAAATATGGGCAGGATTATCAGATGCAAACAGTTAGGAACAAAAAATAGCTATGATTGCAATACCCTCTGAAAGGTTTAGGTTGTTTGTTTAGATAAAGACCTTTATGAGGATGTTGCAGGATAGCTAGTATACGTTTATGGTTGTATATTGAGTAGGATGGTGCCTCAGCCTTGATGTGCACATATATACAATTTCCCTGTCTTCTCAGCTTCAACTGTAACAAACAGTAGATAAGATGATTAGCATCTTACAAGGCTTTTAAGCCTAATGACTTTTTATCTCACACATTTAAACTTCAGACTGGCTTTGACACCCAGACCCATCCAATAAACTCTGCTCGCTCTGGGCTTGTCCCAGAGTGACTGCATTGATTGTGTAATGTCAAGTTTTAAATTTATTTCAAATGGGAATATCGGCCAAAGATGGCACACCAAATGTTCTGTACTCATCTTTTACTCATCACATGTTTACTTGTGGGAAATACTTCAGCAGTTGCTGGTTTCGACTGTAATTGTTCCTGAAAATGCTTTCTAGTACTAGCTATATTCACTAGATGTGGGTGTTGCTGCAAAAATAGCCACAGTGCTGAGCAAACCTTGTGAGGATAAATAAAGATTAAAAACACACCCACAGCCAGCCAACTCTTATGTGCATTACAGCAAAGGGCAAAGAATACAGCAAGAAGCCACTGTAATTTCACAGCAAAGCTGCATAAATTTACTCAAGGAAACCCAAATCTCACACGCTCATCAATCATTTCTGTTTGAACGACAGCACAACACCTGGTTGGGTTTTCTTCCCGTTGTGTTCGTGAACTTCCTGTGTCCTGTGGGGGGAACACTGTGCTTTTTTCCTTGCTACACAAAGCAGTGCAGCATTGTTCTACCATCTTAATATTAAAATGTCCCCAATCTGTTTCCTCTGCCATGCCCTGGGTCATTGGTCACACAAACAGCAAGTCATTTTTGAGTGGGTGCCACTGTGCTTCTCCAGGAAACACAACCATCCTTGGTTTGAGTTAATTTGTGTCAAATGGCATGTGCTTTGGGATGAAAAAAACATTGATCAGATGTTTGATTGATTACATTTAGCACTTGTGTGAATTGGATAAAGTATGTAAAACATTCAAAGTGGACAAAATGCAGTTTTTCCTTTTTGTGGGTTGCACAATCATGTACCTGTAGCCAGCACAGACCTATCCTCTTCTCATTGCCATAACCTGCTCTTTGAGGTTTATTGAGGTTTTATTTACTTCAGATTACTGAGCGTCCTGTGGTTCATCAGCTCAGATTAAACTAATGACGACAAAAACAGTGTAACAGTGTACCCCTGTGCACACATTTATTGTTGCACTTTTTGAATCTGATGTTTTTGATACTTTATGTTTCTTGATCAGAAACATGAAGCTGCAAAGTTCTGTTAATCGATGGACCACTCAGCTCTACCGATGTAGATATTAAAATGTTTTAATGTGGAATGTAAGTGGGAGTGATAAATAATTAAAATAAAGTTGAATTGTTATCTTAAGAGCTATATCCACGTTGGTGTACTCCCCTGTACCCTTAAAATGGTAACTTAACCTAATGGTTTCTAGGTGTCTTTTAGACTGTAGATGTGTCATTAGTGTGTGTTTGGGGTGTGTCAACTTCACATTGTTTCTCCAAAAGATGTTAAAAGAAATAATCTATACAGGGTTATTTTCAACAACAGTAAATTTGACTTTTAACCAACCAAGTATAACCGCATAATTCACCAAGGCAAATAAGCCGAACACATTGCAGACCAATCAATAAGATGTCATTGTCCCCCAACTACAAGTCTCATTCATCCAGTCTGTGACATTTCCCACTCTCTCACAGCACTGAGCACGCTGCGGCAGGTCAGTGAGCGTTCAATCATTTGTTTAGTGTTCAGTCTGCAAAGTGGCTGATAGCACAAGACTCTCTCTTTTTCTAGATAGTAATAATGTGTTTAAATAAAACGAATAAAAACAAAACCCAGCACCTTTTAAACTGCTATTGATGAAGTGGCTTTTAAACTCAGTGTTTGTCCAGACAAATGTATATAATGATACAGCTATGCAAATGACCTATGAACCAGATCAATCTTGGTCCCACTTCACTTAGGTGAACTTGGTGGTCATAATGTTATGGTCAATCAATATTTGACTGATGTTTTAATCCTGTGTTCAACGGCAATCAATGTTTCAGCAACACAAATGCAGCTTTGAAGCGCTCAGTCTGCAACTACAGTGCTGCAAAGTCTCATGTGACTGTTATTTCTTTATAACGTGGTAAGTTGGGTTGTTCTGGGGAGATTATGTTCATAATGGAGTGTCTGGCTTACAACAAAGTGCTTTGAAAGAGGTGTCTGTCTCCTTATAATGTCAGAGGAACATGAAATGACTTTGTGGCCACATATTTAATCATTCTGAGGGTGTGTATTTTGTGGTAGAAAAGTTAGGTAGTGCTACTTTAAAATAAGACAAAAGTAAAAGCTTGTGAAAATGTATAATACACATAAGAGTTTTCTTGGAATGTATGAAAAATAGCCATTATAACAATCTAAGTTTGTGATCTACGGTATCCATTAAGAAATGAATGTTTATCTATCTCAATGTTAAGTTATGGACATAAAGCCATAATGCTGACTGGTAAATCCAGCACTGGACCTTTGTGACGTCTAATTTACATAAAACAATTAGGGTTTGTTTTACGACATCATGACACACTAAATAAAGTATTTAGCTATTGTTCAAATTAGTTAGAGTCTAGGGCTGAAGACAACCGCATGCAATAAAACCACTCGACTGCGACATGTTCAGACATGCAGGGGCCTGATCTCGGCTGCTTAAAGCTATGCTGGCACAAAAAATGTGAAACTGTTGTAAATAAAACAATACATGGCATTTTTTACATAAAGGATCTTAAAGTTTTTAGAGCTTAAAGCAAATCTGATGATGGTTGAAGTGCCATATTACCGTTCCTGGTGTGCAACTGATATCATTTGAAAATTTCTCTTATTTTTTTTCTCCTTTTTTCTCATAACGTCCCTCCTGCTGGATGAGATGACTTTGGATTTGATTTTGGTAACACAAGACGCAGGTGAGCAGGAAGAAAAGAAGCTGGAATGTGGTTGTCTAAAGCGGAGTGATGGATGGATGGGCAGGGATCACAGGGGGATGCGGGAGACCTGCACTGCTCGCCTCAAATCATCAAATTCAGGCTTTTCTCAAGGACTTCTGTAATTCACCGTTTTGATCTCGGCCTGGGGGATCACTGGCTGTGAAAGAAAGGTGGAAGAGGAGTGAGCCCTCCTAGGAGCTGAACACATAGAGAGAAGTGTGTGGTATTTTAGGGAGAAGAGATAGATTGGTATCTAATATAGTGCAACTATGATGAAAAATGTGCTCTGTTGTTTCCCAGTCCACAGAAAGAAGCTTGGGTTCCTCTTTTGCTCTAAAGTGCACAGCGAGGTAGCCAAGACTGTCAATTAATGAGACTGGGGGGGACTGTCCAATTCTGGAGATTAATGTTGGAATTCGGAGCTAGTGGTGGATAAATCAAGCCTCAAGGTGCCACTTTGGGCTGCGGAAATTAATAAACGGCGGTGTATTACAGATTCTGTTGAAAGAAGCTCAATTGTTCCTTGGCACACCTTGTACAAAAGCACTTTTATGAGTGGCCACCGAGGCGGGGAGTGACCTGTCATCATGGCTGATACAAAAGCGTTTGAACGGCGCTGCTGAAGTAACTTTATTGATTGTAAAACAACAGAGCGCTAATTGTCTCTTCAATTTGCTGTGTGTTTAAGTCTGGAGAGGATCGTGTTTCTTATCAGCACCGAGCCAGGCACCAGGAAAAGTGCAGGGAGTCTCACACAAAACCCCCTTGCAATGCATGTATGTATAGAAATGAAAAGTTCAGTGGTGCACACACACAATGCATGAGGCCGGACCCAAAGTGGACCACCCATGAAGCCGTTCCATCTGTCCAGTCATGTGTCTATGTGTTTGAATATCTAACTCTGAAACCCGCTGCTCTCATGCCTCTCTGCGTTCCTTAAGCCACAAGAGGAAAAAATTTAAAAAAAGGGATTTATTTGCAAGTTCACCGCTGACTGCTGAATTGACTGTGATGCCTGGGCAAGTACTGCTCATGTAGGATTTAAGTGGCTGAGAAATTCGAGGACCATTTTTACACGTCTGTTTCAATCCACTGACTGATCTGTCTTTGGCAAATTTAAACCATGAATGTAAGATTTCAAACATTGAGGGCAAAAGAAGCTTTTTTTTCACTGGGTTGTAATATGAAGTGATCATTGTGAATGGAAAAATACTCTTCATGTGGTGTGGGGTTACAGCTTGGGGTATGTGTGTATCCCGCAGCCAGTCCTCAATCTAAAGTAACAATGCTATGTGATTAGGAAGCAATTTTGTGATACATTGTGAAAGTTAATAATTTACGGCTGTCTCCATTTTTCCTTAAATCTGTCTGAAGTGTCAGTTCCAGTGGTTTCCTTTTGCTTATCCTTTGTATAAGCCAGGACCGGCTTATACTGATAAGACGTGGAACCCGAGGGTCATCAGCTGCTGAGCTCATAAAGGCCTGCGCATGTGTATGTGCCACTCCTGCATTTCAGTATGACAGCTTGTGTTAGTGTGTATGTGCATTTACTATTCTTGAATTACCTCATGTGCCACAGATGCACAAAAATTGTATGATCTGGCAGAAAGGCATGTTCAAAGGTTAGGGATCTGCTTTATCTCAGCTCCCAGTTGCATTATTACAAATCCTTTCTTGACCAAACTCAGAGTTCAGTCCTATATAACATAACCACACCTGAACTCAGATTGCTCAAGCTGGAAATAATATGGCTTCCAGATAAACGCTGAAATGCACCCACTTTCGACATCACATGCTTCACAGTGTTCCCAAATTGCATTCACCACTTAACATTACTCTTTATTTTTATTGAAACAATACACAAAAACATTAATGAGAAAAGAAATGTTATCTAAATAACATCTATATATATATATATATATAAAGTTCACCTTAATTAATATGTAGACACTGACAAGTTAATGTTGGAATCATTGATTGTTAGAAATCCATTCCCACACCAAGGGGTAAAGTGTGAAACTCTGTAGTCTTAAAGATCAGCTTAAAACTTGCATTGATCTTTGTTATTGAATTATACATGCCAGTAATTTGTCTTATTGGAGTTTTTCAGATACCAAAGGGTACGTTCGGGAAAGTCATAAGAAGAACAAAAGTAAACAAAAGTGCAAAAAAACCTGCTGAAACCAAATTAGATATAAACGTTGTTTTGTTTAGAGAGTGTGGAGGAAAGTCAAGGATAAAAGTTAGAAAAGGTCCGTGACAAAGCTGGCTGTCGCTAATTTACACCAAATAAAATAATGGTACAAGAAACTTTTTTTGGATTGAATTGGTCAAACAGATGATGTTTCAGCTGTTTGGTGATATTTAAGATAAAGTTTTAGACAGTTGCACAGTTTGATATGAGTGCTATTACATAAAAAGTCCTTATATCAGTACAACAGTAGACAGCAGACCAATTACATTTACATTTACATTTACATTTAGTCATTTAGCAGACGCTTTTATCCAAAGCGACTTACAAGTGAGGAAAACAATGGAAGCAATTTCAACAGCACAAGGTAACAAAAAGCATAAGTGCACCAAAAACTAGTCAGTTAAAACCTAGCACAGCATACAAAGCTAAGGATAGGAAAGATTTTTTTTTTTTTTTAAATTACACACCAATGTTTAACATTATTATACAATCTTTTTTTAAGTACTTAGATTTTTTTATGTATTTTAAGTTTTTATCTCTTCAAGCTTAAAAGTTTATCCAAATTAAATATCCAGATGGCTGCAGGAAAAAAACTATATACATACGTGTGTACCATACTCCTTGAATGTATGAGATCTTACACAGTTAGTGCCATTTATTACACAGACTCAAAATCCAGTCAAAAAGACAGCACAAAACCTCCAAACAAAACATATACACATACACCCATAAACATACACACATACAGTGTATTAACCATCAACAATTAGTATCTGTCTTAATTGTGACTCATCCCCAATTATTCTAATTTATGTCTTAAAATAAACTGCTCCACATTCAAAGTAACATCTTAGGATAAATCCCAATTATATGTGGGGCTGTAAAAAATGTTGTGGACACCATTTTAATTGAGAAACTCTGGTTTATGTTGTGAACATTTGGTAATTAAAATTCTATGATTGATTTTGTTCATATTTGTTTGTTTCCTGACAAGAGCCTGAAGTGTAATTTCACATGTAGCACAGGCATTACTGTTGACTTTACCAGGTATTCTAGCACAGTGTGGCAGCTCTCACCGTCAAAAAGGTTCACTAACACATTTGGTAATGATGGCTCAGGCAGAGGGATCATTTAAAAATGTAAAATAATAGTAAGTCATAAATAACTAATTGTCATTGATAAACATTTTTGATGCAGCCTGATAAACTACTTTTCATTATGCTTGAGATACGTTGTAAAAAGAAAAGGTAATTTATTATTTTGTATTTTGAAAGTGGAGAGGTCTCCTTAATCTAATGGAGTGCACTGAACGCAGGGCAAACCGAAGTAGCAATAGCTGTAAGGGAATTATATGGCTTTTAGATGATTTAGGCTTTAGATTTTATAGCATTTCAAGACAATCAGTTTCTTGTGTAAAAGTTGTTTACAGTGCACTTAAATCTTGCTCCTTGTATTTTGCCGATTATTTACTGGGAGTATTATAGTCCAAGGTTAACTAACTTTTAACTGAACCTGTGTGGTACAAAACACAGCAGCATCCTGTCTTTATAAGGTCAGTCTAATCAGATAAATATTTTCCAGACGTTAAAAAACAGTGTCAGGAAATGCTGCTTCTGAAATGGTGAAATGAATTTGGATGTGGCAAAATAGTTATGGTCAGATATCTACTTTATATTCTTTACAGTGAGGGGATATTCTGGCTTTGAAGTCTGATATTTCATGGCAAGATTATTGATTCCCTTTAACTCCAGCTGTGAATCGGATCAAAGAGAGAAATCATAAGAGAAATACTAAGGACATTTAACTTCATCTAAAGACGCCAGAATCAAACAGAGCCACACTGAAAGTTACTCCTTGACACTTGTGTTTTGTGTTTTGTTCATTACCCATTATATCTGAGGTTCTAGCAGCAAAAAAACATTACAATTGTATACAACGCTTTCTAGAAGACATGGAAGTTGAAGTTAAATGAGCCCATGAATTAAAGCTCCACTACCCGACATTGTTTTCGCCTGGAAACATTGTGCACGTGAGTGTGCTGCAGTCTCTGCCTGTCTTTGACGAGCGTGTACAACCAGAACCAGTAAGCAGGCTACAACTGCCACTAACACCCTGAAGTGATGCTCGTGTTTAGAAATTTCTTAAACCGCTGTAATGCACCTTTAAAGACTTTTTTTTTCTCACAGATGAATCCTGTTACAATAAACTATTACTAATTAAACTGTCAAACTAAATGCAAGTGTAAAAAAAACCTTGTATAAGTGAAGAAAATCAATGAGATAAAAATGTATGTATGTGTTTTTTTTTTTTTTTACTACATAAAAATACAACAGTGCCACTGGTGGAAACTGATGGAATCACCACCAAAAATAACAAGGGATCAAACTATTTCTCAAAACAAATCAATGTTCATCTTCTTTCTCTATTAGATTACCAAACTCTGAATTTAAATGCATTGCAGGCTTAGACAATTTTCCAAACTCAGTCTGGACTCCCAAATTAAATCTATCGCAAAGGAATCACGTTTCTTATTAGACTGAAATCTTATCTACGGGGATCAGTGTTTTCCTGTCTGTCATACAGAGTAGGTCCACACACAAACAGCAGATCAATAAAAAGCTCAGTTTACCACGTTATACAAACACACCCAGCGAAGCATTATTAAGTCTCTCGATGAGATAGTAAAATACATCATAAATATCTCCCAACTGTTGTGCTTTTATTGATAAGCACTCTTGCGTGACATAGTAACTGTTATTGTAAGACAAGTTAGGCCGGTGACCATCTGTTTTTTCAAAGTGATGACCTTGACTTATGAAGACAAACCTGTTCAATCCCAGGACTATGCAGGATATTTCCCTATAACTATTTCCCCCCAAAGGGTCGATATTCAATACTTGTCAGTTGACTCTTGATTATGAATGGTTGTAATTAATGCCCTGCTTGTGTGATGAATGGTTATCATTGTACAGGTTTGTGCCAGCAGCCGTTTACAGTGTTATTCCTCCTTGGCGAGTTCATAGCCTGTGACCCTGTGCTCCACATGTATTTTCTGCCCCCGCCGAGTGACTGCTAATCGATGATCCAAATTGTCCTATACATAAAGAATGATCTGGCAAAGCCTTAAGGTAATGCATCTTCAACAGGACTTGTCACTGGGAATTAATGTATCTTTTCTCCTTTGTTCCTGAAACCAGAATCACTGTATTGGCACAACTATAACTGAGTTACAAAGTGGGAGGAATACATTTGGAGTTCTGAAGTCCTGTACGTTTTCCACAGAGACAGTGATAGATGTATAGTCTTTGGAGCGCTTCCAGTATTTGGATAAAGATCAAAGACTCCAGTCAGGATCACTATTACACAAGATGAAAAATGTGTGGTAAGATATAACTGGTCCTTTGATAAGTACATACCTTTTTTACATATGATGAAAAGACAACCACAAGTCAAACAGCCTCAAGCCTCAAATGTTCTTATAAAGCTGCTGTTGGTAACTGCTGCTGTAGACCACACTGAGAATACCATTTCAAACTTTTCTCATACTTTATAAACCTTTCTCTTGTACATAAGAGACAAGCTGATAGCGATGCACTTAATCCAGGAGATCTGCGCTAGACTCACAAAGAGGGTATTTTTGGAGTTCAGTGGCATTAGGAAACACTTAAATATATAATAGTCTCTCATCTAAAGCATGCAAACAATACCAGATTTTTAAATAATGGCACTTTACATATTACAGGATGCAATTAAAGTTAGAATACCTGATGGAGGAACTCTCTCATGACGGAGTAGTACTGAATTGTTTTTACACCTCAACCAAATGAATCGTTAATTAACAATGTGTAGTTTCTGTGGTCTTTGAACCCAATTATCAGGGAACTAAACTTAGACGGATTTATCTTTGTGGCATAGGTTAATGATGTGTTTTGGATTTTCTTGCCTGTGGATATTCATTGGTATAGATTATAGATTGTTAAATTAAATTTAAAAAGTGGTTAGCTCCTGCCTCACAGCAAGAAGCTTGTGAGTTCAAACCCTGGCCGATCCCTCGTGAGTGGTTGTCTGTTTTTGTCTGTCTCTAAATGTCAGTCCTGCAACTTACTGACCATTGTCCAGGGTGTACCCAGCCTGAGGCCCAAAGTTGCTGTGTTAGGCTCCAGTCATCCGCGACCCCTCATGGGAATAAGCAGAAGAGAATAAATGAATGTTAAATACAGAAGCTATCATAGGATCTGGAAGACATTATGAATGTTCTCCTTGTGGAAAGATAATCCTACAGTGTGTCCTATCAGAAAGGTCTAGTTTTGTCTATTTCATAATTGTGGTTAAATGATTGAATGACTGCAGTAAAACGATTGCTTTATTTCCTTTAAAAGTGTTTGTTTTGCTGCTGGGAGTGTGATATTGTCCTGGGAGCAGTATGGAGCCTCTCACACAGAATGGAATCAGCACTCTTCAAATGAACACTGACACCGTGGTTTATCCCTCCGCCTCAGTAACTTATCAGTCACCATCAGCTGCCCCTTGAGCACCGAGGGAGTGGAAAGGTCATCTGGGATCTACCCCGTGTCTGTCTGTAGATATTGACACCAGCAGAAGGACAGAAACACCCCCAGGTTAAAAAAATGGGTTTAGCATTCTTTGATTTATTCAAATTCCAGACCAGACCTCATAGGACGACTGTAAAAGAAGCTCTTCCACTGCAGACACTGAACTCTACGGATTAAGAGCCCTCTGTTTGGTTTTAAATTAAATGCATCCTGAGTGTGTGTGACTGTGTGTGTTATTACTTTATGATGAAAGGGAGTACAGGGTGATTTTTTGGCAGTGTGCTCAGCAGAGAAGGTTCAAAGGTTTTTCCCCCCAAATGCTTGTGCTACTGCTCCACCGATGACCTCAATTAGCTTGTCGTCTGATACTAACACGTGGAGCCCACATAGACAAGCCCCAGGACGGAGCGACAGCACTGATGGTATAGGATTAGAGACACAAGATCTTGTTCTGTTTAGTTTCATCAGGATAGATAAACCCTAGAGTTAAACAGAAAATGGAGCAGTGCAACAGCATAAAAAAAAAAAAGTAAGGATCATAGCGGCAGTGAAAGAGAGAAGTTCAGATCAAAGCAGGAAATAAAAGTTAGAAGTGACAGAGGACAGATGCTGAGTTGGGAAGAGGGGACTTTCTAAATGAACCAAAAGTATGCATTTGTATAAAAATACTCCAAAAGGACCATGTGTGAAATGTATTTTTCACATTAGATTCACAAATGATAATCAGTTTAGTTGTAATTGGATGTAGCTTACAAATCTAGCTGGGCATCCACGTTTCTGAAGAACATGAATGTAATTAGTAAAGCAGTTCAGCAGAAACCCCAAAAGGAGAAGAAAATCTCTCACTCCATATTATCCAGCATGGCAATGTGAAACAATAGAATAAATGTTCATCTTTGCATGTAAGGGACATTTTATGAAAAGTGCACCACCTGGTATGACCTTGACCACGTGGAAGAAGAAGTCATTAGGCAGGAGCATACTTTAGGAGACATAAAAGCAAACAAACAAACTAATTAACAAACAAAGAAAAAATAAATCTCTGATAAATAAATAAATAAATAAATGGTAGCCATCTTTGAGTCTGTAGGCGTGGTTCAGGTCTGCAGACTCAACCACTCACCATTAAAAACACAGGTCAATTTCTGTGGTGCAGTTTAATATTTTCTTGCCTGAAGTTGTCTGTGAAGGTTCTCGGTCATCCAGGTCATCTTGAAGAAAAGGTTAAATCAAAGGCATCTGGACTTAGTTTTCAAGGCGAAGACATTTTGTCTCTTCTCCAAGAGACTTTGTCAAGTCTGAGTTCAACTGATACGAGAGCTGAGCTTATATCCCTAGAGGGAGGGGTTTGACCTGAAATTAACTCTGATTGGACCAGGCTGTTCTGGTTTTATAGTCATTAACTTGAAAGGGACTCCTGATGGGAGAGTCATTAGGGTCATTAGAGCCGTTAGTGTCACTGCTCCCTTCAGGTGGTAATGTCCTTCTAGAGATAAACTGTTTGGATTTTGAACCTTTCTCTTTTGGTTTTCTAAAGCTCAATAGAATTTCTTTCTATTTGAAAAAAACAGACATCAATACTGAAACTATAAATACCTTCAGTACCAACACTTACACATACCTCACCTAAAAAGACATGTAGACCTATTACACTATTCAAGTTCATATTACATAAAATATATATATATATATTTTATTTGACCTTTGTTTATCCAGGTAAAATGTAGACAAAAACATGTACTGTACAACCTTAACAAACCCTACTGCTTTAGTCTTTCAGTCTGCTGCAGCGGGCAGATGTGTGTCTGCTTCTCTAAAGTGCAACCATGTCGCCACCAATCTTTGTAGATATGAATATGGATAATGTGATTAACTTGCATAACCCCACTTTAACAAAAAAATAATTAAACTGCATTGGCTCAGCAACAGACTGGATTGTTTATAGATTTGCCTAACTTTGAATCAGAAAATGATAACCATAAACGGGAGAGCAGAAAGTGCTTTGGCCTAGAGCCCATCCTTCATATTTTTCCAGTGACAGCCTGGTACAATTAGAAATAAATGACATTAACGTTAAAATATGTCACTAAACGCATTACCTTGTCTGTAATGATGCCATATCCGTTTAAAACTCCTATTCATCATTCTTCTTTTGTTATTGTTTTTGCCTTGATTGCTGTCATTGTTTTCCCGGTGACATAAATTACATTGTGCGACGTAGTGAATGAATGACATTAGCGCAGATATGAAAAACAAAAAGAGGAGCTGGAAGATGAAGGGAGAAGAATGAGTGGGAAGGAGAAGTGGGTGGTGCACAGATGTAGCCGGTCGGAGCAGAGATCTGTCAAACGGCAGGCACACTGAGAAACAGCGCTCTGACCTTCACAGGACAAGCTGCTTCCACTGACAAGAATTTATGCGTGTGCTCACTTTATATTATTGGTTTTGTATAGGATAGAGTAGGTCCGTGTGTACAGCCAGGCGTGAGTATGGATAAGGGCAGTTGGTGTGTGGGGGCTAAATGTGCCGTAGACCTTATGTATACCATAGCGTAAATAAAGTAAAGATTGAGGCTTTTTTCCCTTCATCAGACCCATTTTCTGCCCTCCTCTTCCATCCTGGGCCCTTTCTCTGTTCACCCCCACTCCTCTCTGCTCTCCATGGGAACTCCATTAGACTTATGTTATCTTATCCTGGAAAAACAGCCAAAGCGCCCGCAGTTCAGAGCAATTATTGTACAGCATATCTCAGGAGGTGTTATAAATTAAACGTCTCTCATACACGTTTAGCTTTAAGCAACGGCAAACAAGCAAACGTTAGTAGTACTGTAAGATGCTACAATATACGATAAAAAGGGATGCACCTTACTTCAGAAAAAAATTCAATTTGTAATACAAGTGAGCACCTGGAGCGTGGAATATACCCAAAAGGTCAACATGAAACATTAATAGAGTTCCAACAATCTTAATAAGGATTTATTTTAGAAGAGGTGTATCATTAAACACTGTGTAGGTGGCCTCGGGTTTTTGCAAAATGTGAACATTATGAGGAAAAATGTATTCAATTTGGGACAGATTGTTTATAAAGGATGTCTCTGAAAGGGTGTTTTAATTAAATGTGCCAGAAAGGCTTACTAAGGATGCTGTTCTAGGATACGTCTTTATTAATGCAGGTGAAAAACTGACTGAAACAGAGCTCTGAGATATAAAGTATACAGTCTGTTGTTCATGCAACAAAAGGAGAATGAAAATTATTTACACTTTGAAGAGATACAAAGACCAGCAACAATATTTTAAACATATCCCAACAGTTGCATTCTAAATTGGAAATATATCTAAATGACCAATTTATTCAGTTAAAAGACAAAGGAAGAGTAAAAAGAAGGGCCTCATTAACATCTGCTTGTACAAAAAAAACAAAAAACTTATCTAATACATGTGCATGCTTGGTCTCAAAACAAAGAAAGTTTGCACATTAAAGAAGAAAAGAAGGTAAAACAGTGCTGGAAAAACCACCACTCATAGTCAAATCCTGCTAAATATTGTGAATGTGGAAATACTACAGGTCTGATAAGAGGTTCATTCCATGTATCACTGATTTGCTGAATTGTCACTGAGATACATTTGATTTGGGAGACTGCTTTGGGATGAAAGAAAATAATATTTTCTCTTGATAAGATCATGAGTTAAGCACTGTGCAAGTCGAGATATTTAGGCAGTGAGCGTAGACAACTTGACATAATGAATAAATATGTGCATCTTTTCCACAATATTAAACTGCGCTGTGTATTTTCTGCATTTTATGGTCCTAATTACCAGCGTTGAAACCATATCGGCTCCTCCATGCTTACTCAGCTTGGGTCTTTTCAGTGACTTTTGAGCCTGATGTCGAGTTACTTTACTGCTCCACATTACATAAGTGAATTAAGCCCGGCCCAGTGGGATGAATACAGATGAAGCAGGGACGACACATTCAGGATGCTTTGCGTGCCGCTGCTGTACTTACTGAGGGAATAGTGTAACCTAAACAAATTGCTTCCTTGTAGCTATCCTGCAGTGCTTATGCGGGATAGCTGCACGCGTGGCCAATTCCTACAATAGCCACCACTGCAGGTTCATTTCCAGTGATTTGAATAAATATGTGCTGTGCTGCTCAAAATGTCAAGGAACCTAAATAAATGTATGTACACTATGGGAGCAAAAAAAAACAAAAAAAACACAGTTTGCAGAGTCTGCTTTTTCATTATTGTTTATTATTTTAGGGGTATCTCTTCAGGATATGAATCACTGCTGCTTGGGAGTGCACGTGTGGGGCAGAGTGTGTTTTGTTTTCTTGATTGCAGGACTCCCGCTTTCACAATCTGGATACTTGAGAAGCATCTGCATCTGTGACGGCAGGGATCCACCTGTTGTGAAAGCCAAGAGTACAGACGGACTTGTGAGAGTTTGGACAATATAAGCGACAAATTGCCAGGCACACATACTGTTTGCATCTGATGTGTGGCCATGAAGATCTGCTGGAGATTTGTGGACAGCCTGATAAATGTACTTCTTTATCTGTCACAGTAATACTATTGCCTCAATTCATTTCAGTCTTTGTTATTTAAATGTTGGCAGTGGATAAACCCCTAACTTTCATGTGGGAGACCCAATTTTAAGTCCATAGCATGTTTTTGATTGGGAAATCCCATTTTTTTCTGAAACCAAAACTGGTCATTTAAAATCACAATACTATGAACTAAGAGCGTATGTAAGAACAATACTCAGATTTCAGTGCCATGGGTGGATTTTTTTTACATTTCTTTATCAAGATGTTTTGGAGGAGCCACTTTTTGAAAACTTTGACTGTAACACTACATTACACTATTATTTTATTGTTTTCATTTACAGTAAAATATATCAAAAATATTGCTAAATTCACACTCCAGTGAATAAACTACTAGAATAGCTGTGTCTGAGAGAAATATGTAATAGAGGCTATTGAATCATATTCATCATAATTCATAATTCATAATCATATATAGGCTATTGAAACTAAATCAACATGAAAATATTTCTTAAATTTTTTAAATTGTAGTAGCGAGGTTAAAGAGACACCGGCCACGGGGCGTTCCCTGACATATGATTAGAGATGACTCTAAAAGGGGCCTCTAGCCGCAAACACATACTGTATACGCAGTCACTTGGGCTAAGTTAAAGAGGTTTTCTGCCCTGTAGTTGTCCTTGGGCAATATCATCACAGAGCAAATCAATAGAGCCATCGCTCACAGTGAATGGAAAGCAGGGGAGAGACACTGAGAAATATAGGAAGGGAGGAAGGGGGGAAGGGGGGAAGGGGGGGATTCAGCAAGATGGAGAGGAGAAGCAGGAGAGAGTAATGACTGTGGGGTCAAGGGAGAGGAATGAAGAGCAAAACCAAACATGTCTATGAGAATTTTAGTAACTTTTACAGTATTTTTCTTTTTGAGACACACAAATAACATTCCCAGCTCAAAGTTTGTACAGTGTTCGTTCATTCCTTTTTTGACCACTCATCCTGTTACAGTCGCTGGAGCCTTACCCAGCTGCTTTGGGCATAGTACATTTTAGACTACTGCAAATACAGTGCACGTTACAGAAAGCGACATACCACATTTTCCCCGATTAATGAGCAGGTGGCCTATAGGGTGGTGCACGGGAGCTTAAAACTAATACTTTAATGTGGGAGATCAGAGTTTGTGTATAACTCTCATGGTGGCTAAAGTTAATGCTATTTAAGACAGATGTTCTTGTATTTTGTATTTCTACATTATACAAAGTAATGTTATTTTTTCCTCAAGTTCAAGAAAGGACTACAGTAAATGATTTTCAATATGATTTTTCTCATAAAAAAGTGTTAACACAAAGCCATTAAAACATTCACATATTATTGGTAAATATATATATATATTTTTTAGAGAACGGATACATTACACTTGGGACATAGGGTTGGCAAAGCCAGAAAAGCCAGATAAACTGAAAAGGAAACTGTAGAATGTATCATTATGGGAGTAAGTTAAAGTGAGGAAAGTACAGTCTGAGTCTGGGAGGAGGCTGGCAAGAGCATTTGAAGCAGAGGAGTACAAAAGCCAGCCAGAAACAAAGTGACAAGGATGGATTAACAAAGCAAGAGGGAAGAACAGATGGGAGAAAGAAGTTAGGAAAGGAAGCAAGCATCCAGTATAACTGCAAAGATGATAAGTCCAATCATTAGTCAGAAACGAGAGAGAAAACTTATCAACTGGTGGATACAACAATGAGGAGATCAGGGATGGGAACAGAAATGGACTGGTGTTAGAAAGAGGAATGATGATTGGTGATTAGGCCCAGACCAAAGGTGAACCCGCAATCAATTTTTGTCAGTTTTATGGCATAATGTACATGAATTTATTATGGCCAGTGATCAAATAGTGATGTAATAGCCTCTGTCAACATGGCCAACCGCAGAGGAGTGATAGATCTCTAACTGTAAAATTTACTGCAGCTACACTGACGTTCATTAATAGCTAAAGTCATGAAACATTTAGTTCTTGCAGTATATCATCCAATTTTAAAGTAGCACAAAGTTCATATTTATGTATTGACAGCAGCATTAGAAGGTCAGATTGAGAAAAAAATTAAAAAAGGCTACCATTAAAAGCATTATTTGGATAGTCTAGTTTTACAAAAGCTAGGAAATACATTATTGACCACGTAACTGTGTCTTAGCTGCATGTGTTTCTGACAGTTGTTTCATCCAGGTCATAATCCTATTAAAGGTAACAAAGGATGCATCTGGGCATAGCACGGCATGCCATTTTGAAACCAGCCCGAGTTAATACAAGGTAAAAGGTGTTAATGGTCTGCCTTTGTCCATTTGGAACAAGGATTTTTACAAAGTTAAGCAGGTCATATTCAACTTTTATGTAACTTTAGCTTTGTAGTTAGCTATTATTATATCAGCATGCAGGACAGGCAATGGACAAGCTTCTCTCCATAAAAGATGAAGGTGAAAGTTAATGTAAGCAAGCAGGTTGTGTTGGATCAGAGTTAGCTGATGAGGAGAGTGCGTCACAGGGATGTTTCTAGGCTGGTGTGGTGTAATTGTATCTTGGCGGCCGGATGTAAGGCCAGGCAGGCAGCCGCTCCGTCATCAACTTCATTAACAGGTCCCATGTTAATACAGTGACAAATGGCCTGTGCATGGAAGCGGCTGATTAGATCCGAATAGATCATAGAAGACACAGATTAGCTCATATTAGCCTCATACAGGACCTCTCATTATTATCCAGCTGGCCTTGCTCTTGCTGTGAGATGAGTTTGTCTTTCCCACCACCTCCTCTTCCTCCTCTTCCTCACTTTAGCTATGGGAACACTTGAGGAAGGCCTGTATTAATGTAATCCCTTGCACCTCCATGCACTGCCAGCTCAGCACAGCACAGCCTCCTCCTCAACAATGGGAGTAATGGGAACAGCCCTTAACCTATTATCACGGCTCACTGTTACTCAGAGGGACATTAACCTGTGGAACCCAACATGTACATCTTCCTCACTGTGGCAGTCTGCTACAGTGTGATTTTATTTCTCCATAGTGTGAAAAATCTGATCTAGTGATATTGAATATAAGGTGTATATATATATATATATATATATATATATATATATATATATATATATATATATTTATATATACTGCTATTCCAAGGGATTCTCTATCTTGGAATACATTTAAATCTTAGTAGAAAATTGCCTGTGGAAAAAAAACTGTTGAATCGTACAGCTAATCTTTTTCCCTTGTAAATTAACTAAATGTAATTAACCTACACATCCCTGGGGCATATAATAAAACACATGTCCACACACACACACACTGCTATGTGGCTCATCAAGGAAATGTGCTTCTGTTTTGCATCGATCATAAAGATATACAATCTGCACAGAAAATTCAGTAAAATCAATCTACAAAGATGGTATGGAAATTGACTGATATCAAAGACTTGAATGCAATGATGAAATTAGGAGCACATTGATGAAACGATGAGTTGAAGTTCATGGAGTAATAGGAGGCAAGAATTCAACTTTTAAAATACATTCATCTTGTTAACTGGAGACAGCTCATAAGAGATTAAAATAAAGCACAGGCATCAAGTCTATTGCTTATTTGAAAAATGTATATGTAGACGTATTTTGCACATCCTTCATAAGGAAAAAGCACAAATATCATACATCAAAGTCACATTAATTCAGAATCTCAGCTATAATTATCCAAGACAAACAAAGCTGATTGGCTGTCTTGCTGCTGCAGTGAATGCGCTAAAATACAATTTCGCCAAAACTCATTACATACTCAAGTGAAATGACGTCGCAAATTGCAATAAACAACAGATGTGGTGTTTTACTTAAGATAAATATTTCTACCATGGATGTATTCAACCATCTGCTGGCAAGTACCAATGCTTTGGCTTAAATGTTGTTCTCTAGATGCTAATTTATGTTAGCAATGTCTGTCACAGATTGCATATGAAGGATAACCATTTTTATCTTGATTTCCAACAACTGTAAGTCTGCTTCAAATGTCAAAAGCCATGCCTAACTGTTTTTAAAACTGAATGTAATTTTTGTAAAACGTAATTTAGGTTGATTGGCAACTAGGTTGAGCAATCACAGTCTGTGGTTGAGAAGAGGGACAATTTAGCCGTAACAGGTTGCGCCATCTTATGTTTTTGTGGCACAAAATTGTTTCTGGGTCTAAACTGAATTGAAATTTCTGTCACTGCAAATCCACATTTTACAGTATATGGACTAATTAAATCCTACAATGCAGCTTTATCACATTCATTTAGCCTTTGTAGACATCAGCTGTGTCCCATAATTGTTTGAGTAAAGGATCTAGTGCCTGTCATGCCATCCCCATTAGATCATCATTATTAGATATTTCTATAGTATTACAATGCACTGTATGTGACTGCCACAGAGTCAACAGGGAATTGTCTGAGCTGATAAAATTGAATTTGTGAATAAGAACAAACATATAAACTAGATGTCAACATCCTTGTTTCCCAAACAATCTTGTGTCATATTAGTGATGTCTCGCTGTGACAAGGAGCAACATGACATATAGGCTTGTCAGCAGATTATACAGTCACTTTGCACTGTTGTTTTATCTGCAGAGGCATATGTCAAGTCTGCCTTTCTTTTCTTTTTGTCTGTCTCCATATTTACTCTTATTCAGAAATTACAAAACAAACTGTGCTCCAAGCCGGGGCTTGTTTGCATCTGTTTGTTCATTGCCTTTTGTCTAAACTGCAACAGGTGTTGTGTGCACACCAAAGAAGAGGGAAAGAATATGCTTGTACATTGAAGTGTTTTTGTTTTCAGTTATGTCAGAAGCCTTACACTACACTGTACGATAAAATGAAAGGAAGAAAGAAGCGCAGCTGCAAGCACTCTAACATCTTCACCTTGGGAAACTTTAAATGATTTAAAAGCTCAGAGTCTAACCTCTCATTATGCATCATGTCCTAGTATTGGACCTCATCATTTCTGATAATTGCCCCCATTGGCCAGACTCCGATCTGGCCTATTTTGTCCGATTCTTCTGAGAAATTAAGGCATTCCTCTAGCGACCCTGACCCGTTCCAGGCCTCGTCGTTTGACAGACAGCCCATTAGCAAATCATTGATTGCTTTGGAGTTGGGAATGTGTGAGCCAACCTAATTAGAGCTGAGTCCCTCCTCTCTGAATCTCAATTGAGATCCTTTGAGAGAACAAAAAGTGCAGGCAAATTAGGTCAACCTAATCCGTTGTAAGGCAATCATCATCCGGTGTCCATTATTTACAGTAAATTCCAAACAAGACAAGAGTTTTAATGGAGAGAGAACCACTTAAGATCATGCCTAATACAAAATGCATATAAATCACCTACTATATGTTTAAACACTCAATTACACAGACACATCTACTTGGGAAATGGACATGTATTCCCCGTCATCTACGGTAAATACCGAATTCAAAGTTGCCAGTGATCTTGATTAACACTTGCCTGAGCCACCTGCAGGAGCCTTGGCGCCTCAAAGGGAGGTAATCGAGTGAGTACGTTGGTTAAGTACACATCCATATGCATACATCTCATCGCAAATGAGGGCTTTACTTTGCACACACGCATGCTAAAACACAGCAGGCTCTATAATGGATGCATACCTGATGCGTTATCTCGGAAGTGCCTTTTTGCCAGCAACAGCACTGGCCACTGTTTGAGCTAATGTGTAGAGCTTTCCACCACAGATGGTTCCTTGAATGATTCCACTGTTGCCCTGTCATTAGTCATATTTTCCATCTTCTATCTATTCTCACGCAACAACAAGAATGTATTCCTCTCAGAACTTACCTTGACAGTTTTGGTTTTAATGGCTTTGTGAATTGAATCATGAAAATGCTTGTACTCATGTGGTCACGGGAGTGCTCAAGATGATATTTTACTGCAGGCCAAAATGCTAATAAGACAGCAATGTTGATGATGCCTCTGTTATGAAAAATTGGTGCCAGTGAGGATGACAGTTTATTAGTCTGGCTTGGATTAAAAGGATCTTGTATGTTTGGCAATAAATGAAATCAAACTTGATGTCGTGTAAAATCTCACAGTGGACCTATTTTGTGTATTTATTCTATGTCTCGACATGTCTTTGTGCACTCGTTAAGAATTGGTCGATGGCACAAGTAAATGTTTCCTGTTCTGTTTCCAACCCAAGGTCTTTTTAAGGACACCAACGTAACATGATTTGCTGATCAGACACGGCTCTCTCAGCAGCCCAGAGAAGGAAAAGAAGGCCCGCTGAATATTAAAGCACACTGGTATATGCAAACAGACTTAATGCACTGTTATACTGTTCTAAGCTTACATATACATATTAAAATCTGAGGTCCTATGAAATATAATTAAAAAGAAATGGCTTGTGATGTCTACCTCACTGAGGTAGATTTAAACATTAATATTGAGTTGTAAATGCTTTTGTTGTGTAATAATTTAACATTTAAAAGCATTTCTTTGTTTAGGTGTAAGGCACAGAGCGTAATGTTTTTTAAAAGGAACACTGTTGAAATAAATTAATTAGTAAAGTCTAATACGTTCTCTTGATAATCCTTGACACAGTTCTAAAAAGGGCTGGTCATGAGTGGTTTGAAAGCTTTATGCTCATGGGAGCCTTTGGATTCTAATAGAAAGCATGACTTTCTGGTACATGATGAAGTGGGTAAAAAAATCAAATGATTAAAGGCATCTGGCATTGGGGTTCACACATCTATGGCTGAGATATAAATATATTTCTCAGGAACAATCTTTTTATATCCATTTTGTTTCAACAAAACAAAGACAATCTTAGCCTGTAATTGTAAACTGTATAAACCACACAACAGCTCTCATGTTGTGTGTTTTCTCAGAGCTGCATGTTGCACTAAACTAAACATATATCCACACTGATGTAAAACAGAGCATCCCTATCCTGTTGTTTTTCTGTGTGTTTCAGGGACATTACTGTGCTCTATATACATTACAGGGGCCTGCAATTTGTCCTCAAAAGGAAATGGCAGTAGATGTACACACAACCCCACACATACAAATGCCAAGGGGTGCTGTTGCTTCTAGATAACTTCCTCTCCACAGTCCAGTGTCTTAGTACATCAGGCCGAGCAGAGGGTAAAAAGAACTCAGATGAATGAACCCATGTTGTTTAATTTGTTTCAACTCCAAAGGCAGAGCGCGCCAACAGACCGAATCGTCCCTAAACATTCCCGCTTCTCCACACTTTCGTATCTTCTCATGCTTACCACAAGCCATTCCAGCTTTGCCACGCTTGATTATTTGTCTTCCTTTTTTTTTTTTTTTTACCCCTTGTCTTTCTTTCTTGCTAGTAAACCATGTGCTAAAAGGTGATATTAGCGTCTAGGGTGGCATGCCAAGAATACTAACTCAAAGCTCTCTTGGCATTTCAAGTCCCCAAGTATACGGTACCTGGCTCTGTAATGGCAGATTACTTAGGATTACACCTGCCTCCACCCTCGCCCAAGAAGAAAAGCGCTCAACCTTACTCAAACTGGCAGTTGTTGTTGGCTCACCCCTGAGTTGAACCTCTGTGTGCTCCACAAGTCTTTTTGCAGTGTAATTGGAGTTTGAGTTCAGGGATGAATCATTGATCTGGTTTAATCATGTGGGTTGTGTGTTTTTGGGCGAAACTCTTAGTCTTGGAAACGCAGTACGACGAGGAAGATCAGAGGGGGGTGGTTGGTGAAGGTTACAGCATGGATGGGAGGGGGAAATATAGAAAACATGGGCAGGAGGTGATGAGCGAACAGGAGGAGGGATCTCTCACAGTGACAGAAAGACATGACCCCCGCTATCACACATGAAGGGCTACTTTAATTGGGTTTCTGGTGCCTGCTTAATCCTATTCTCCATATTAATCCTTTACAATGTACATAATAAAAAACAAATAAGCCCGTGGGGGGAGATAGCATTAATAGGGAAACAGTAATACAGATAAAACATTTGGGACACCGGCAGATAAGGGAAAAACTAAGGACGTGTCCCAGTCGTGGATGTCCCCAAGTGCCAAAGGAAGAGGCTTAGGACCACACCAGAGGCTTCCATATGTCCTCCAAGAGATGCATTCTTTATCTTCAATGTTATTGTACAGTGGGACACAGCTTGATTCAGAACAGCAACAGGAGAGAACAAGTTGCCTTGCCCCAAAGGAACATCTAAATGCACCATACTTATATTGTTTATTCCTGCTGTGGAAATGTTCAATGCTCACTCAGTGTCACTGTGACACCCACCAGCTCCTTTTCTATTTAACAATGTGTATCATTTATTTCACACTGCTAATTATTTCTCTGACATACTGGATGTGGATTTGATGGCTTATTCTGAGCTTTGGTTTTGCGCCAAATTTGTAAAATGATGAAGTCATTTTTTTTTTTTTTTTTTTTTTTCTGTATCTATATGCTTTGTAATCTTGTAATCCCAGAAAATCTAGAACAGGCAGTGTTATTTTAAATCAATAGCTACATGATACATTGATGAATACACAAGCAGCTCTCTCTCGTTATTAGCATGTTATTTATGAACAACAATTCTGTTACTGAAACAAATAACACCAATGTATTTTAAGGGTATACATGAAATCATTGATTGTGTTTAACATTCTTGTTAATTAGTAGCTTTTCCCTTGTGTAGTATAGATGATTATTACCTCCATTAAGAGTCGAAAAATTCTCTCCATGTTAACCACTCCCATTATTCTTGCCTGTCTCATTACACCAAAAGTGTAGTTAAAGTGGATGATAGGGAATTCGATTGGACAAAAGGAGTGTAGATATGGATTCTCTAACCTTTGAATTCAAACAGTTAACTGGTCTGGGTTAGCCACAAATCCTGCAGTAGATACATTTATATTTCCTTGTGGTATGGTTATTTTCCCCTTGGCTAGCCGTAGCACATGCCGTGTTTCACTTCCATGCTTTCATTTCACTCAATGTATTTCACATCCTGACCTTTTGTCCAACTTGTGGCTCAAAAAAACATTACAAAACTGTCTTTAAAATACTTGTCCACATCTCAGCGGGTAAATCTTTGACCCCTAAAACCGCCTCTTATGAACCACAGCGGCTCCTCAGCTTCTGAAACTGCTCTTATGCTGAAAACATTACAGCTGAAATTGTTGGTAATTGAATTATATTTAACCAAATAATTAAGATAAGTTCAGTTTAGTTAGACTGATTTAGGCAAAACAGCTGGTGCGCCAAACATCATAGCCGGTTCAGTAACAATAAAAAATCCAGTAAATTAAATTGTTTTGTCCAGGAAATTAATTGACTAAGTAGACGTGCTGGTTTCAAAGATGTCATTTCCAGTTGCCTAATACTCAAGAATATTTTAAGTACAGCGATTTCAACGAACAACTTAATTTTATCCTCTCACTCTTCACTATGAATTATCAAACTGAGGCAGAAAAGGTGGATTCACTTTACACAGTCCATTGATTCTTGCTGTAATAAGCTGTTCCCTAACTAGCTTATTACCATGAACGGTAGCGCTCGGTCATTCAGAACGCCAGCACATTCACACTAACAGACTTTGTAAGGCAATGAAATGAGCAATACTCAATAAAGCCAAATGTGCTAACAAAAACAGAGAAAATACATTTGGAAGCTCTCGGTTTGTTCTTGGCTGTACCTGCCTGGCTCCAACAGGTTCCTGAGGGAGTGTATGTGAGGTGCCATGCAAGTTTAATGCTGTTGGTTTGTGCAATAGAACAAAGCCCATAGTGCTGGTTTTCATCTTCCTCTTTATCGAGCAAGTAGAGCATGTGGAGAAGGAGGAAAGGCCAGAGAATGAAGGAAAACATTTTTTGCTTTTGCCCAACTGTCTTAGATATGTCAGCGAAGTGCGGCCATATCGCACCAGGTCACCCAGCAGGCTGTGAAATAACTTGTTGAGGGAGGTGTGTGCGTGAGACAGTCAGACAGTCAGTGATACCTCTATCTACAGGTCCACCAGAGAAGCCTTTTGATGTCAGCCGATACTGAAATGACCCTGAGGCTTTAGTCTAGGCCAAAAGAGAGAAAACACAAGAGAGACATTTTAGGCATCAGTGGTGCCTGACAAACAAAGAATTATCTCAAAGCTAAAGTAAAATCCCACTGACCAGCTCCTACTCTGAGGACAAAAAGATTTACTGAATGTTCTGCTCTAATGATAGAAAATCAAATCAGGACTGAGTGAAGGGAAGAAGAAGTGCCATCCTTCGCATGAAGCTAAATTAAAATGCACAGTGGATCTTTTTTATGGCGGCTGGCTCTGGCCGTGGTGCTGAAAAGATGTGGTTACACAACGGATAATGTTCTACTTGGACGGCGCAAAAGAAACGGGAATAAATCCTAGAAGAAAATTAAGACTTTAGTGAGCTATTAGCTTTGTGTTGGCCCAACCTGGCAGGGGCAGGGATGGGCAGAGCAGAGAAGGTGCTTAAATATAGCCTTTTACCTCACTAAACAAATGATCACAGCATTTAATTAAAACATCCCATTCTTTTTTTTCTACCTGGCAGTCTCTGGAACTTCCTTGCAATGATCTGACTGCTTTTCAGCAGAGACAGCAGTGACTGGAAACATTTTAACATCTGAAGCTTAAATTTATTTTAATCCAGTGTCAAAAGTCGATGGCCTTTGACTTTTGCTCTTTGTCCATAATTGATCACAAACTGATTTAATTTTGACGATCAGCTTAAAAGGTCACTATGACCTCACAATCACTTTTTATTACTCATTCTACTGCTTTGAAGTAACACCAGAGAAGGTAGTGGGCATTATGTCCCCAGAGCATCAGTAGAAGGACCCTAACTCAATTCAGGTTAAATTGGCATGTTTTTTTGTTATTATCATTATCATCATTAGTGCATGCAGGTCAATGCACAAAACATCAAAGAAGAAAACTGCTTCTAATGTATGGCATTTCAGACAAAGTTAAAGTATTATATTGATTTGTATATCTTGTGCTCATGCATATGGATGTAATTTATGAGCCTAATGTTTGAAGATCCACGTGTAGCATAAACGAAAAGCTGTTATTATTATACTTTTATGTAGAGAGGAGAGCTTATCTTCAAACAGAATCATGAATCAAGAACCTACTGTTGTAATAAATTGAGTCTTAAATTGAAATGATAAAATATAATTGCACAGGAAAATATTTCAATAGCTTTTAGTCTCGATTCTGAATGAAAACATTATGTGCGTATTGTCTGTGGACCCCGAGGAACAGGAAGGAAATGTTACCCGACAAATTGTCATTAAAATTCAGCAAGAGGCAGTCTCCGTGAGAGGTTACATTATTGGCGGGCCGGCGCTTGGTCCCACACACACACACACACACACACACACACACACACACACACACACACACACACACACACACACACACACACACACACAGCGCTCACAGCTGGTGAGCCTTCCTCCAGTGGAGACTGACGGAAGCGGGACGAGCGCTTGGAGCTGCGCGCACCTTCTCCACCTTCTCCTTTTAACCGCGTGTATCTCACTTCAAACTGATATGGCAAGCCGAAAGAAGGACAAACTTTGGCGACCACAAAAGACAGAGAGGAAGAAGGAGGTGTAACTGGGGAAAGTAGAAGTCCGAGGAAAGCGCTGGAGTCGGAGGAAAGAGGGAGCTATGCGCAGTCCAGTCGTCCTGTGTCGCGCGTCGGAGCTGCAGCATGCTGTCTCTCTCTGGACTCTGGAGCTACTGCCTCGCGCCCGGGAGACCTCATCTCCTCTGCTTCACACCCCTGCTGCTGCTGCTTCTGTTCTCCTCCTCCTCTTCATCCCCAGAGCCCTGCTCCCCGCGCACTCAACCCTGCCATATTCTCTCCCGGATCGGACACAGCGTGCGCCTGGGTGCGCTGCTGCCCTCCCGCCAGCCCGCACGGATACAGAACGCTATGAACCGCGCCCTGGCAAGCCTTCGGCACCAGAGCTCAGGGTCCGAGTCTTCTAACAGTGCCACCACTGCGTCCACCCAGAGCCCCCCTCTACTGCCCTTCAATCTCACTCTGGACATGGTGGCCCGGACTCCAGCTGGTGGGGACCCAGCGTCTTTTTCCCGGAGCGCCTGCCAGGACCTGGTGGTCCGAGCGGTGTCCGCTGTGTTGGCGTTCCCCCGAAGCAGAGAAGAGATGATCCAAGTGGAGTTTTTGTCCTCGTTTCTGGAGATCCCCTTTGTGTCCATCCTGGAAGATACAGAGCCCCTCCAGACTAATGTAGGAAAACTGTCTTTTTTCATAAAAGTCAGTTTGGTGTCTTTTAGTTACTTTGTGTAATTTTTCCAGTTCATGACAGAATTTATTACTGACTAATACTGACATATCTTTTGTATGAATGTTTGTGGGTCGGATTACTTATTTGGATTGTGGCTGTAGAAGTAGACAGACATTCAGAATTGGGTTTTAGGTTTAGCTCTCCTGGTGCAATGGCCCATGGATGAGTAAGACAAATATCAAACTTTTTAATTAAAGCCAAAAATTAATGATTAAAAAAGACATTGAGAGAAACATTTTTCATGGTCTTTATTGTTCTAAGAAAAGCCTTGGAAGGCATTATGTCAAGGAATGTCTTCAAAAAGACAGAAAGAACTTCATTTAAGATCTCAGTAAAGTGGCAAATATCAAGGACAGTGGAGTGGATAACACAGCCTTGTGCTTTCTGTGCTTACACATCTGAACACTATTCACTCTATGTACCACCAGCTTCAGTGAGAAATGACACTTAAAGTATCCTTGACTGACCTGTGGCCTGTGGCAGACATTTTGATTTATGAGCTTCAAAACTAACCGCTTTAGCTATAACAGCTGATGGCACAACACAGAAAAACCAGAGAAATACAATACACCTCAGCTTATAAACCCCTGCTAATACAAAAAACACACGCCAAGTTCCATATAGGCTATTAAAGAGAAAAATGTTACACGCCTTAGTGATATTCTGCATATGTTTGTACCGTCAGACAATTCTTTAAAGTGTTAGAACATGAAATAACGTAGGATTCATAAGTGTGTGTGTGTGTGTGTGTGTGTGTGTGTGTGTGTGTGTGTGTGTGTGTGTGTGCCCATGTGCATTAGAAAACGTTTATTGCAGACTCTGTTTATGTGATGTATGAGCGAGGCAAGGTTTGACACATTTCAAAGTGAATCTAAGAGTTAAGATGCATAGACACTGAAGCTGTGGGGAGCCATGACTCCTGTGGCATGTGCTTTTTGTTGGTAACCATCATAAATGTACGTGTTTGAATCCTAGTCAGTGTGTCTGTCATGTCAGAGTTGTTTTGGTAGTCCGTCAGTCAGTCTGCAGTTTGATCCAACTGTATCCAACAGAGCAGCAAGTGCAAATGTCATGCACATGTCTTACATAACGGTCCAAGCACTTGCCAGGTTTAACACACAGGTTTAGTACATGGAACTTATTAGTTTACATTCACAGAACCTAATGGAGCAAAGAACAAAAAGGTAGGCAAAGATCCATAGTTTAAGACTATCCTTGTCCTGTTGCATGTATTTTGTCAGCAATGGATTGCTTCTTCGATTTCAATAAAGTCTGCATGAATGAGAAGTCACACCACTTGACAAATGTGTTGCCAATGCAAACAGATAAGGAGAGATGAAGGAGAGGAAGGGAAGGATGAGGAGGGGGTGGGCCCAAATGGAGAATGGGTTTTTGTTGTTTTAGGCATTTTCTTTTTTTTAAGCTGTGGGAGGCTTTCCAGTTTGTGACTGTGCCAAGCAGGTCGAAAAGAGAAACAACCACAGAATTCATTTCACGGCTTTTCATTTGTTTCAACATCAAATTCACATTTCCATAAAGCTAAAAGTCTGTTGTGGTGAGCTATTGTCCTAATGCAACATAAGTGTGCTTCAGCTTCATATGATATTCACAAAAGAGTTTTTTCCCCCATGTCTCAGGCTACTTTTAGTTCATGGGAACGTGACACGACTGAAATATGTGGCAGCAGCAACAGCTGTTCCTTTGTGAGTGAGATACGGTGTGAGCGAGGTAGAAAAAATGACTAAACACGGAATTTTAAACTACATTTTAAACCTACATCTCTTAAATAAGTCATTATGAGAGAAAAATCTCATGTCACTTAAAACAACTTAAACATTTTTTAAACTTAAAGATGTAGATTTCTACATTGAGTTTATAAAACAGTTAAGTTTAGTGGCTAGCTTAATCTCCAAGACAGAACCCCATGAAAACCCCCATCCTCAAAAATGACTTTTTTGTTTTTCTTTTAATAAAAAGTGTGTGTTATACACTACCGTATGAGTCATGTTGCAGATTTGTTGTCCATAGAGCAAGACCTTTGAGCAGGAGTACAGTGTTTTATTTTTGTCCCTACATGGTTGCAGTTTGAACTGGGACAGTAACCCTGAATAGGACATGACCATTGAGTATCAGTTCACAAGAACAACTGCACTGAAAAAAATAAAATAAAACCCTGAAGCCCAGTTTTTATTTCTGTGTGTCCCATTTGGCCTCTGTACAGCCCAGTGCTAAACCGTTTCAAGTGAACAAGAGACTTGATCTCAAGTACTCAATAAACCACACAATTAAAAAAAGAGTAATCAATAAAACTGATCAAACCAAAGTTGAAAAAGTTATGTTAGTTTAAAGATTCGCCACTCTTTTTTTTCCAAACTGTAAATTGAACAGTGGTTCTAAAAAGCCTGCTTCACAATATAAAAGGATTTGTCAATGACATTTTCGGTCATTTTCTGATATTAGACACAGCCAAGCAATGGGTTAATCAATAAACGTAATCGTTACCATCCTGTCTTAACATCACAGAGTGAACATCTGCAGTGCATTGTAGTTATCTGTTTGTGGCTCTCCAGGGTGTACCTAGGAAGAGAGGCATTGTGGGACATAAATAATAGGAGGTGGGCAGGATCTCAAAAGACACAAGGCAGCAGTGACAGGTGGGAGGGGTCAACACGACGACAAATTGTTTCTGTGCACACCGGGAATACTCACTGGTTTTGACAGCACATAGCAAGACACACAAACACAAGATATCATTCTAATTAAAATTTTTATTTGCATTTTCACATCAGGGGAAGAAGTGCTCTCGTGAGAAGGGGAAGGAACACAGCAGAAACAGGAAACAAAACAAACATCTCAGCCAAAAAAACTGCTGTATCCTTCACACATTGATCCAAAAAGAAGATTTTTTGTTTGTGTTGGGCAAAGGAATGGAGTTTTCCCAGATGCTTTTGAAATTGTGGTAATTTCTCTTCCGGGTATTGGGAATTGAGCCTATTTTTTTTTCCCCCTTCTTCAAGTGAGCACATCCCTTTCCTGGACATCAGAGCCAGGTTGATACACACTGCACCAAAGGGAATCCAGAACACTCTTATAACGCAGCCACAGATCCAGCAACATCTGCCTCTTTCTAAATGACAAGAAAATAATGTTTGTTGATTTTGAAATGTCAAACCAGGTTAAAGGGCACTTGTGTTTTCTGTGTGAAGAAGGGAGCAAAGGCAATTCAAACAAGGTCATTCAAACAAAGGACTGTTCAAGAACTAATTAGTATTTGGCTTCTATTCTTATTTGGCACAGTACTCTTTTTGTATAGCTGATTACTTTTTTTCCCTCGACAACTTAATACAGATTTCCACTTGAAAAGCACTGGTGGGGCATCATACAGCTCATTAAATCACCGCCCATGTAAACTTCTAAACTAAGATACATGGAATCTTAAAGGTGCAGTGGGCGGCGTTAATATAGGCCCATGCTCTACTAAGGCAGTAATGATAAATCTTCCACAGCACTCAAACATAAGGCATTAAAGGCTGCCAAACTTCACCCAGTGTTTGGATGCTAACTCCAATCTCTGGTTGGAATTAAGTATTTTTATTTTCATATGCACAGGAAGTGTCATAATGCTACAAATCTCAGGTTTTGTATACATTTTCTCAAGATCGCGTTGGAACATGATCTATTATTATCTATTATTGTCTATGTGACTATTATGTGATAATAATATATTCCTTTGTTTCTGTAATGTGAGAATTTGGAAAAGACAAAAAAGGTTGAGGGCAGACAGAAAGGACAGTAGGTCAGACTGAGACGGTGAAGAGATCGCTCGTTGGTTTATCTTCTCCTTTCTGCTTACTCAGGCAGAGCTGTGGGACCAGTGTCTAACAGCGGAAGTTCTTATTCCTCCAAACCTACTTAAGTTAATTAGATCCACCGTGCGACCCCTGACTGTAAATCTCTTACACCCATCTATCGCAGGAAGCATGGGAGGAAAGGAGAGAGGGGACATGAGGGGAGATTAAAGGGAGGAAGAACAAATGGGGTTGTGATTTCCATTGGGACTATTAAAAACATTTGGACAGGTTATCTGTTCATCAGTAACTAAAACATTTAACAAACTGAGGGTAATATGGACATTCGATAAGATTCTTGAATATTTGTTGAAGTCTCTGTGTGAAATCTGACTGGTATTCTTTCTCTTTACAGACTAATTACATGTTTACAAGAGAACATGGCTTTTTCTAACCTTGTGCTGCAGCTGGATTTGGCATTTTCCACTTTACTTGTGAAAATCCATCTGCTCCAAGCAAAGTATTTGCATCCGAACCATGGCCAGTGTGTTCAACCATTTTGAACCTAAACATGGCGCAGATTGGATAAAACTGCAGCTAACAAATCCAATCACTGACCAGTTATTCATTTAAAGTACCTGCCCTTTTGTTAACACTTTCAATGGGAGACGGTACTGTGGAGCAGACTTTGTTCTGTGGAGCAGTTCTATCTGGCAGAGTCAAGTTAGGCTTTTTCTTTCTTATCATCGGTCCATAGGAATTAAACACTTTTCTACTGGCTACTTGCAGATGAGTTTCACGCTGCCAAAGTGAACTCACCATGCATGTTCTAATTGTTCTTCTGTGGTTTCTGGCATATAGCATTGACTGCCATCTTGTGATCTGTGGACCGAGACATTTCAACCTGGAGAGACTTAAAACATGAAACAGATAATGGCTGTATTAATGTGATGTTTATTGAATAGCTTTGCATGAATAAAACTTTGGCACTTAGACTCCGATGGGAGAGACATGGTGCGATGTGTGATGGGAGCAGAGCACAGTGATGTACCACTGGTAGAGTTGCCCTATAACTGAAAGGTTCATGGTTTGATTCCCATTCTCCCCAGTTCATACTATTGTTGTGTCCACTCGACCCACCATGCCTCCAGTGGCGTTTCCGCTGTGACACTGATGTATGAATGTGTGTGTGAATGGGTGAATGGAAGCCTAATCTAAAGTGCTATATAAAATCCATTTCATTGTCCATGTTTGCTGGTCTTCCCCCTGAAGCCAAGACACTGGTGGTGGTTAGGCGATGAGAGTGAGCAGATGCTGAGAAGTGGTCTCCGGCGGAGGTGGGGATGGAGGGGAGGAGTGTTGCTGCACGAGCTGAAGACTGAATGAAGAAGATGAGAGGGTGCTTTAAATGAGTGCTGCTTAGCAGTGATTGACTGCAGGAGAGGAACTGCAGCAGGTAGTTGCAGCACCTGTGTGGGCCGATGGGGGTCTTCCACCCTGAATTTGCGATGTCAGCTTAAATTAGCTAAAGCCTTGTATGTGAACAAACACTGATTTTTTCTTTATTATTATTTTTAATGGGAGGGAGGAAGTTTATTAAAATGCCTGTGAATGTGTAGCCAGGACCATATTCTTAGAATAAATTGCTGGCCAGACCAATAAGTGGGCTGTTGTTGTGTGGTACTAGATAATGAGGTGTAATTTACTGGCAATAATTCCAATGGATGTAATTGAAACGCTACACAATTGTGTTTTAAATACCGGCCAGTCTTTTAAAAGCACGTTCCTATCCTAACAATTCAACTTTCACTGATAACAATGCAGAAATTATTTTGTGGATCGTGATTTCTATTCGGGAAATGTATTGGCAACGGGGAGCTGCAGGAAATGGTTTTGCAGATTTCTGAATGTGATTAGGCGAGAAGGGGGGTATGATGTGAATTCATTATATGTCATTCTTCACAGTGCTCCCACAGTTCACAGTTACCTTTTTGCTGCACCTGTATTTAATACAGTTGAAATATACTCTGAAATAATGTCATTACTCTGCAGCTAAACTTCACAAAGGCTAATTTTGAAAGCCTTAGAGTATTTCTCTCTTTTTATAGTTTGGTTCTCTCATTTCTTTAATGTTTTATATTCACCAGAATAGAGAAGGGATATATTTATTCATATTTCACAAAGGCCAGGGCTTTTTCATTTGTATTGATATTATGAGTGCAAAGGCTTATTTGCTTCACATCTACTGTAATATTTGTTTTGTTAATGCACCTTTTTGGAATAAATTGCACATTCATAAAAAGCAATAGGGTCAATTACATGGACCGCAATTCTTACTGTAGTCTAGTGTACAGGTAGCAGTTAAGTAATAGTAAGCTAACCTAGCCTTTGAACTGTTTCTGTTTTAATGAACTATAAAAATCAGATCTTTAATTTCTTTGGTAAATTTCTTCTGTAAATAATCTAGAAGCTAAAAGATGCACATGTTAGTGTATTTGTTCAAATATGTTAATAACCCAGATCTAAACCCAGAAATGTGTTTCTAATTAACATTATTTAACATATCATCAAGCAGCTTGCTCAGTACGTGAAAGAGAAAAATGCTAAACACCATATAGCGCTATGGAAATTTTATGTTTTATCGTGTTGTGGTCATTTATAAGACACAGAAAGTATAGGTCAAGGCAGGAGGCGGGACATATTTTTCAATATGTTCCATATTGCAGGTTTAAATTAGATTTTCTAATAGTATTTATTGATTGAAAAAGCTAATATCACCTATCACCTCTTTATAATAACCTCATAGCTGTGTGGGAGGTGTATGTACTGGAATAACATTTATCTGTTTCATAGGGAGCCACTCTTCCGGACTCTTTCCATCTATCTAGCCTGCATACTGCTTTCATTAAGTCGCCCTCTTTTTAATGACATACCTCATTCTGCTTAGTAAAAGGAAGATTAGTACAGTAAAAACCCAATTTGCCTCTTTGAATGAAATTACATTTTAATCCGGGGACCCTGCTGAATAGGACACACTGTGGCTCAGAGCTAGCCCTGTTCTCAGAGGACACACACTGCACACACGTTTTTTTTTTTTTAGCAAAGGACATAGACCAGTATACACCTGTATATATGCTATCCACACATAAACATCCAGCTTGTTCACTAAAGGTTATTAAGACTAATGAGGCTTTACAAGGCCGTGCAGCCTTTAGTATTTTCCTTTGAGATGATGATGAGGGGATTTGTGCCCACGACCACAGTGGAATAAATAAGTGGGGGACAAAAGTTGCACTGAGCCAGAGCTGCAGGCTGACTGACAGTTAGAGACAAGCAGCCCACTTAATGCAAACAGCTCAGAGCTATTTCTTTATTAGTGTTCTTCTGACGACTGTTGAACGCTGTCTGAGCCAGATTAATTGAGGAGCGGGAGTTACAGCTGTGTCTATATTACCAAAAGAACAGTGGGCTTTTTCATCTGCTATGGTGTTTGCGTTGGCTTGTATTTGGCTAGTTATAGTTGCCTCAAGTGCAACAAATGTGTTGGCTCTGAATCTCTACGGTAAAAAAAAATCTAAGAAAGTCAGATCATAAAGAGGGGGCTGCATGCATAAAAGAAAAGAGCTCTGGTTATTATTATAAGGGGGTTAACTGGAAGATAGAGAAAGATAAGCAAGAATCAAGAAATAATGTATTCATTAAGAAACAGGAATCAGGGAACGTAAAATGTTGAAAAATGTGGTAATGAATATAGAAAAGGAATAAGTGAACAAAGAGGTGAATGGAGTATAAGTGAAATTAAATGAATAGGAAATTTACAACAATGGATCGAGGTATAGACTGTGTTGGTATGACGTTGTTGGGAAAAGTAACCCCCAAAGATACACAAGCAGTAAATTCAGAATAGGAGCATTAGCAATGATGCAATGGCATTATACCACAAGTTGCATTTCTAGATGGATTTATCAGAAAGTGAACAGCAGCAGATTGTCAGAAATTTTGCTGACAGATAGACAAGGCATGCACACAACATTTACCTGGGCAACAGGTTTTTTCATTTGATTTTCTATAACAATTTAACTTTGAATATGTTATTGCATTTTTTTCCATTTTTCCCATAACTGATTTGTGCTTGTTGGGTTTTAAAAACTTAGAAACGAAAGCCCTGTCCGTTTAAAGCATCACAGCAAAAAGGATTGGGGATAATATCGTTCAGTGAAGTTAGGTCTGATCCACACTTGCTGGAAGTATGGATAAAGGGCGTTGTTGCGTGCTTTTGAGAACGTTACTGGAGGATTGGGACACACTACACACTTGTTCCCCTCGGCAGAAGCACACAAGTGTGCAAATGCGTAAACAGGGATAAGGCTTCTCGCTAACAGTGTACCTCAAGGTCATATACTGCTGCCATTTACTGGACAAAAACAAATATTATAGTTTGTTTAGACATAATTCAGCCCTTTTTTGTTTTAGCTTTTTTATCAAGAACTCTCCATTGTCCAATCCAACTGTAGTAAAAGCAGCAAAGTTATTGTATTGTGATGCTTTTATTTTCCCCCTTCACCTATAAAAATTATTCTGAAAGCATGCCACACTGACCTGATCAGTACCGTACTGCTTCAGTGGAAATGTGCCTTAAGGAAACAAAGAACCCAAAAGGAGACATCAGGTGTGGAGATAAGCAGAGCAGTGAGCAGGAAAAAACAATCACACTGTTAGACAAGAGGGATGTGGTGAGAGGCGCACAATCCCAGAAGAGAGTGGGGAAATGAAATAATTACGGCGCACTGAGTAACCAGGAAATGAGGGTAAGGATTAGCCCAAAGATGTCAGGACCAGAAAACATGCCAAAAAATGTAGGTCAACCATTCCTGAAGCGCACATTATATTCTTTCTTACAAATCTGGTCAAAGTGGACAGTGCTGGATCTATTCAGGAAAGACACGTTAGCTATTGAAAGGAATGATTCAGAAAAAGACCATAACGGTTGTGATCAGGATGTCAAAGAAGTCAAAAAGAGAAGAATAATGAAAAGAAAGACAATCTCAAAATCAGAATAGAAGAACTGATGGGAAGAAAACATCTGATAACAGCAAGCCCAGTCAATAAATATCAGCATAGGTCATGGAAAAGATAATCGGGTTCATGGAGACAGCTACAAGTTACGTCCATCAACTAGAACTAGCACATTCATTTATGTCAAAATCTGTCTTCACAATCTGATCTAGTCTGGTGATCGAGTAGGAATGTAGATATCGGAAGTGAAAGTAATTGGAAAACTTTCACAGTGAAGAGAATGAGGAAAACACCAATGATGGGAAAACAATCATTGTGTCAGGAAGGAAAACCAAGGGACTATAGAGGATCGAAACAGGGATAGTGACGGATAGAGGAGACGTCAACAAGTTGTGTTCATCAATCAGATCACAAACCTTTAAGATCCTGCATCAGTCTTTATTTATTAGTTCACTTGTCACTAGCGGTTCTTGTTGTTCACAATAGCATTATATTTAGTAAGTAAGGAGAAATTAGTTAGGGAAGTTGGGGGAAGAGTCCACAAAGCTCAGTAAAGAATAAAAGGAATGGAGGTGTTGCAATGTCTAAACAAGGATCCGTAGAAATCTATATGAGAAACACACATCCTGCTATAATAGTTTCTCTCATATATTTTGTCTCCCAAATCCAAGGACAGACAGGATCAGTGAAGCAAAGAAACAGTGGCACAAGAGCACTGATGATTGGAATTAATGGAGAGAAAAGTTGGGGTGAAAGGGTTGGGAAAAGAGCGATGAAGGGCAAAAACAATCACACTGTCAGGATAGAGGGACACTGTAGGAAAAGACAAGGCTGAATCAAACTGAAGAAATAGACCTACAGTTGTGTTTTTCAGTTTTTTTTCTTTAGTTATAGATAGAGTTTCTTCTAAAAGCTTCTGACATACGTCGATTTAGAATATAGATTTAGTCATAGTTTTATTGAGGTTGACCAATCGAAGAAGCGTGTGCAATCTGATCAATAAGAACAGACTGGGCTTAAAGAGATGTGTTTTAACTGTAAAGTATAATTGCAATAGGTAATATAAAATGAAGTCATAAAGAGGGCAGAAGAATTTGGATACATCGAAGAGTTGATGGAGGGATTGGTGGGAGGAAATGGAGTTATTGAAGCAGGAAGGATGTGTTGAGGTTTAGGCCTCTTCCATCGAGGAGTCTGATGGAGGCAGTTTTATCTAAACTGTGCCGGTTCATTAGAGGATTAGTGAGTGATAACTTGGAGCTATCTGTGATTGAAAACAGCCTCCCACATTCATACACACACCTTTCCAGATAAGTAAATGCACGTGGGCATGTTGTGTCTCACGCTTATGCACATTTGTTGAAAAGACTTCCTCCAAAACAACCTTCCATATTTCCTTGATAGTTAATGTTGGCGATTGCACTGGAGCTGTTTGTTTGTTATTGTGTCACAGGAGGTGACAACTGAGGCAGAACGGTGCAAATCTAGGCCAGGTGGGCTTCAGTGATAAGGCCAGACTTGGAGGTAGCACACACATGCACAAAGCTCTATATAGAAGCTCCCACAGGTCACAGGTGAAAGACAAGCAGAAGGAACGGTAGGTGGAGAGCAAGACAGGTGTGGGAAGGTGAGAAAGACATGTGCCTATGTGAGATTAAACAGATGCTGGCAGATGGTTGCGGGACATGGTTGAGCGGGTGCCAATGCGACAGGTTCGCCAAAACACTTGAGGGTGTAGATGAATCTGGGCTAAATGTCCAGAAATGTGAAAACACCAAACATGTTTTGTATAAGAAGTCAGAAGATGAAAGAACTTAGTGAGCTGAGACAGTAAGAGTGAGGAATTCAGACAGATAGATAAGCAAGTCAACAGATAAAAAAAAAAAAAGTGTGGAAAGTAAAGTGAAGAAAATAAAGTGAAAAGTGAAAAGCCAGGCCACAAGGTGACAAAGAGAAAAGCTGTTGGGGATGAAGTTATGTGAGAGGTGGCTAAGAAGTAGACAGGGGGATTGAAAGATGGTAGACCCCAAGGTAACTTCTGCCTTGCTTCTGGGATATTTATGTAGGGAGTTGGCAAGAAAACAGGGATGATTTAGAGCCCATCTGGATGGGCTTCAACACCACCTGCCCACAGAGGAGAAAGTGTTTGTAAAGAGACATTCACGAGTGATGGAGATGGTCACATGAATTGTTACATTAACTTTTATTAATTGAATTAGCAGAAAAAGGGTTTGCACCGTTGTTAAATAGAAGGCTCAGTTGTTCATAAACATAAACAGAAAGTAATGCTGTTTACAACTATTTTCATGGTTACCCAGTAAATATCATGTCTATCAAGCTTCCAGTGCATGTCTGTTCAATGTACTGAACATTAAATATGGTGGGCATGTTGAAATCAGCTGCACACACAGACACTTACAGTATGATTAGTAGCCCAGACATTCCCAACACTGACAGTGTTACAGATGATGCCACATGACAAAGATCCGTGTCAACCAGTTCAAGATATGGAAAATCTCTCAGCAATTTTTTTGACTGCTCTTAATCCAACAGTAAATATTCATCTTTTTTTTATTGATAATATTCTTCACAGATGTGATGCTGTCTCTAAAGGTTGTTGCAGAAGCTATAGCTTATCTTTGGTCAGCTACCAACATCAGTTACAGTATTTGTAATGACTTGAGAAAGACAACCATTTCTTATTCTTTTTTACTAACTCTTCTTTGCATGTTGTTCAATGCAGTCCAACATATAATTGGATAAAAAACCTATGTAGCCAATAACAATGTGTGCTAGTGTCTGAGTGAGTGACTGAAGTGTAGCTGCTTCCCACTGACAGACTAAACAGTGATTAATTCTGTTGTACAGAGCCAAAGTATTATGCGGCAGGAAAACCAGGGATATGCTCAACCCTTATAACTCAACAATTCATTAACCTCAATAGAACTTACACCAAACAATAAATATCTTCATTAGTTCAAGTTCATTAACTTGCACTCAGCACTTTCTGTCTCCAAAAAACATTCTCTATATAAAGAAGGCTGCATTTACCACAGTCTTAATGTTACAAAGCTAAGAGTCAGCACACCCATTTTACTGATATACTGTATATATATACACTCACCTAAAGGATTATTAGGAACATCATACTAATACTGTGTTTGACCCCCTTTTGCCTTCAGAACTGCTTTAATTCTACATGGCATTGATTCAACAAGGTGCTGAAAGCATTCTTTAGAAATGTTGGCCCACATTGATAGGATAGCATCTTGCAGTTGATGGAGATTTGTGGGATGCACATCCAGGGCACGAAGCTCCCGTTCCACCACATCCCAAAAATGCTCTATTGGGTTGAGCGCTAGTGACTTTTGAAAATGCTTTGTGACATGGTGCATTATCCTGCTGGAAGTAGCCATCAGAGGATGTACATGGTGGTCATAAAGGGATGAACATGGTCAGAAACAATGCTCAGGTCGGCCGTGGCATTTAAACAATTCCCAATTGGCACTAAGGGGCCTAAAGTGTGCCAAGAAAACATCCCCCACACCATTAAACCACCACCACCAGCCTCCACAGTGGTAACAAGGCATGATGAATCCATGTTCTCATTCTGTTTACGCCAAATTCTGATTCTACCATCTGAATGTCTCAACAGAAATCGAGACTCATCAGACCAGTCTTCAACTGTCCAGTTTTGGTGAGCTCGTGCAAATTGTAGCCTCTTTTTCCTCTTTGTAGTGGAGATGAGTGGTACCGGTGGGGTCTTCTGCTGTTGTAGCCCATCCGCCTCAAGGATGTGCGTGTTGTGGCTTCACAAATGCTTTGCTGCATACCTCGGTTGTAACGAGTGGTTATTTCAGTCAAAGTTGCTTCTATCAGCTCAAGTAAGTAAATAAGTAATTTATATTTATATAGCACCTTTCACAGATAATTATCACAAAGTGCTTTACAACAGTGTTTTTTACATGGAGCTTCCACTCACCCCATTTAGACACATTCACTCCTGGGGCAGACAGAGAGGGGGGCTGCCACACAACCAGCACTCACAACCTTCTCCTACCACCACACACCTCTACAGTCACACACATTCATACACCAGTGCTATGGACACTGGAGGCAAGGTGGGTTAAGTGTCTTGCCAAAGGACACAACAACAGTATGAACTGCGGGGCGAGCGGGAATCGAACCTACTACCTTTCGGTTGAAGGACGGCCGCTCTACCACTGAGCCACTGCCGCCCCTCAGTATGGCTGGATGTGATACTGCCCCATTACCCTGTCTACAATTCCACCAGTGGCAACTAGTTTTATTGCAGAAAAAAAAATCACATGTGACCCACGAAGGCTTTTCACTAAAGGGTTAGACCACAATGTAAAAAATAGCCTCAGTTGTAACGAGTGGTTATTTCAGTCAAAGTTGCTCTTCTATCAGTTTGAATCAGTCGGCCCATTCTCCTCTGACCTCTAGCATCAACAAGGCATTTTCTCCCACATGACAGCCACACACTGAATGTTTTTCCATTTTCACACCATTCTTTGTAAACCCTAGAAATGGTTGTGCGTGAAAATCCCAGTAACTGAGTAGATTGTGAAATACTCAGACTGGCCCGTCTGGCACCAACAACCATGTCACGCTCAAAACTGCTTAAATCACTTTTCTTTCCCATTCTGACATTCAGTTTGGAGTTCAGGAGATAGTCTTGACCAGGACCACACCCCTAAATGCACTGAAGCAACTGCCATGTGATTGGTTGATTAGATTCTTGCATTAATGACAAATTAAACAGGTGTTCCTAATAATCTTTTAGGTGAGTGTATATTTATATTCCAACCTGTTCTCATTCCTGATGATGTTTTGTGGCATTTAATGTTAACACACTCAGTTTGCCACATGTCCCATCTGCATGGCTAAGGGTATCCTTTGGGTCAGACTCCATAGCATGTTCCTAAATTTGTGGGTTTTATGATAAATCCAAAACTTTGCCACAAAAAGCTGTGGTTTGCATAACTGACTCCCACAGTGGTTCAGGCACTAAAACAATCTGTCAAAGTCAGAAAATACAAGTGTGGTTGAGTTGAGAAAAGGTTGCCAGTTTGTGCTTTCAGCCTTTTCCTTGTCATAACTAAGTGTTCTTTCTGCCTAAACACAAGCAGTTTAATTTTAACGGCCATTGTCAAAACAAAACACCACAAACATATTGTTCAAAATGCATGTATACTGCAAACCCCTTGTGTATGTGTGTCTGTGAATGCTAACTCACCACATCACTAGAGGACATAAAAGCCCATAGACCAAATGTTGGACATTTTGCCTTGGGGATGTGAGCGGTTTGTTCATTTTAATAAATCAGCGGCACCATGTGATCACTATATCTTCACATATTTCTCACACAGATCCATATCTGGGTGTAGTTGTGCACAAAATGTACAAGCCCATTCTTTTTGAAACGCATCTGGGATCTCCTAGCTGCCATTTACTACAAAGACATATTGCTGCCGATACAATCACTTCCATACAAGCTGTACACTAAAATACAAACTCAGGATGTGACAGTCACTGTTGTACCACACATGGACAGATACGCACCCTCAGTGTCCCGGGGCATACATCACACACACAAGCCTCATTTGTTGGAAGTCAGGTCTGTCTTTCTCTCCTTCACTTTTTGTATTGACCTCTGTGTGTGAGCTGCCTCTCTAAAGCAGCAACGAGCGGAACGGCAGATAAATCCGTAGTGATATTCCAGGCTGAGTGTCGGTGCTGAGGAGAAACATCAAGACGATCTGATATTCATATGCAACACATCCAACACGTAAACACTATTTATGGGCCGGAAGAAGACATGGCATAAGAGATAGAGAGTGAGAACAGTACAGGGAAAAGGAATAAAAAAATATAAAAAGATTGAAGAGTATGGATGTGTGAATGAGCCACACAGACAGTAAGCAAGACAGCATCAGGGTGGTATGACACGCGAAGAAGAGACAGTGAAGTAAAGGTGAAAGAAGTGTGATGGAAAGAGAGAAATGGGACGTGATCAATTTTCCTTGCCCATCGTCCTTCACAAGAAAAGGACATAGCGCCCTCCAGATAGCGCTTCCTGACGCACTTATCTAATGCCAAGTCACACTACAAAGACGGGCAATTTTTCACTCTAATTTTGGTCAGTGGCGTGCATATAGTGCTGTATCTATCCCTTATGCACGCTGGTTTTCCTAAAGGATGACACAATGGAATTATACATATTTAGAACCCTTTAAGCAGTATATTAGATGACCAAGAGCTGGAGGGGGGATCAATTTAGATAAAGTGGTATGTAGCATAGCCTCAAAAACTGATTAAACAATTTCTAGACATTGATACAGATGTGGAAACATGCTAATTTCCCATGTTAAGTGAAGTATCAGTCTCCTTGTGTTAGCTTCTATTACATGTGTTGTAAGTTAAACCTATAATAATAAATCAATGCACAAGGCACAATAGACATCCCCTTTATTCCATATCAATAATTTTGACGAGGAAGTATAAAAACATTTTCCTTTGGCCGTATTTCTCCACTTTTTTGCTGTTTCCTGACCTTTTTGATTGTTTAACCTGCAGCTAATCATAGGTCACAGAAGAAAATACAACAAATCTATATGACAGGTCTACACTTAATTCAAAAGTGGATTTAACTTTTGCAATAAGGACTAAAAGAGTGTGTTATTTATTTGTCTACACTTGGCCTAAACCTGTGCAACTAGTTCTTAATTTATCCAATGCAAAATGTTTTCTGAGGGAGCAGGCAGCAGTAAATCAATAGCTTCAGGCAAAACAGTAGAGACACAATTATAGTTATTTTAATTAAGAAACTGTGAATAGCATTGGGTTTTTATGTTTATGTTGTTTTGTAAGGGAAAAAAAGGGTTAATTTCTTTCAGTTAAATCACAACTGCACCAGCATTGAGGCGTTAAAGTGAAATGTTTCGGCGGACAATTCCAGCAGCAAATGGAGTTATCTTTAGCAGCTCTGCCGTGAGGCCGGATCGTCACGCACAAAAAATTGAACAAGACAAGAAATATTTCAATCCTGACTCGCTATAGAAGTGTAAATTCACATAAACTATTGCTTTAAGGTGTGTGCAATAGAGCATGTGATAATGTGTGTCACTCAAACAATAGATGGAGGGGGACTGTTCGGTCTCGCCCACACGGCCCGGAGAAGCACTTTGTGTTGCTGTTCATACACAGCTGTCTACATCAAGGGAACGCTTTTAAAACTGTGTCAAAAGACATTTTTCCACTAATTTAAACGGTGTGCTGTTTGGGCTTTGATTAATGCCTCTTTGCGCTGGTATGATGTAGAAAGACATGCTCGGAAATACTGTTAAATTGTACAGAATTGATTAATCTCCAATGAATAAAATAATAATCTAAAATACATGTTTTACTTTTACACTTTATGAGAGAATATAAGGATGGCCTGTGTCTTTGTATATAGTTGTGATGTATTGTGTTGATGTGGTAGGGTCTGGCTGGATATGTGTTGTCATCAGATAGTAGTAGTAGTCAGAGTCAAAGTGTAATGTCTGTCGATAAAGAGGGTCATCTTCCCTGTTTGATTTCAGGAAATGAATGCGAGTATATTATATTGATCATTTTCAGGCTCCATAGTTTGAGGTAAAAAGTTTTAACATAACTTAATTAGGTCAACAGAAAGTAAAATTGTTAAGCTATTTTTTTTTTTCTTTTTGCATTGTATTTTTGGAAATTCTGCCTACTCCACCTCGAAATGCAGTTGTGCTTAGGTTATATAATATTACATATTTATCACTTTGGGACAGGCAGCTTAAATGTTGACTACTCATCTCACAGTTCCCTACTGGCAATGAAAAATAAGTTGGTTTCATTTCCTATTAAAGATCAAGCATGAACATTGAAATGTAATGCCCTCAACGTACTTAATGTTTTTTATGCCGACTGAATAAGCAGTTGGGTTTTACATAAAAATCATCAGGGAGACTCCAGAGTCCCTTTGATCTAGCCGCTAGTGTATAGGGTTATCTCATAATGCTGTAATTTTTTATGTTAGTATTTTTGGCAGAAGGAACTCAGCAAAGTCTATGACTCAGCATAGCAATGATTGTATTGGATGCCTCAGTGGCATTCACTCTCTTTGACTTTGTTTAACAGTGCTAATTTTCAAAATGGCACTATAATACGGCTGCAGCCTTCATTGGCAGCCTTGTCAGCTCTGGTTAGGAGATGACAGAGAGACAAGGATGTGTCCAGTCTGCTCATACCAGCGACGTGACCATTTTGTGTCATTTTTAATGATAGCTTGTGACTGGACAGCTCTGGTCCAACATGTGAGCTGCCAAGGTTTTCCCGTCCGTGTCCATTCTCTGCCAGAGTCAGTGTGCATGGCCACATCACTGCGCTGATGTGAAAAATAGTATGTGGTTATGTGAAGTGGTTATGCGCTTTGGCATTTGGTTTGGCCAGATTCTAACAATGCAGCTGTCACATACATTTTTTATTCTGTCACTGTAGACTGTGAGGCATCTATGCTTACTGAACACTGGCCAAAGAAAAACTGTCTTTAGTGCTTATGGTCCAATCTGAATTAATTTATGGCTCAGTCATTATTTGCTTACTTTCTCCATTTGTATAATTAAGAAGAACTTTTTTTATCAGCAAGAATGTGGCTAACATTCTACAAGGTACAATGTGATTTGTGATTTAATTTGCAGAAAAGTTATATGTATTCAGAATGGAAATGACTAGAAAATAATGTAACTGTGTTTTATTACCTTAAAATGAATCTTCTGCAGACATAATAGGTTCAAACATAATTATTTTGCAGGGTGACTTTATTCATAGTAATTTGATCTAATGGTAACATTAATTATGTTCAGGGGATAATGAGATTTTTAACTTAAAAGTTCTAACCAACGGGAAGCACTTCTGTTTCATATTGCATTTCCGTCTAGAGCAGAGCGCTGCCAGACTTGTGCATGACCATATAGTGCAGATGTTAGAGTATCTAGGTCATACGTAAACAAAGCACTAGTCAGTTGAAATTCCTTGCTGGCACTTAGAGGATGAAGTATTGATTTCTTTGCTTTACCTAAATCACTTTGTGATTGACAAGGCCCTGTGTTTTTGAGCCGTCCATCCCATCTACTGTTTATGTCATCGGCATACGTCCACCGTGCACACAGCCGGTGGGTTAACTGAGCTTTTTAAATCAAGATCAGCTGCCTCTTTTCCAAATCTTAATAATATTGCTCTTTTTTTCTCTCTAACGGCGTGCCTGAGATTGCTCTAGTCTAAGTGATTAGTTTGCCGTGGCACAAGTCGCTCAGGGGTAGATTGTCCGTGGAGAATGCAGGGGGTCCTCAGGAGGGAAGCATTCAGTCCTCAAGCTATTTAATTATGAGGGCGCCTTCATTCACCCACAACACTGGCTCACTAACAAACTCCTCTGAGTGCCTTTGATTGATCTGAAGCCATTTCAGGTGGCCGTGAAAAGACAAAGGCAGTGACAAAGGAGCAGGAGGAGGAAGAAGGGAGGAAGGGTGGGAGACAGAAGGGAATAGAAATGGAAGATAGAGGGAGGATACATGGAGCAACAAAGTCATCACAAAGAAATATGTTGAATGAAAAAGCAACATATTTGGCACAAAGAACATTATATCAATATTTAACCAGACATGTGTTATGTTCTGGTCATTTGATTTCAAACATGAACCATTCTTCAGCTAATTATAGAAGGGCTAGTATTTGTAGTTTCAATATTTAAAAGTTAAATTACACAACATGCATCTCCAACGTGCATGTAGCCAAAACACTATTAATTGTGGCATAAAATACTTTCCCTTTTACACCAACAACAAAATGTTCTGTAAACTGAGTGCTACAGAAGTTATACTTTTTTGTGATACAAGATATAGCAGCATGCCAAGGACACCACAATCCCATTAATATCTATATAATACACACTGATGTAATCTTAGAGGTAATCATTTAGAAGATAAAGTTCTACAAACTAATTTTTTGACAGATTTCCTCTCTCTAATTAACAGGGCTCTTGTTGGTTAAACTTAACGCTTACATTTTGCAGTAAATCTTGACACATCTTATTCTGCTCCTACTTCATTTTTGGCGGTTGGTAGTAAGTCAGCTGTAAAGGAAGCAGAGAGAGAAAGGGAGAGGGAATGAGGGATGAAGGCAACAGGCATAGATAGATGACCCGCGGGGTGGGCAGTAGGAGGGACTGTGGTAAGAGTCCCTCCCGGCATTATAGTTTTCTGCACAAACAACATCCCTTGCAAACCACACACTGACCCATGAGGGCACATTAAAGTCCACACACACACTTTGTTAAGCATGGCAGAGGCTTCTACAGTATCAGGGGAGCTGAGATGTGGATACATTTGCATAAGTGGGTATTATACTCTGAGCCGATGGACAGTAGCGATGGCTAAACTAGATAAAGCTTTCATTTACTGCTTTTCTCTCCCTCTCTTTTATTTACCACACACAAAGTCACTGTTACCCTCTTTATTATTTTGGTGTTTATTTTGTTAGTTTTTGTTCTTTTTGTGAACCTAAAATCTCTGTCATCCTGCATGTAGTCCTGTCTCTGTCTCGCTGCAAACATCCATCCAGTGTATTTGTTGTGCACTAAACATTTTCCCTCAACACACCCCTTATCTGCCTTGCTTAACTCAAACTGTGAGAACTTTTTCAATTATCCCTCGCCTCTACCTCTGAGGGTAAGGTACGAAAGGCAGTGTTTTGGCAGGATAAAGATTCTGCGGAGGGGAGTATGGGCTAGTGGGTAGAGGCAGTAAGTAATGGCAGGATGGAAAGTTGAGGGAGAGATTCCGCAGTGACTCCGTTCCAACAAGTCATCTTTCATTTTTACGACTTCAATCAAGTGTCCTTGAAGCTGAAATCCACTCTGATCCCACTCTCCTATTCTAGCTGCAAGGATGTGATACTTTTTATTATGTACCTGTGCTGCTTTTGTAGAAAATTGAAGCGAATGACAAGGTTTCCCAGATATTAACATTTAACATAGCATCATAAAATAGAACAACTAAAGTTAATTTTGCAAATCAGGAAACATGTAAGATGATAATCAGTTAAGCTGGGCATGTGTAGATTTATGTGTACAAATAAATAAATAAAATAAAACACAAAGGCAGGTATTTTGCTGTGGCAACATCAGTTTTGAGGAGCCTGTGGAACAGAAAAGTTGTCCCAGATTCATGTGGCAAATAGCCTATGGGCATGAACACAGGACATGCTGTCACTGCCAGCAGCAGCAAATAGGGAACTGGAGTCACAATAAGTGAATTTTTTAAAGTCATGAAAAGTGCACTCTGGTTAACTCCCTAGAAGTGAATAAATCTCCACTGTTTTGATTTCAGAGTCAAACGAACATATGCTGTAGATTATTAGCGGTGGATCCGTTGGTAATGGTAAATAGTACCTATGCATTTATTGCATACCCTCTTGGGTAATCAAAGTGCATTACCTCATGCACACACAAGCACTCACACATTCACCCTGTGATGGTGCTACCTCTGTAGTCACAGCTGCCCTGGGGCTGACTGACAGAAAGACGTGGCTGCCATACCAACGGCACCAAGTGACCACCACCACAATCACACTAACGCAGTTATACAACAGAGGCACGGACTCTCGAATCCTTTAAGACCATTTATTCATTTATTAAGAATATTATTATTTACTTTAATCAGGGAAAAGCTGTAATTGGCTGAGATACTTATTTATTTTACCACCAATTATACTCCATTTAAAGGTCTAAGCCAGGGCAAAACCAAAACACTTCTTTCAACTTTCATCAAATATATTAAACTCCTGCATATCACTAGAAAACGCCGGCATAATATGGATGGGACATGTAGAACAGTGTGAGAACTACTGCTAAAGAGGAAACTGCAGAAATGCAAAAGTTGCTCTTAACTTTCAATAGAGAAAATTAAAAGAGCTTCAAATTAGGCAAAGTTCTACAAACAATTAAAACTATACATTTATGGAAACTTATTATCCAAGTGTTTCTTTTGTCATTGGCGAGAAGCACATTTTTTTCCCCTCACAATCTTTGCACTGTTCCCCGCTAGTATTCCCTCCAACTATTTTTATTCCCAAACCCTGCTTCAATTCTTTATTCCCGCTGTCTCTATCTTTCTTTTGGCAACTGCAGTTTGTCACCCACAGTGCAATATGGTGCAGATTGGAATCACTTAAGTAGTATCCCCACTGTCTTGCTCTTTAACTGTGTGTGTGTGTGTGTGTGTGTGTGTGTGTGTGTGTGTGTGTGTGTGTGTGTGTGTGTGTGTGTGTGTGTGTGTATGTGTGTATGTGTGTGTGTGTGTGTGTGTGTGTGTGTGTGAAGATAGAGTGAGGCACAATGACAGAGAACTGCACTGGTCGAAGTAACCTTGCCTTGAGATGTCCTGCGTCAAAAAGTCAACTGTCATCTTTGTGTGTGTTCCTGGACAGTTTCAGAGTTATGGGAGTGTGTAATTCCATCTGTCTAACTCACTGGTCTGCAGTGTGTGTGCCTCCTGTTCTCACTTCCTAGTGCCATTTCCATCTTTCTTTTTCCTATTAAGCCTGCACCTTCCCTGCTGTTACAGTTTTTTGTTAGTCTCCATCTCCTTATCACTTTCCCTACCTACTTTGGTCCTTTTGGCCAGTCCATCTCATTTATTTTGTGTTCCGCCCATGCCATTTTTGTGTGCCTCTCATTTCCCACCTGCATGGGATTGCTGTTCAAAGCCATCAAGCCCCGAGCTCATAATACCCTGACCAGAGTTATTTAGCCGCTCTATATGACAGGTAGGGAAATGAAATCGCCACGCTGTACGTGTTCAGATGTGTTTTTCTTTTCTTTCCCCTTTTACTATTTCTCCTTCCCGTTTATGAGATGCTGCTGCAGGGCTATTTTTAGTTAACTGCCACCTTCTCACCGGCTTGTAAAAGCCCTTCGCTAGACATTCACCTAAGCACAAATTCTGTCATGATTGTGGGCTTGATGAATGATATTGATGTCTGGAGTTGTGTTTTGGCATGAATAAAAACACTTCACCCAACCAATTTATCTCCCTCTCTCGATTTCATAGGCATACTTTGTCATTTTTCTAAGTGGGATGGAGAAGTACTTCTAAATTTTCAGCTTATGCATACATTTAATACTTGTCCAGGTGATTGATCAAGCTCTTTTTGTGTACCTCTGATAAAAATGTATGAAAGTACAGCAAAACTAAGTGCTCAGGGACAGTCTTTTAGACCATGTATTAAAAGATCTGAACTAAATATACTAAACTTTTTTACTCTCATCCACGAGTCTTGACTCACTCTCCCATTGTTTACCTCTTGATATGCTATGGTCTTATCTAAGTCTCTGTAAACTCTGGTTAAGTTATGACTTGGTCTTGTTCACTGTGGGCTGAGTACATTATGAGCAAGCGTCAAAGATAAATGCAATTTTAAATGCATTAAAGTTTCAGTAAGTTCTTTACTTTATAGATTCTGCTAGGCACTAGAGGCACTGTGGTCACATAACAGCCAAAGCAACTAAATAAAACTGAAAAGAACCAGAATATTATCTGGCGGTCTAAAGAGATAAATTATTTTTCAGTGCAAAACAAAGTTGAGTGGCAACTGGAGTCAGTGACACGGCAGAAACGGTTGCATTTATTCTCATTATATTGGAAAAAAGCTGAGTATTCTTTATGCTATTGAATGTAAAATAAAACAGTCTACCTCACAAACCATGGATGTGACAAAATAAGTAGGATTGACCAAATTAGGACCAAATTTAATGAAGCATTCGAAGAAAAGACGAAGCACACTCTATTCAGTGATCAGATTATTGTCCAGAGGAGCATAAACCTAACGACTGTGTCAGTCCATTAACGAGCGGTCAGTAATGAGTGGACATTCGCCGATAGCAGGCGGTCTGCCATGCTTGTTTGTTTTCCTTCACAAAATAGCTTCATTACTCAGGAAACACAGTCAGCACAAAGAGTATTCTCTCATCCATGTGACACAGACGGGTTCATTTAGTTAATGCTATATGTCCAGAGTGAAGGCAGTGTCACAAAGCATACTTTTTTCTTACTGAGTTATAGAGCCAAAGTTTTTCTTACTGTTTAGTTGCCCAATGACATTTACATCACAAGGCCTTCTCTAAATCATTTGTCTTTAGTCGTTACAGTCTTGAAGGTGACAGTGCAATCACTCACTGCTGCAAATATTTAGCATCTTAACACTCTGCCCTTTCACAGTCAACGCTGCTATATTATATTAATACAACTTAAATACTAATAAACACTATATGTCCATTGCCATACATTTGTCATTTTACTCATTGTCCCCAAAACAATGACCACAGCCCACTTCATCAAGACATGGACTCCAAAAATCAGATCCATATTTAACGTGTCAACTTAATAAACTGAGAGGAGCTTTGTTATAACTATGATAATATTTTTGTTCACATGGCAGAGCTAATACCATTATGGCTTCTCAGTGAAGATGCATAGAAAGCAAGTTAAATGGGAGTCCTTTTCTACTAATGCACATTGAGAAGTCACTTGTACGTAGTGACTATAGAACCTATGCATAGTAACTGGGCCCATCGTGTTGAAAATAGCTGCAGCACATCCAGCAGAAGAGCTATAGTGTGTGCTGCCAAAGGGCATTTTTCCTGTTTTGCTCACCCGATTATCCATCCTCATGTGTAGTCGTGTTGTGCACAGTCGCAGTTGTGTATGTATGTAACATCCCTGTTGGTCACACCCCACCTCTCGAGCAGGAAACGCTGGATTATTCTCGCTGTAGGGCTCTTCTAACTGTACATTTTCTACCCAAAGATGAATGAACCAGAGGTGCCGATTCCAGAGTTCTTATACTTCATTCACAACATTTTACACACTTTGAAAGGATCTTGTACCACTGCTAGAACCATAAAACTCCTCTGTGGATCAGTTTGGTCATGCACAAAGCCTAGAGGTGACAGAATGGGGTTCAGCTGCTGGGAAAATGTATACATAGTACCTTTTGGAAGCAAAAAATAAAGGATTGGTTGGGTAAAGTGAATGTAAGGTTAGCTGAACACGTCAAAGCTTCTTCATTCAGGCTAAAAACTCTGAAAACTGAAATGGCTCCCTGCAAGACCAAAGTGCTTTTTTTCCTTAGGAATAGTACAACGCAGTCCCCTTTTTTCTGGAGTGCATGTTCGTGTGTGTGCCCAATCTCAGAGCCCCAGCCTAGGTGACACATCAGTCCCAGGAAAGCCAGACTGCCTGATGTTCAAGAATGAAAGATGTGTAAAGTTCTGATGCGTAAATGTCATTTTATCTCCTGGCTATCATTCAAATATGCATTCTCTTCTTCTATCGCTCTTAGGGGTGCAGTTTTACTTCCCCTTCCCGACTCCCTCGCCTGTCAAATGCTTAATCTGATATTAAATGTACTCCCAAATGCTACACTACCCTTCAGAGCTCCCATTTACCTCCAAGACACACGTGTACCTGCCAGCGACACCTCTCCAACCTACGTCTAGCTCCCTGTGTCTCTTAAATATGAGGACATACCTGCCAGAGCCATTGATTTCTTCCCTACATTGACCCACCAGTGCCACAAATCACCTTTTTTTCCCTTTGAGCAGCCTTTCTACAAATGTCAGGTGCAGGGTAGTGGTTGGGGAAAGAGGGAAGGGTGATCGCTGGGGGTGGGTGAACTGGGGATTGAGTGCACACATCAGACATGAGGAGGATTTCACTTTTGCGTGAAATCACGTTATCAGACCGGCACAGGGTATGCTAGCCTGAAGAAGAAAGCCAAGGGAGGTGGGGTGAAGGGAGACAGGGAAAAATATGCTAGACTTGGCTGTGAAAGAATGCACTTTGGAAAAGGTGAGATTTATATAGGTGATTTAGTACTAGAGAGAGCCTTACATTTGGGGCACAACCCTGTTAAAGTGCTCTTTTTGAACGTGTGGTCCGGCCAATAGGATTGGGTGTCAATTTCATGCTTATTTTGTCTTGTACACCAACCTAAACTTCAAAGAGATGTCTCTGATAGAAAGAGAAGCATATAATCATCAACAAAATAAGCGTTCACACATGCTTATTCATAGGATAGTGTTGGCATAATCTCTTTGCTTTGACACGTGACCCTCATTCACAAGTGTGTACTCTTTTAACATGGATACTATTTCTCACAGTGTTTAAATTCTTGCAGAAATGTAAAATATAGGGAGTAATGGCATGCGTTTTCTTTAACCTAGTCTCCAGGAAAAATGGTTACTGTGCAACTTGGAATAACATTTGTAGCACAGTTATACTTGAATTTTACCAACTCTGTTGTGAGCCTTGTGTTGTGTTGTGGCAGGTTGGGGTTGTATGGGTCACAAAACCTGTAGTATTTAATATATATACTACATTGAAGTTACCTTAAGAGGACTTTTGAGTGCAACATTATGGCTAGAAAGGGGTTTATTACATCCTCATATGTCCATAAGCTATGTCAAAGGTGGCATTAATCTGGCTAATCTATCTGTATTACATTTTTAATAAAGCCATCCAAACTATGGCAAAAAGTGACAAAGTATGGTTTGTGAACTACTGGGAAATAGTAGAACCCACAAAACAATGTAGAGGGTGAGCAATAGCATTAATTTAAAAAATATATATGAAAATCCTAAAATGTGGAAAGGTTAGCATCGGACAAAGATGATATGCACATCTTTAATGGTTTGTTCAACATGGCATACATATGTGGAGGGTGTGAAAACAGAAACCATAATATGTCTGTGCAAGGGACTTGGCATATGTCTTCATGAGGGAGTTACACACATATTCAGAGGTATTTATTATTTTGTTTGGTAAAATTAATAATTCATCATTTCTGGCAGCCCACAAACATCATCACAGGAGATTAATATAAAATGTATCTGCCCCACATCCCTGAGTCGACGTGTACCTGCCAGCAAGCGAAAAAGCTATTTGCTATGCCGAACAACCGACAAGCTGAAGACCTACAGTTAAGTTAATTAAATATTAAGTCTTAATCAAAATTAGATTGTTAATCGACCCATGATTATATCTGATATTCTGTGAAATAGCTGCTCTGTATTTGCAAGAGTAAAAGACTGCACAAATGCCGACACATGCATTACTGTTGTAAAGTCTGTGTATGTGTGTGGACAAGGCAGTCTCATTGCACTGTGATGCCCTTTACATGTTTCAATCAACATCAATCAGCACTTGGAATGCATTCTGCTTATTAATTTAGACCGACGAAGGCTGGAGGACATTCACAGATGAGTGCATATTGCAATCCTTTTAGTTTGATTTTAATAGGGTCAAATGCCATTATGCCGCACAGTAACTTTTCTGACCTGCGCACAGTTCTTTACACACAGACGTCCTTTTCAAATATTACAGACTCCCTCTGCTGACCGCTCTAATTAAAACATCACACGTCGCTGAGGCCAATGAAGGAAATCAAGTTTGGCCCCAAAAAGTTCCTCTGATGCTGGCAATCTTTTTTACACAGCTAAATTGTAGGTGACCTTGTAGAGCACTGAGCCGGCATTTATTGAAAGATTTTTGTCGTCTTGTGTTCTTGTCCTTTCTCCTCTAGAGCTAAGGATAACACAAATCTGGTAATCTGGATTTTGTCAAGAAAGGGGTGGTTTGTGGCTCTTAGGCTGGTCTGGGTGTTATCGCTGGCTTTGTTTTAGTCTCACACTCAATTTTAAGTATTGGCACCTTCTCCACATAAAACCAATAGCCTCTTTTAAGGGTGGTTTTGGTGCTGGTTTAGAGGCTAAAATGTCCAAACAAAGAACATCTTAGATCAGCAGCTGGGGTTATAGTATTCAACAGATGATGGTTACTTTTATTTTTCAATTCATTTGAATCTTGAAAATGATAAATTGTGATGAATGATGTTTGACTAGCATTAGCTATACTATATATAACAGGCAACATGAGCTGACGCTATTGAATGTCTTGTCACAATTTGCTGCACTTTTGATCAATGTTGTCAAGTTAATGTATGGATTTAAACCAATATGGAGGATTTGTTGAAATAATTTAATGGCAGGGTCTATAGCCTGTGAACGAGCTTGTCCATGTAAAGATTACATTTTAAAGATGAAGTGTGTAAAATGTTGTTGTATACAGTTAAATGAAATCAGTAATACATTACTTCCTGTTGCTGCAACTGCCCAGAGTGGAGACTGCTGGAGAAGAATTGCATTTATGTTTATGTGAAAGTGAAAGTTAAGGGCATTTTCTTTACTTTAAATTGACTGTGTTCTCTTAAGAGAAGTCACCATATAATGTTCTAAGTGGGCCACCCTTGCTCCTTTGTTGATGATAACGCTATGTTATTTTCCACAACTATGAACTGCTTCAATTATACCCCCTGGCTAGAAGCACTAATGGCAGATAAGTGATTAGGACCTAGTGTAGAGATTTGGCCCATTTACTTGATGCAGCAATTAATACTGCAGCCGAGGTAACACAGAGCCAGATTAGTAGCGTCATTGTCTATGCCTTAAGGGAAACGGACAAAAGCCCAGAAATGTTAAAATGACTGCATTTGTAACTAGTCTTAAAGTTCTTTTGGAAAATAACATTTTTTTCAATAAAGTAAAAGAAAAAAAAATCCTTTTATGTCCCAAAGTGAGTGCATTGTCTGTATTTTAAATTTAGTAAGTAACTTGTTAAGAATAAAACATTTAAAAGTAATTGCTTCTTCATTGTTGCAGACTCATTTAATGGCATTTCAATTATAATAGCTGGAATTAAACCAAATCAAAAATGACAGAACAATGAATTAACATCAGTGCTGCTGTGCTCCCAATTACATTACATAACCATATTGTGCCGTGAAAGAGAAAACTTTTTTGTTTTCTTGTCTGTGTTGCCTGATGAACAATAACCTGTCTGATCCCAACAGACTAAATTATTTTTTTTTATTTGTAGGCTAATGTAGGTTAGCCTGGCCAGCCAGACTGCTTTATAGAATGAAAAAGCAGTCTGGCTGGCCAGGCTAAACGTAGGTGTGTATGCACCAAAACAAGTCCAATACATACATCATTTTCATGTTACCTAGCTCTTATTACCTAGGTCTTAGTCTGCTTCAGTTGTAACTACAAGGTTTATATTTTGTCATAGTGTTTGAATCTGTTTCTAACTGAATGATGGAAGCCTTGAGGAAAGTTTATTTCTTTTTCTTTTTTTGCCGACTCAAACATTCTCGGCTGACTCTGGTCTTTCTGTGAGGAGTCTGCATGTCCTCCACGTGTTACCATGGGTTTTCTCCGGGTACTCCGGCTTCCTCCCACCGTCCAAAGACATGCATGTACAGGTTAATTGGCAACTCTAAAGTGTCCCTAGTTAATGAATGTGAGAGTGAATGGTTGCCTGTCACTGTCTATGTCTAAATGTCAGCCCTGCGACAAACTGGCCACTGTCCAGGGTGTACCCCGCCTCAGGCCCAAAGCTTCTGTGATAGGCTCCAGTCACCCGCGACCCCTAACGGGACAAAGCGGTAGAAAATGAATGAATGAACTACAAACAAGCCAGACTGTATCCTTCGGTTTACCCACAGCTTCTTGATGCAGTATTCTGGCTGCTGTCTTGTTATAAGTATATGCAGGAACACTCATCCAAACTACTAATGGCACATGCACAACCAAAGGGACTCAGGGGCTAAGTTAAGTGCAAGGTTCACATAATATTATGTGTGATTTGTTTTTTTAAGTCTGCACCAACCCCCAGAGAATGATAAGTACACCACTTTAGGCCTGGAAAATTCCTTGTGCTTTTAATGGGTTCCTTAAGTGAGCAAAGTGATGGTTTATTGTTGTGTTAAATACAGTTATATTATACCTGCAGCAGAAATCTAGCATGTCAGAGCAGACTGGGAGATGTGAAAAGAGCAATGTGTTGTTTTGACTTTTGAAAAGAATGTTCAAATTTGACACAAAAGTGTAGTTATATAAATCAGTGATTTTGCACAGTGGTTAGCTGATTGAATCTGCAGAACACTGGAGCGCACAGATAACTTTTTGTGACAGCTACACAATGTATAAAAGTAAAAAAGGCTTGTTTTTCTTAGAAGAGATAATATTTCAAACCTTTATATACAGTACAGGTTGGACCCTCATATCAGCACAAGTCAGAATGGCATACAAGAAATCTAAACAAGCCAACCATGAGTTCAATTCGGAATACAATGAAGATGACAAATTTTGACTTTTTACTTTAATCGGATGCTTTTCAAACAATACCGCCTTTACCTTACACTTTTTGAGGTTCACACATAAAACATGAGAACAATCTCTGTATACAATTCAGTAACACTGCCATTACCGTAAAGTTTATAAAGGTGGGAAAATTTTGGAAACTTTCCTCATAACTCACTATCTTTAAATCTCTGTAGTGTGGTTAATAAATACATGTTATATATTGTATAAAAAAAACACCCCAAAATCAAGTTTTATGCTTATCAAATGCTCATTTTTAGTGGAATTACTTTGAGATACAAATTGCAATCTTGCATTGATTTATATTAGCAGCATAATAGTTGAGTTAATCTGGTGAGCCAAGCATGGTGACTTTCTAGCAAAGTATAGGTGTGAATAGTGAAACTATACTCACATAAAATGCCTAAAGAGTCCTTGAGCAAGGCACTTAACCTGTAAAGCTGCTCAGTGGTCAAGGTCTGCTCGTGCTGCAGCTGTCTGTTTATGAATGAGCAAATGTATTAATGTCAGCCAGAGCAGGTTTTATAATAACATGCATGCTCAGCATACTGACATCCAGGGATAAAGAAAGGGTTTAAATATAGACATAGAAAGTAGCCACTGTAGAAACACACAACAGAATCTGCTGCAATAATCCTCTCTTAGGAGTTATTCTTTGGAAATATGAGCATTAGCATTTTATTCACAGTTTATTGGCGAACAGAGCTAATGACAGGCCCAGATGCACTAAATTTATGTGGGCATACACCTTATGTCTGACCATGTGGCAGCTGCAGGAAAGCAGTTTTAACAGAACCTGTATCTCACATGTGCAGCTTTAGCCTATATCGCTTATAATATATCAAGTTAATAGCTGAAGAAACAGCTTCAAGGAATTGCTTCAAGGTAAGTTTGGCTATTATAATAGTTGAAATAAAGTAGTGGGTAACTATAAAAATAAACACAGCTCTGTTTGAAATTGAACCTGCAGAAAATGCTGGCGGTCACCATTTATTGATTTTGTCTATTTAGTATCTCCACAGGTCACTTTCTTCATTAATGAATTGTTTTTGTCACATTCTATAAGTGAGTTTTAATATATCAAGGGATAGGATTTAAACCCATGAACCTCTGTAATTTAGATTTGAAATAATTGAAAAAATTCTTATAATATAAAAACCTCAGATCTATGAGTTTTGCACCCAAAAGCACTAGTATCTGATTAATGTGAGTGGGGACAGGGGCTTGGCCTGAAAGCTCCACTGGAGGCATCTTGTGGGCAACCTCCTTCATCACTTTTTCAAACATTTGCCCATAAAATCTCCAGATATTCCTATTGGCTGCATCTGGTGTCCCAGGTCCACCCTACCCTGTCTTACAGTGGACTACCCTCTCCATATCCATTAGGCCGCGTGAAAGCGGAGTTTACAATTACACCTCTGCAGTTACTAGTCTGAAGCCACTGGGGTAATTTTTTCTCATCATCGTAATAATTGCACACCAACAGTATTAGTATTGATTTTTAGCATTGATCTTTTTAGTTAGCTAATTGGTTAGCCTAAGTTTGCAAGGACTTGCTTGAGGTCAATAACAACAATCACTATTATTTTCAACAATAGAAGTTGACCTTAAATTTTTCTCAGTATACCAACAGTTCAAGTAATAATATACTTCTTTAAGATTCTTGTCCTTTTGCTATCTTTTGTGCATTTGACTAAAAATAAAAGTTGACGGTAAGAAGAAATCGAGAATCTGAAACTGTCCCCTACTCTCCTGATTGTAGGTATGATGTGGTACAAGGACTGGACAACCACAGAAAAGGACATTTCATTTTCTGTGAAAAGCAAGTATACATATTTGGTAAACAACACTTTTCCAGGCACAGGTTATTTGATGGTTCATTTTCTAAAGATATATTAATCTGAAATGTGTCCATTTTAAGACAAAGCAAACTTTGTGTTGTCCTTTAAAACTGAACTTTTTGGATTTTCAACCCATATGGCCACAACTAAATACTCAGTATTGGATATTTCAACAGTGGGTTGTTTCTAAAACAAAAAGGCTCTGTGTCTGACACAAGTAGACGAAAATGGCCCCTCACTTGCCTGTAGTAAAGTGTAGACATTTCTGGTGTAGACAGGGTGTTGCTTGTCATAAGCATTACCCCAGATTCAGATTAGAGTCTATTAGTTTCTTTGTTCACTTCTTCCTGCTTCTCTATTGTTTCCAAATTCTGTCCCTTGTCCCTAATTAGCCCCTTTATTCACTTAAAATAGTCTTTTTTTCCACAGTTATATTTGGCGCCTTCATCTTGTCATCATCTCTCCCTTATAGAGATGGATGAAACGGGATATCGGGGAGCTCAGTTGATAGTCCGAAGCAAGGCAGGTCATTTACTTACTGCCAAGTCATCCATCCTAGAACACACACACACTCTTTTGCATGGGCACATTTGGACTAAATGACTTTCGTCTCGCTAGGTGTGTTATTTCACTCCTGGGAAGTCTGCTCTGTTTCAGTATTCACCACGACTCGACTAAAGGGATATTTGATATTAAAAAGTTGTTTGGTGGTACACTCAACAAAATAAACATACTAAGAAATATCACACTGGCTCAGACACGTACCCTGTGCCCAAAGCTCTAGACACCTCATTACTGGCTTGGTGTGCTTTCTTCACTGGGGTGTTGTGAATAAATGTTCCACCCCTGAAGTTTTGCAGTTTGTGGCAACATTCCCTGAGGCCCGACTGTTAATGACATCACGCCACTCTACATCGGTGCTTTGGGAACGCTTTGTATCATTCTCCTGGTAAATAAAATAATTTTGTGGTCTCATTGGTCCTTCTGCCTGCTGGTGGAATTACATGTCGGAGTGAGGTTATTTTGTAACCTGACAGGCTCCAAAAACAGCTCATTTTACCCCCCAATATGACGGCATGATTACAGCAAGCGCTCGATACAACCTCCAGCTGGTTAGCAACACGCAAAGACAGAAAGATGAAATAGAGCTGCAGAGAGGTAAAGAGCGTTATCATCTCAGAAAATCAAGGTGAAGGAAGGTGTTTGAGAAGGAAGCACTCTGCCGTGAAGTCTTGGTTATTGACAGATGCGCGCTGTAATCAGAATAAGGCTGTATGCACAAGCTACTGTAGAGCGGATGGATGAGTTAGGGGAAAAAATGCGATTACAGTGGCAATCATAACTCAGATTAGCCTTCCTGTGTACCTCACCCGACTGTTCAACACAGGAATCAATCACCATCACATTCACTATGCCGCCTCATATTGCACCCAGGGCCGCACCAAGAGCACAAATATTATTCTCTCCGGCAGAGAAAACAACATTGTCTATAGAGCAAGGACAACAATCGCTCTCTTTAATAAATAACAGCAGCTATTATCATCGTAAATAGTGAGGGGCCAGAGGCTGTTTGTAGGGGGAGGATGATACATGAATCCATTCAGCATATTTGGGCTGTGGGCTTGTATCTCTGCAATGAAGGGAATCAAAGAGGCTTCTGACAAAAGAGGCGCCGATGCAGCGTGCTGAGATGACAGCCTTCACCGATGCTAGCGGTGCACTCAGCACTAACACCGGCTGACTAGAGACCTGACTAACCAGTCTAGAACAGCACATTCAGTGCCCCCCACTGTTCGCTCGATCTGATTATTATTGATGACACCAGGACATTCTAGGGCCCACTGAGGCTCATTAAATCACAAGGAAGCTGATAATGAAAGTGAACACTTTGTGCTGGATTACTTAATTTAGTCTTCACCCCTATGAAGCATTAGCATACTTTGATATGTACTTGTCTTTTAGTTATTCCCTCTGGAAGGCCTTTTGATTAAACATGATTCTAAAATCCTGTAGCAAATTTTATTGAATGCTAAAATCCCCCAAAAGACGACAAAAGTGATGACTTTGCCTGTGATTGTTGGTCTTAATATGTGTTTTAGTGTGCAGCATGCATCTCTATGCTCCAGGGTAAAAAATGCTATGTTGTGTGTTTTGATTGTATAAATTAATTTTTGCTGCATGCTGAGAACAAAATTCAATCAAATGGTTTGTAAACTAGAGACAAACACATTTGTTCACTCAAACACTTGCATATATAGAGATAAATTGAAGTATTTACATGCACCTACACATGGGCTCATATTGGCTTCTACGGTTGGTTTGACTCCACTGTTAAAACTGACTGAATCCCATTTTCTCTCAGCTTTTTTCTCCCATTCACAATGATCCCCATAAACCCAGAGGCTGAAGGAACGTGGCCGCTACAGACTTTTATGACTTTCTTCACAATCGTTCAGGAGTACAATAGTATTTTTATAACGCTACAGTACAGCACCCCAATGATGCCTTTCTGAACCCCACACCACCAGCAAACTAACAAGGCCCTTATGTTTAATGGACTCGACACACTTTATCTCTCCAACCTCTAGCAGTCGCCAAATTGTCACAGCTATGAGCATGCGACAGTGTCAGGTGGCTATTTTTTCTCTCCTACAATGGGACCTAATTCAAAATGTGTTTTACACTTTTGTATGCTGTTTCACTGCGTTCCCAGTGGACCTCGAGATGCTCCATACTTTTTGCTGCCTCGCTGTATGTGATGAGGCGACAGTGTAATGAGATTGAGTCAAGGTATTTTTTGCATATATATGTGTCAATCAAAAACACATGGCTCCATCTGCATCAGCTGTTAACTGTGAAACAAGATTTAGTCTCTTTTCACTCTTTGGCCAGTTCTATGGTGGTGACTAATAGTGTGTATCTTTGCGCTTATCATTGTGTTTCTCTGAGCCAACAGGCTGTTATGCTTAGATAACCATAGTCATTTGCTGCGTTAAGTGGCTGATTGCTTCACTGTCGCATGCCACTGTGTGTGTGTGGCACACTTTTATGCATGTGTAGCCACATAAATGTAATTTTCTGCTCTTGCCTTTGTGTGTATTATGTGCTTTTGCCGCAAATGTGTGTAATGTTGGCAGGCGCTTTCAGTCAGTGAGCTTAGCACCAGTCGCCTGCAGCATGGCTGAGTGAGATTAAAGTCACCCGTATTACACATACTGCCAGAAGATGTAAGAAAATTAGGAGAAAATTAAACAATGCTATTTGCATACAATTACACAACTGCACAGAAAACTGCGCGCTTAGCCACTGTCTGGTCGGCTAAGTAGTGCTGCTAAGCGTTGGCATATTAACTATGCAAACAGCTCTAGCTGGCCTTATTCAATCACTGTTTATTTGGATTGCGAGAAAAGTCGGTATAAAGAATCACACACATTCTACTGCTTTATTTATTCACAAACAGATTAACCCAGCATCAGCCGTCGTATTTCTTTCATCTATCATCATTAAAGCAATTCTTAAATGAGTGAACAAGCTGTAATGTTCACTCCAAAGAGCTAACTCAGGGATGTATCAAATGTATTGGACACAGACAGCAAAGGGACAAACTTTTAGAGCCACAGGGGAGAACAATGAGCAAGCCTGACCCTAGAATTAAAGGGATTATTTAGTTTTTACTGTTATTACCCTACATTAATATGTGTTTGAATTATACTCTACCCAAATATTTAATTTTCAAAGGCGAAAAATACAAATATCCGTGCCTGCATAAAATTGTACTTTCCAAAAATTATGTGATTGGCTGTTGGGGCCCCTTCCAGCAATTGTCTGGTTTGTCTAATTCAACACCTCTGGGTATAAAGATGGACATTGAGCAAAACAATATATATTATTTTGTTTGCCATGGTTAAGAATGTCAGCAGTTTTTCAAACATAGTTTTTCAATGTTGCAGGAAAATGCAGTACCAGTGGCCCCTTGGCAGAAAGGCAACGTGGCCCAGTGGAATTGCAGCATTCAAGCGTATGAGTATATCCTTGATGAAATGACATAAAGTGTAGTTGGTCTCATTTTTGGCAAAGATTTGGGCTTGTTATTCCTGCATAAACAGACACAGTTTGTGAATTATATTTAGATTATGCAGGAGCTAATGCTAATAAGTGTGTGATGTTGTTTGCTCTTTTGACAGGAGACACGCTCACAGCTGCAGGTTAACACAAATTGGAGGTTGGATTTGAATGTGCGCACACGAGCCTTCTACATGAGCTTTGATATTTGAGTCTGACATCCACATTATGATACAAATGCTTTTCATCTAAGGTGTGCTCCCTGCTGAGAACAGTCCCCTTTCACCTTCGGATATTAAACCACATATCAATATCTCTTCCATCTCAAACATATATTCACATCCGCAACCTCTCCTTCATCCTATCACTCTTTTGATCCTCCCGACATACAGCCAGCTCACCTGGTGACAGCGTCTGGTGAAATATTAATGTGTGCAGTGGAGTGTAGTTGTTTGGAGTCTTGCCCCGACCATGAGCTTTGTTTCTGGACAGAGCAGGAGCTAAGCAGCCATTGAAAGGTCCAGGCTGAGTTCCATGCAGCTGGACATAACAGCGAGGACAAATCCAACTGATGCAAATGATTCATGGCCACATTGTTAAGCCCGTCTGGGACCGCACTGAGCTTGCCCAATAATTCAAGATGCTGTGAGATCCCTTGCCCCAAGCAGTGGAGTTGAGATATTTTCAAAACTCTTTAGCCTCCACTAAAAACCTCCCAGCGCTTACATGCCTCCAACTTCAACTTCCTTTTTCTAATAAGCTCAGAAACTCCAGGAGCAGGCTTTTTTGTTCAGAGAAATCTTTTCTTGTTTTTTCGCATACAGTTTCATACTTCTCCAAATGTTGATGCTTTTCGTATAGAAGCCTAAATAAGGAATGAGCTTAGTAACTTGGAGACTCTCCCGCCTGTTGTGATTCAATGCACTCCTGTCGGTTTGCTTACTCCACATTGCCCAAAGATCCCAGTGGGTTTACGCTCAAGTATTCACACCACGCCATGTTTGTACTGCATCTGTGTTCTCACAAAGGGGCCCTGTGTGTTTGCATGTGTGTGTGTGTGTGTGTGTGGGTGTGTGTGTGTGTAAGCCTGTCTTTTTGGGTTAGCGGTGGTTTACTGCATGTTCACGTACACATGCATGTGTTATTTGCAAAAATCTTCAGACCAGGCCATCAAACAAATGGCACCTGCAATTTTGTTTGGTGTAGAGGCACCCGTATGGTTCAAGGTTTCTCATTTGCAGATGTGTGAGAGGGGTATGGATTTTATATTTTACTCTAGAATAATGCTGACATTCCTTTCAGCTGTGCTTATCTTGCATCCTTAGTTCTGAGAGGCTCTAACCTTGTGCGCACAGATGGAGCTTTTACCTGGGAATATATAAAAAAAAAAAAGATAAGAGTGTACAGATAAAAATTCCACTATACCTCCACACGCCCTGAGGGATTGTACACAGGGCCTAAATGTGAACCAATAAAATATTACTGGTGTTGGCAAACTATCTTGGTACTGTTTGGTTAAGGTGCACCTTGTGGCCCTAAAGATATTTAAAACCCAGCCTTCTTCCACTACATTTTACAAGAAACTGCCAATAGAACTAGTTTAGTGTGAGACACCTTTTTTAGATGAGAAAATTCTTAATACGTTTCCTTAAGCTGTGGTGTCAGACCACCATTTCTAAATAATTAATCAAACTTAAAACTCCTAATGATTTACAAAAAGGAATGATGCCAGTTTAAACCTGATACATTTAAATGAAAAAAACAGCAAAGTTTACAGACATGAGACAGAATGAATAAATTTACATTTGAATTTAGGTATTATTTTCAGACCGTTTTAGTTATTTCTATAAATTTCAGAAATAAATGTTCCCTTTAGTCAATTTTTTTTTCCGTTTTAACTTTCTGCTATGTTTCTTGTTACTTTAGGCTGGACCAAATTTCATCTGCTTTGGGCGTGAGGCAAGGTACACTCAATCTCCAGTTAGTTGTAGGGCTAACACTTAGAGACAAACAACTATTCACTCCAATATTCACTGACTACAGACCTTTTAGAGTCACCTACAAACGCATGACCTTATGACCTCCCTGCCACTCTGCACCCCATGAAAAATGTAATTTCTTGTTTAAATGTTAAACTGCTTCAGCCAAAGCACTAGTGAGTCATAATAATTGGAGACATTTCTATACACTTTGAAATCTGTCAGAAGCATTTGAGCACAAGTACACTTATACAAACATACATTATACATACATACATTACAGACACATACAGTGAATCTGTTGTGCAGCACACAAAAGCTATAGCTGCCAACTTGTTTCCAGACTTACCTTCCTGATGGATTAAGCTGGAGTGGCAGGGATTTTATTGTTGTTAAAACAGCAAAGTGCTCCAAATGTTATAGGATGTTGTCATTGTTGCAGCCAAACAAATAACAAATGGCAGAAATGCTCCAGTGCACAAAGCTGCTTTTCCTAACACACATTTTAGTGATTTTTTATAGTAACTAGGCTGTTTAATATTATTTTTGTATCTTAAAGGCATTCTCTATGGGATTTCACCAAGACAATGTACAATAGTAATCCCTCTTAATCATTATGGCTCACTAGAAATGGGTTTCAGGGCATACAGTATATATTAAGCTTCCAGCTTCTCATCCAATCACAGCTCACACATACCTCTCTGACAGTGCTGCATACGGTGGACCTGACAGTTATTATACAGTTTCATTTGCATTAAACAAAATCACAGAACATGTCCCCATGCACCAGAGCTGTTATTTATTTGGTTGTGTCTTTTGTATTCTGATTACATATAGCAATAGCCCAATGGATTTTCAAAATTCATTGTAAAATTTTGTAGGTGACATTGGAAACTGTTTGAACTATATTCTCAGTAATGTAAATGCCTCAAAAAACCATTGCACAACTAAATTAATTTTGTTTCTACATTTTTAAGCTGGGTTTGCTCACAAACAGCAAGTCCCTGCAAAAAAAGAAAAAAAAGAAAAAATTAATAAATAAAAACACACCACTACACCCCTCTCCTTTAATATTAGGAAGGCTCTCTTGTGGATTACTCAATCATTGGAATTAATGAAACATCAAGTGGCTGTAAGCAAGTAATGTCTTTTCACATTTTTTCACAGTCCACTTTAGAGCTTTTAATTCCCTTCTTTGCAGTGCACTTTCACGTGTTATAGTGTAGAGCTCGTATCTTCAAAGCCTCCTATCACCTTATCTCTTCACAACCACATCATGTCTCCCACAGTATCTGCCTCGTCCCATTCCTCTCGTTTTCTCCCTTCCACTAAGAGCACCAAGTCTGTGTACAACTCCGTCTTCTCTTATTATTACTCTCATGCTGTGGCTCTTGGTGTAATTTTACTGTTGTGCTCATTGCAAGTAGCTCTGGATAAGAGCTGCTGCTTAGCGACTTCAGTGTAAATGTAATTGTAAAAGATTCTCTCAAGCAAGCTGTAATTGTTTGTGTAAAAGACACACACTAACAGTTGAGACAGCTGTTGCATGTTCTGCAGATGATCATTACTCTGATTTCACAATGATACAGTTTATTTAGAACAAAAAAAAAACAGGGCACATTCATTACAATGTACGCACATTTGGTGTTTACTAATATTTAAAGCTGATATCATACTCCAGTCTTGATTGCATCTCAGACAAAGGGGACTGAGGACTTTAAATCAAGACATTTAGTCATTTTTTTATCCATAGCGACTTACAAATGAGGAAAAACAATGGAAGCGAGACTACAATCAACCACACCAATTTATTTATTAGCATCATTAAAGTTATTAGATGCAAAACTGTTCCTATAGGTTTACTGTCACATTCGTAAGATGAATAAGCAGTTTTTGACTTGTGTGAGCTGTGATTGGCTGAGCGCTACACACTCAAATGCACCACTCACATTTAAACAAAGGGATAAAAGTGTAAAAACTGGTGATAAAAGCAACTTGCGCTGTAAGTGATTGATGATTGCAGATAGTTTACATAAAGGCACTTGAAAGGATAGAACCTAGATTTACATACTAAATCTCTCACTTGCCACCAGCTCCAGTTCAGTTTGAAATCTTCTCTCATCACTTTTAGTTTTCACTGAATCCCTTGACAAAGTAGGCTCAGTGATTATTCAGATGCTGTCACACCTGTAAAAAGCCCCTCCTCCATCTCTATTTCGATAATGTCTCACCCGTAAGTCACTGCTCACTTCCTGGCACCCCATTGAGTTCAAACACATAGGCCTTCACTTGGCTGGCACCTCCTCACATCTACTAAGCATCTCTCAGGAGGATAAATACATACGCTGCATTAATTCATCCATGTCTCCGCAGACTTCAGTCAAATACTTTTTTCCCCGCTCTTAAGGGACTCAAGGACTTTGGCGGAGGGCCGCTCTGTTTACTTTGTACTCCCGGGTGGGATATTTCCATTTGAATGAATGTGGGAGTCGCATCTGGGTAGAATATCGCATCTTCAGACACATGCGTGAGGTTTTTATATGCACACCATGTGCAAGATGTACTATACAATGTATGTATATAATTTAATAAAGTTTTTGGTGCATATGTTGATAAATTCTGCATATAGTACTGCTGTAAATATGTATGCTAGAGGGTGTGCACTTAGTCACTTTAATGTGGTGAACCATCTAAAGCGAGTCTTAATTCTTGCTAAGCTAAACTTTAAACTCAATATATAAAAGCCACAGCCCCCCTTCAACCTTGCCTGGAGCACTGATAGGATGAAAAATGGATGTACCCCCAAAGGAAGGAAGGGGGAAGGTCCATCTGTGAGCTGCATTCAAGGACAACAGTGTTATCCATTTTGGAACAGTATGAAACAAGCCAGTGTTTTCAGAGGGGTTTATTGGAAATGCAGGCTTCTGGATGAACTGTGGTTGCTACTGTTGTCTTGCCAAGCCAACTGTGATGTGGCAGATTAGACGCGAATCATTGACTCCTTGTTTGTACTTGCGCCACTCTTTTTAGTCAGAGCGGGGGATAATGAACAAATGTAACTGATTGTTTTAGATCAACGTTGTGACTAACTCAGTGTGCTGGTCGACACTGTTTTTGTATCCTGTTTCTTGGATAAAGCACTGTTTAATTTGATTTTGTGTTATTCAGCCTTGAGGTGTCTGGGCGAGATCTATTAATCTGGGTTTTAATTTTGTTTCTTCTCCATTTCCTCCTCCCGGTTCATTTACATTGATAATTTTTTGATAAACTTTTTATTTTCCCTTTCCCCAGAACCAGTTCCACCTGCAGTTGTCAGCCCGGGTGCCCCCCTCCACTCTGGGAAGCCTGCTGTTGGCTGTCCTGCAGGGGGGAGAGGAGGAGAGGGACAGAGGCGGCTGGGGCGGAGCAGCTGTGATCTGTCCCGGCTGGGAGGAAGGGGGTGAAGGGCTGCTGTCCCACCTGCAGATGCACAATGGCTCTAACTGGCATTTGTGGGACATCATCAACCTGACCCACATCACGGGGGACGGAGACAGACGAGGAGAGGCCAGTGAGGAGACCAGGGAGGATCAGAGAGAGGAAGAAGCTTTGAGGACGATCACCACACGCTTCCTTCGCTCGCAGTCACCTATTTCTTCTGTGCTCCTGCTGGGCTCTGACCCAGAGTGTCTTTCCTCTGTTCTACGTGCCGCCCAACGCCTTGCACCAACACTACCTGCGCTGCAATGGATTATGGGATACCCTATGTCTCCAGATGCATTACACACTCTGGGAGGTCCCCTGGGTCTGTTAGCCTATGGAGAGGTGGGGCGTAAGCCACTCAGCTTCTACATCCGGGACGCTATGCATTTGGTGAGCCGTGCGGTTACCGCGGCGACCATGGTGAGGCCAGACCTAGCGTTGGTCCAGAACATGGTCAACTGTTACGACAAGCCGAACCGACATGACAGGCCATCCTCAGGACCATATCTAGCCAGGTATGCACAGATTAACACAGTTTACCGTTTTTTTTTTTATTAATTTTTTTTAAAGTACAGTGTAAACTAAAACTTTTTTAACGGTATGGAATATCACTGGACTGTATCCCACCTATTATTCGTTTGTCATTCATCTTATTTTTCTCTTTAATCTCCACAAGTATCATCTCTTACATTTACATTACATTGATTCATTTAGCAGACGCTTTTATTAAAAAGTGACTTACATTGTTCTACAGTAATTACCAGTGTTACAGCCACTGGAGGCAAGGTGGGTTAAGTGTCTTGCCCAAGGACACAACAACAGTATGAACTGTGGGGATAGTGGGAATCAAACCGCCTACCTTCTGGTTGAAGGACGACCGCTCTACACACTAATTTTACAGCTGAACACTGACGTACTTTTCAAAACCACCTTTAGAGGAGCCTGCAACATTAACATTTTTACTGCTGCTGTTTCCCCTTTGGTCATTATCGTAAACAATATTTATTCCGTGATTATTGTATTTGTTAAGATTGGGCTACTGTAATAAATTATTTTCAGTGATTTAATATATTTTGTAAAATGTTTCCTGAAAATTACACAATCTTATTTTAGTGTGTCTTATCTTGAATAGTGTGACCATACATTTACAGGAGGTCAGTTGAACAGTATATTGTCTCAAACATAAGGCAGTTCTACAGTTCTTCTTTAACATCTGGGCATTGCCTGTAATAGTTATTTTATTTAATTTTTTACACCTGCTCATTTAAAGTGTTTACACAGTGTTTCAAACCACTGCACTAAAAACTGCAATTAAAAAATGTCCATCCCACTCCATTTTAACTGCTGTGACTGGCATTGAGTGGCATTAGTTTGAAGATTGACGGATCCATTTGTAGTACTGTATGCTCTCTTTTCTGCCCTTGCCCGTCCTCTGCACCATGGGGGGGGGAGGGGGGGCTCCTTCTCAATAGCTCTGTCATGCTGAGGGAGGGGAGGAGGTCTTTATGGCATACAGATTCAGACAGTGACACCCAAGAGTTTTGTCAGTTTCTCTTTACAGTGACCTAAACCTCCATGAGTGTGCACAGCAACAAAAGAGAATAAAGGATATTTTACAGCTACTCTAAAGCCATATGTGGCTGATGCAGAGGGATATACTAAAGTGCCGTGCCATAAACTCACTCAGAGTTAAATATCTCTGCCCCTCCAGTTGACATGGATATTTTTCCAAATGCTGCAATGGAAAAAGCAGCATGTGGCCAACTTTTGTGGTCATGTGGTGCTGGGGAGAGAGGGATTTGTGATTTGAGCAAACATTTAATGCACACAGTGGCTGCCAGCTGAGAACCATCATCAACAACACCCATATAATCATGCTCACGATTCAAACAGCATCTCCATTAGCCGTTTGGCGCAGCGTTTGGCCATACAGCAATGTTATTAGACTCGACTGAGCAGGAAAATATGGTCAAATCTATGACATTATCTGCAATTTTGAGGGCTACAATGGGTTGTTTGTGGCAAGAATGGTTTAGGGACTCATGTTTGACAATCAATATACACATTCAGTGTAAAAAAACCCTCTTTGGAAAAGGTAAAATGTATGTTAGACACCGGAAAATATCTACCACTGACAGTGTGCAACTTATCATCGATGATTTTCATTTTCTTTTTTCTTATTTTAGTTGTATTTTAGTTATTTTTTAAAGCCCTTGTTGTTTTTACATGCACCACTCAATATTGGGATTGCCATGTATAACATTTGTGTTTAAAACATTAACAAATATAAACAAGAAAAACTCAAAGTTTTACTGCAGCTAATATTAAAATTCCCTGAAATGGATGCTAAAGGTGGGCCCCATTAACAGTTATATCTTTATAACTTCTATGGTGGGACACCGTCTACTTGTCAATTCTATGCTACATCACAAAACCCATTTAATTTCACACTCTTCAGAACTCCACACTCTCAAGAAAGCACTGTCATTTATGGATGTGAGCCTGAGATACTGTGTTCTCATAGACAAACTGTTCAAACAGACTCTTACACAGTACAGTGTCAATGACCTTCGCCCTGAGCCTGTGCAAGACTGATAAAGTTTGTCTTATTGTACTATTTAAACCCATCCAAGTCAACTCTTTGCACTCCTGTGTGGTCCCTGATTCTTATCCCTTTTCTGCAACAGTTTGGAAAACTCATTGCTCTTGAGAGCCCAAACAAAGCTAAAAGAAGTGAGAGACTTCCACGTGGAAAAGGCAATTAACAGCTTAACACCCAAGGGACAGAGCGAAGAGTTCAGGGAGGGAGAGGATGTCTGGAGATATAAGGGATGAAGGGAGCACAAAGTATTAGTATTTCACATTCAAAGCAGGGGAGCAATGAGGAAATGGCTAGACACTGGCCTCTTTTGATGGATTCATTACAAATGTCCAGAATGAGAAAATCCCTGGGCACTTATATCCAAAAAGAAAATGAGGAAAGTGGTATTGATACAAACCACTGAACATATAAAATGATAAACGTTTTTTTTTTTCTCTTACAATTTTTATTTATTTTTTTTGATTGTAAACCAATGCAGCTCACATTAGACGGAAAATAATCAAATATGCCATTTTCAAATTCTGTGACTGTAACTGGGGCAGGGCTAATGAATGTACAATTGAACAAAGAGCTTGTTTATAATGAAGGTGCATAGACAATGAAGGTGCACAGACACATGTCAATCAATATCACTACGTGCACAACGCCTGAGCATATAAGGGAAGAATGATAAATCGAGCCCTGTATATTAGTCACAACATAATAAGAGGCCAATGCCATCTTTTCTACCAGAAACTGAACAATTTTACTGTAAGGCACATTATGCAATTTGAGTAAAACTGTTCATCACCAAATAGCATAATGTTTTAGAAAAATCCTTAAAAAGTTAAACAGGCTTTACCAGGAAGGATTTTAATAGTTGAGAATGTTTAGTGCGTAAAGTCAAACTTCGGTCAATCAGATGCTCACATACAACATTTGTCTACGCAGCTTGTCACTAATGACTCTGTGGCGACAGAAATCCTTGGAAAACTGCTGTTGCAGCACTGACTAACGTTTGCTTACACAGAGAAACCGGAAATAGAGAAAATGTAGGCAATGTAAAACATGTATTAGTACCGGCACTGCATTCACAAATCGATTAACGAACAGAGATAACACTTACTAGTCCCATTCAAGTGCTCTTAAAAAAAAATTAACAACTTAACCTTGCTGGTCATACAATCATAGATATCTTAAATTCACTGCATGCATACTACAAATTATTAGGCATTTCTCTCAATTGTAAATGTATTGTGTTGTTTTTGATCTTAAATCACACAAAGGCATCAAAAATCAATAATAAAATAATAAAAATAAAATTTGTGGATTTAATGCCTCCTTTTTCTGCTCAGTTCAGCTCACACATAGCTGGGACAAAACAAAACAACAGTATTTTCATTGTGTACACATTTTACGCATAATTCTTCTTTGTTATCAGTCAATAACTCACTAGATCATGTATCAAGTATTTGAACATTTTTGACCGAGTATAGACAAGATGGTACAGTGCACAAATCAAGTAACATCAATCTTCAATCTTGAGAAGTTTTTAAAGACAAGAGGAGTAGGCAGTAGTGAATCCAAAGCTTTGTTTGAGGAAAAGATGCAGGAAGGATGGAGGAAGGAAGGGCAAAAGAAAAAAGGTTGCCGTTATCAGAGTGAAATCTGCCAGTCAGTGCCATCTCACTTGACAGAGCTGTCACACTGATTCTATCTCCGCTGAAGAGATTAAAACTGCTGAAACAAGTAGGACAGTATCATCCACCGGCGGATATAGACAGAAGAGTAAACTTCCTCCAAAGTAAAAAAAAGATGGAGTGGTAAATGATGAAGACACATGCCTGGGACTGTGTTATAGAGTCATCATTTACTGGAGCATGTAAACTGCAGCCAGGTGTTTGCGCAAGGAAGCAGTCCATCTCTGACAGCGCCGGATAACTCATCAACTGGCTTTGACATCCACAGTCATTCGTTAAATTTGGCAACAACATACCTTTTAAATGAAAAGTTCTGCTGCTTCTAAGTGTGCCCTTCTTATCACTGTCTCATCACAATCTTATCTTTAGGCTTGCATCCAAAAAATGCCACAAAAAGGGCCTTGAGCTTGTTTGCGTTGATAAGAAATATAAAGCAATAGCCACACTTATTTTTTTTTTAACCCAGCCGCATGCAACCCCTGCAACAGTCTGGAGTAGCTGCCTTGATGTATCTGCTGTCTATTCGATATGATGATTCAGCCGCACTATTACCGTGAGTGATATCAGCACAAGGCGAGGCTAGCACTTCCACTTTATGGTCACTGAGACAGAGAGAGCCGCTGATGAAGAAACATAAGTTAACACTGAACAGGATGGGGATGACTTTGGAATCATAGGCATTTTAATCAGCTTCTTGGGAATTATGAGTTTATAAATTGATATTGCACTTTTGCAGTTTATCAGAAAAAAAGAGCAGTGGCTTTCATTCGATGAACCCAAAATATCCACATGTTGGCATTTAGTTTGACGGGTTCGGGCTAAGCTTCAAGGTGCGGCCCTTATGATAAATTTGCTTTTTTATTCTTCAAATGCTGACACATATTTAATAAATGAAGCCCTCCTGCTCTGGCTATTTCTTCTGCACTCACCTTTGATGAAATGAAAAGGAATAAAAGGAATAGAGAAATAAAACAAAAAGTCAAAGGAGAAAGCTATTTTTCTGCTCTGAAAGAGGCTCCTTGGCTCTACTAACCTCTTTCATTAACAGAATAGTGAAACTTGCCATTTTTAGTCTTCACATAGACATAATCAAAAGTCCCTGCACGGTTCAACAGCCCATACCATACTCGCTGATCCCTGCATACTTAAACAATCACCCAGACGATTTACATTGACCTCCTGACAATCCCCTCACTAATCAAGACATAATCAAACAGTACTTGTTCAGGTTCATGTCCACACATGGTCTGACACTATCCACACAAGCACAGATGCTAAGGCACAAGCTAACAATCCCCCGCTTGGTTCAAGAGGTCAGGGTAGATTTATGTGCGAGCGGGGATTGCTCTTCCTAATGTATTCCTCGGTAAAGACCAACGCGGGGCCACTAGGAGAGTGAGATGAATAGCAATGACTGTCTGTATGGACTGGCAGATAGAAGAAGACCCTCACTGCACTGCATTAACTTTTAATTATGACTTTCTGGAAAATGCAATTACCCCTCTGAGTCCAGACTTGCTGAAGCTTCACCACTTCGCCAAACCATTCTCCGTTTCCTTACAATCTTTTTCACATTTTCAAGTTTGACTGATGCTTCTTGTCCCATATTTTTTCCTGATCTGTCTGTGTTTTTCCCCCAAGGTATCTCTCCAACACTTCTTTCACGGGCGCCACGGGCCTGATCCAAGTGGACCCTGATCACTCTCGAGTGCTTTCCTCCCAGCTGTTCCACGTCTGGAGCCTGAAGAGGGGTGCTTTGGGTCAACCAGCTTGGGTGACTGTAGGCCAGTGGACCCGCGGGACACTGGAATTAGAAAATGGGATTCTCGGATTGGTTGGTGGCTTTGGGAGCAGCCAGGGACAAGGTCTTGGGGCTGGCGTTAGGGGAGGAGAGGGACAGGGAGAAGGATTTGTCGGAGGACGATGGAGGCCAGGATTATCTGTGGAAGGGCACCGTTTGAGGGTGGTGACGCTGGTAGAACACCCTTTTGTCTTTACACGGGAAATCGATGAGGATGGTTTATGTCCAGCCGGGCAGATGTGTCTGGATCCAAGAACCAACCGCTCAGATGTGATCAACAATCTCTTCAATCAGCTGCATAATCCCAACTCTACAGCTGTAGACTGGGAGGGTCCTGGTAAGTCTGTGGTTGAGGTTTTACATTTTATTGTCAAGACTACAAGACCCATACACAATGTAAAAATTTTAAATTCTATCTGTGAAATGGGTCTGAAATCCCTTCCCTTCACAGCCATTTCCTGTCAAAACCCCGACGTACTAATTGTAAATGTTTATCTAAAATCTAGCTGTGCATGTGAAGACTCATTGTTGTCTTTGTCACATGCTTTGTTTTTCTGACTGGTTCATTCACAGAAATCAGAATCACTTTTTGCATGAAATAGAAGATGATTTAGAATAGCTACACTAACCTGTTTAGGATTGAGGACAGGCTATGAAAAAACTCCTCACAAACATTAAAAACAACTTTACTACTTTACCGTGGTCATTACTGATTATAAGTAGCCTTAATATAAGGTTTTACTGTAACAATAAACTTACAGATTTGTCTTTTTTCTTACTTCTGTAAACATTGTGCATCTTAAACTCCTGTTGCGTGTGGTGAAGTCTCTGCTGCTTGTTGGTGTGCGTGTACAAGCTTGAGCGACGAGAGCAAAGAAAGCAGGCTGCAACTGCCATTAACAACCTGAAGTGTCACTCATGTTTCAAAATTTCTTAAACATCCGTTATGCACCTTTAAGTCTAAAACCATGACAAGAACAAGTGAAATTTTTTTGATTTCAAGACAAAAAAGAAAAGGTCCAAAAGCAGTCTCAAGCACCACTACTCTAGTCTGAACAGTGTTTTCAAAGCTCTGTATCTCATTAGTATGGAGGTAGCCACATATGTACCACTTCTCCACAAAACTGAAGTTGATTTCTGAAGCAAAATCAATAAGGGATCATGCCTAGTCAGTCCGGTTCAATACCTCCAGTGAATATCAAGGGATTGGGCATAAAAAAGCAACATCTCCATTTTATAAATTACGGCATTAATAACATCAGTGAAAACAATCAATCAAGACTACTGTCATCAAAGATGCATTTTTCTTGCTCATGAGAAATTTTTAACTTTAGATGCACCCCACATAGTGATAGCCAGTCATCTTAATATTACTTGACTTAACTGCTAAAAAGTATAAGGACTGATAGACCGTGAGTGTAATAGATGACCAAGCATATTTTTTTTAATATGCAGTAATTTAAAAGTCATAACAATAATTTTTATTACTAATGGCATTGGCAACCAACATATACTCACTAAATATCTGATCACCAAATTTTCCACAGCAGTACTTAAACAGAACAAGCGCTCTCTTTACTGCTAAGTTCGAAAAGCAGCTCTTTGGGATTTTGAGATGAGTTGACAAAAACAGTTTTGCCAGAAAAAGGTAATTGGGATAAAGTATAAAACTGATATGGTAATGTCAGAGAAAAAATATCACAAGTAAATGGGATTGACCTAAACTAGTATCATTAAAATACCACAGTCCTGTGAGGGTCCATCAACATTTTACTTGAAAGTCAACAGCAGTGGACAAATTCCCACATGTGCAATATCTGCACTTTTAAAAGAGGCATATTAAAATGTAAGTAATAAACTCCATTTTTAACTTGTAGACTTACCAGAGGACTTGAGGAAGTGCTGCTATGGATACTGCATTGACTTATTAGAGAAGCTGGCCGAAGACATGGGCTTCACCTTTGACCTCTACATTGTGGGAGATGGGAAATATGGCGCATTAAGCGGGACTGGCCGCTGGACGGGGCTGGTCGGGGATCTGCTGAGTGGAACTGCTGACATGGCCGTCACCTCCTTTTCCATCAACTCTGCCCGGAGCAGGGTCGTCGATTTCACGTCGCCCTTCTACTCCACCAGCCTGGGCATCCTGGTACAGAAGTCTTTATTAGTTTGAGTCATTGTTAGGAATTGTCATTTTATTGCACAACATATGGGACACGTATTAAAGACCCACTGCAGTGTGATTCAGAGGACAAGATTTGTGGCCTTGATAGGCTATAAAACCACGACTGTGATTTTGTAGTAATTATTTGGCAACAGCAAGTCAGGGTACATTCTTACAATATCTTTCGGCAAGGCAAGGCAATTTTATTTATATGGCACAATTCATACACTGGGTAACTCAAAGTGCTTTACAGGAATACAAGACAATTTACAATATTTAGATTAAGAAACATAAGAAAAGTTAAAAACTTTAAAACAGACAAATTTTACATGAAATAAAGACAGATATTTATTTATACAGTGAGCAGTAAATTACATTTTATATAGCCAAGATCTCTGTCACTTGACTATCCATAAAAAAACAAACCTTTAACTGAATTGCAGATACGTTGAGTGTATGTTAGCTGTTGTTCGACATTAGATAAATACTGTGTTCACCCCACTGTACATAAACATGAAATGTTTACAGTACTTGACTTTGATTACTTAATCTCCCTCTCTAAAGCTGACAAGACATTAGTATGATGTGGAGATGAGCGTTTCATCTTGGTTTCACCCTTGTGCCCTTCTCATTTTGGTCCTCCAGTGAAGAGCAGGAGATTATTAGTCTGTGAATAATTAGTTTGCCAAGTCTTCAGTATGCATATTGATACTAAAGTTCCAAATGACTGGCAGTTTATTGGTGTGTAATGTATCTGAGAGGGTTTGTAGAAGCCTTCTTAGCTCTAAGCACTCAAACATGCTGCGGTTATTTTTTGATTTGTTAATATCTCCCTCTGTGAGAGACAGATTGCGGAGCATAATATGATCAGACAACACGGTTTCATTTGAAAAAGAAATGCCACACTTTACAAAAACAGCATGAAAAGAAATATGTCACTTTTAACACATACAGACAGCAATCATCCTGAAGCCTGCTTCCTCACAGTTGTTTGTTTTTTTTGACATTTCCAGGTCCGCAGCAAAGACACTGCAGCCCCCATCGGAGCCTTCATGTGGCCGCTCCACTGGTCCATGTGGGTGGGCATTTTTGTCACGCTGCATCTCACCGCTCTCTTCCTAACCCTGTACGAGTGGAACAGCCCTTTTGGCATGACGCCCCATGGCAGGAACAGATTGCGTGTGTTCTCATATTCCTCCGCCCTAAACCTCTGCTATGCCATACTGTTTGGGCGCACCGTTGCCACAAAGGTAAACTAGCGCTTCTCTGTGTAATTAATCAGCACTATTCACTATCATGCAAAAAGTTCTGTCTCAGTGGTATGTTTTAATAATGCTGCAACGTAGGTCCCATTTAGGCAATAAAATGTGTCCTAACTAATCAGATAATGTTGGATTTTTACTTAATAATTTTTCAATATTATATATGTTTGCACCTGAAAAGAGTTAAAAAGGTACATTATATGAATTCAGAAAAACATTGCACTTCAAGTTCTAGGGTCTGTACATTTGTGTTTGTATCATAAAAAAAGGTTAAAAAAATATATTTTAATAGTATCTACAGACAGAACCATAATAATAAATACTTTTATGAGGTATGTTCTGAAGTCTGGTGAGTCAGGGCAAAATGAATCCTAATATTTCATGAAATGTTTGGGAAGTATCATGTTTGTACTGAGAATAACACCTTGGAGGGTTTACCTCCCACTGTGGATATAGTTACAGACAAGTGTCATATCCACTTTCAATAAAGAAGGTGCCAGACATACGTAACCAGACAGTCCATGGGTCTCTGATCGGGAAACGCCTGCGGTGTCTCCTTCAACACAACACTGCACACAGCACTTCACGTGGGCTTGTGATAATTGGACCTTCGAGGAATATGCTGCCTGGCATTGTCCAATAAGTTGCTAGAGCTGATTGAATGATTTGACCTAAGATTTTGACCTCCTCGTGGTGCTGTAGGATAATGCATTATGTCATTTGTCCCAGGTTTCTTGAAGTATTTTGTGTAATATTCTGGAAACTTAGAATGTTTACATAGTGTTGTACTCAGGAGGACCTCACAACACCAAGGCATTAACAAGAGCAGAGAACAATAAGAACAAGACAGAACCAAGACTTTTAGCTACAGAGACTGAGTCAGGACCAGGACTAGTACATGATGCCAAGGAAGTGAAAAGGGAACAGTTGCACGTTCCCACTGAAGCAACAACGTTTGTATTTGCACTGCAATGTCAAAGTGGGTAGAAAGCATGGAGCTAAACACTGCAGTCTGTTGATCTTCTCTCGCAAAAGAATTGATATTAAAATCACAAAATGATGTAGCAGACCCCACCGTCCTGCACACACCACAGTGGAAACAAAAAAAATAGTTTCTCCATGGAAATGTTGATCTTTTTTTTTTCTTGAATGCATTTTAAGATAGAATCTTTCAAACAGTCATAATAATGAGATCCATAAATGAATCACTTCTTTTGCTTAGACAAACCTCAAGACAATTTTGTTGACTCATGAATGTGAAAGTACAATTTTGAGGTGGAAGATGCATGTATACAAACAGTAAGTGACTTAAAGTCTTCCTTGGAGAGATGTTTTAGATGGGCATGAGGAGAAGAGATGGATCGGTAAGAGGTTAAGGAGGTAGGCAGTGATGAATTAGGGAGGCACACAGAGGATAATGCACATACAGGGAGGGAGAGGGGAAAGGGTAAGTGGGCCGACAGAGATTGAGGAAGTTATGGCGTGAATGATGGGGATGGATGAAGGCTGGTAAACCCCGGGTGAGTAGAGGTTAGCTCCCCAAAGTAGAGAGACACAGTTGAATACAAGCACACAAAGGCGAGCCAACCAATGGGAGGGCAGCGAGGTGAGAGTGCACATCAGCAAAAAGGCTTCAAAAAGAAGGAAGCTGGAGGTTGACAGGAAGATGGCCAGACAGGGTGAAAGGGTAAAACAACAAAAGAAAAAGACCAGATATGAAGTTTGTGCAGGTAGGCAGATGGAGATGATGTTTAAAAGGGAAAGGCCTGGTTGGTGGGCAAAAAGGTTCAGGCAACAAGGGAAGGTAAGTGACAGAACTGTGTGACAAAAGCACATTAAGCACTTGACAAATGAATGTGCAAATCCTAGGCTTCCGGAAATGTAAATGCTTATTAATGCATAAAATGAAAAATATATCTTGGATATGATAGGATAGAGTTTACATAAGTATCTTTGAAATTAAATGTGGTTCTGCAGAGTAAGCATCTTTTAAAAGCAGTCCCTTTTGAGTTATGTCTTACCTGCACACCTAAGCACTACAATAATGAAAAATGCCATGTGCTTATACTTTTAAACATTTTTTTCTGAAGAACACTGAAACATAAAAAGTTGTATTCTACTCTGTTTTTCCTCTAAGCCAGTCATCATATTATTCTGCCACGCTCACTTACACTCTTGGTAAATTGGCCAAATGGGTCTGAGGAGGCATAGGCCAAGTGATTAGAGGGACCTTTGTGTAATAAAAAGGTCACACATTTGATCCTTACTACTGGCAATGTGTCAATTAACAGGTTGTGGCTATTAGCAGACTGGCGACCTGGTAAAGTGTCCTTCATCTTCACTCTAGACTCGTGCATGCTGGGTCAAAGCCAGCAGTCATGTTTATTTAGACTAAAGAGCAGGAGAGTGTTCAACTCTTAAAGACTACATTATTTAAGTTACCTTTGCAATCACAGCCTTTATTAAACAGTTCAGTCAAAAAGTAAACTGTGAACTCTTGGCTTTGGGGCCTAAACCTTGTTTAAGACCTATGTTGCAAATCCTATTGTACCAGCAACTGTAACAGCACATATTGATTTGTTCTTATGTAGAGAAATAAGGTCATTCCAGCTCAGGCTGGACAATAAAGCTCAAATGCTTTTCTTAGAGAAAAAAAGACAACTTTATTAGATTATAATGTTTGTGAAGTGCATGCACTTTTATTTTCTTCACAGTTGGGTCAAGCTGTTAAACAAAACTAACCAAACTGAAGTTGTAAAAATGAGTTTTATTGTTTAAGTTCATGTTTTGTAATGCCAGAGGCCTCTGCAGTGCTAAGCTCCAAGGCAGTTATCAGAAGTTGTAATTTACAAAGTACAGCAAAGAATTCACTCATAATAATGTTATTCAAGTGAGCTGTTCCTCTCTTTTTAATGGAGTAATTATGCCCAGAGTTTAGGAGATTGCAAACACTTTCCTAATAATGGGTTACAACCTTGTTTGTATAATTAATGCCTCATTAATGGCACGACTTTAAAACACTAGAAACTCATCTCTTTTCTTCTGTTAAGTGGATTTTAATTGCAAGAATAAATAAATGATCACAAGTGTTCAGGTGGATTTATTTCCCCGAGGCAAGCAATTTCATGGAAAGATATTTCTGATACATTTTCACGGTTGCTCTTTGTCAGGAGTGCATTTAGCACTTCTCTGCTGTGTTTTGATTCACTTGATTACACTTACTGGGGGGTGGAATTAGGATTTTGAGAGCGCGGGAAGAAGAGGATGTCAGGATTCACAGGGGAGCTCATGGATTTCAAATTACCACTTTCTGATATCTAGCTTTGACAGTGTTTTATCAAAGCACCAAATCTCTTGCTTTGCTCAATCTAGTTTATGAGGTTTATTATAATTATTTATTTTGTTTTTTTATCTGTGTTTTTTTATCTGTACAATTTTATCACGTCTGTTTAAAAGTGCTCATCAATTACAACCATGCATCTCCTTTGGACAGACTCCCAAATGCTGGACGGGTCGTTTCCTGATGAACCTGTGGGCCATTTTCTGCTTACTGGTGCTGTCCAGTTACACTGCCAACCTTGCTGCAGTCATGGTTGGGGAAAAAACCTTCGAAGAAGTGTCTGGGATTCACGACGACAAGGTTCGGACCTCTTACAAGGACACTAAACGTGAATGCATGTCAGTGTCACCAGGGGAATATTGACACACAGATGCATGTGCACTCAAATCACACACAAGGACAAGCTAATGAGCAAAGAGTCAGGCTATTTGAGAAGGATTATGGATTTCAAGATGCCCTAACCCCTATAGCAAGGTCAAGGCATTGTTGAATTTCACGAGTCCTATAATGACATGTTTGCCCCTTTACTGTGTGTGTTGTCTATGCTGCCCCGTGTCAATGACCCAGTTGCACCATCCCTCTCTGGGCTTTCGCTTCGGGACGGTGAGAGAGAGCAGCGCTGAAGATTACATGAAGAAGAGCTTCCCAGAAATGCACGACTATATGAGACACTTCAGCCAGCCCACCACCCCAGAGGGCGTGCATATGTTAAAGTAAGACACATGCACACACACCCATTTAGCATGTACTTGTGCTTAAAGGTCACATTCACAGATGTGATTATAAAGCAGAGTGTGACAATCCAATCGGGTTTGCTATGGGATGTGTTCAGTGATTTACAGTAATGTATGTAGTTACATGTACAGGGTTTCTGCATTTTAACAGAAACACAAAGCTAATCTCCAAAACAGTACACCTAGAGACGTTTTTGTACAGTTTTTCAGGATTTGAGACAATATTCTATCAAGCAGTCTTTTATTGAGTCATGGGCCAGTGTTTAGACAATGGCATACTGTGCGCTATATACTGCAGCTAACACGTGTAGCTACCCAGGCTTGTATTATATATATTATACAGTACACTGTGAGATCACACAGAGCCACCAATTTAATCGCATCAGCAAAAAATGTGCAGTGTACAATGGGAATAGTAAACCACATAAGCACATAAGGGAAACTTTTTAGATTAATCCAAAAAGATAAAGATATCAGTTTTAATCAATAATCAGTCTAAGAAATAAAGTTCAAAATGATTTAAGGCCATTTATTTACTCTGTTTTGTTTTAGCTATATATTTTAGGCCTCATCAAAAATGTACAGCTTTTTACATTCTCAGCATTATCTTCAAATCTTAGAACAAACTTTGTCCACAGAAGGTTTTTAAAAAATGGACTACATACGCTATATGTACTAACTAAATGCCGGGTGATTGTGAATTATTCTGTTGTCAAGGACACAAGACCTTGCATTGTTAGTGTGGACACTGTGTAAAGATTGTTATTGCTTTAAAATCCATTAACGTCGACCTGATTCCAGAGCCTTTGGACTAAATGGAAGTTTTCCTTTTTTGGATACTATAAAGAATGTCAATGTATTTCTAATCAGTATACAAGTGTGTCTACCTTAAATACAGCAAATGAGGTTATACGTTAGACTACTTTCAAAAATGCATTATCAAACAATAGTCGATGTTTACCTTATTTAAACCCAATATCAGATTAGGCTGACAGGCTTGGTCTAATTTTTCATTCTTCTTTGTTTTTTTATATCACCTGCAGAGGTGTTTATGATGCAGCCCAGCGGTGTATGTTTTCTTATTATAGCGAACAAACAGTTTGCTTTTGCATCTGACAGAGATAGTATCTAGGCCTCATCACTTTGCAGGCTGCATACATTTTACTCCCTCGATTTGCATTTGCTTTTCTTCATCCTGAAATATTTAAGCTCAGAGTTTAAATGAGGTGAAGGCTGACAATAAACCACAAAAAAAAGTAATTTAAGTAGATTCATTTTGTTTCAGAAAATGTTGCAAAGAATGAGGACCAGGGACAGACTAATGAATTGAGAGACAAGAACCACTGATAAATTGAATGGGGATAGTGAGCAGATGAAAGCTGCCAAGGCAAACCTATTTACCCATTTATACAAACAATTAAAATTATTTATAGAATATATTGAAAACAAGTTTTGGAGGAAAGGATCAAACTCAGTAAAATGACTTGTTTAAGTGTGGGTTCATTTAAAGGCCATGGACAAATAAAAGGTTTAACCTGAATTTAAAGGTAGTGAGAGGAGGTTTTAGATGTCTTTTAGCGCCGTGGATCACAGAATCTAGGACACATTGTTGCCTCAAGTGTTTACATGGCAGTCCCACCAACCATCTCCTCTATGACTAAACTCCCACTAGTTATTTAGGTATGATAACATAAAAAACACATCTGAATCAGACAAGCATCCAAAGGCACTAAACGCCCCACAACAGCAGCTGCACAGCTATCAGTGCCCTCCGTGCATTTACATTTCTATAGTCTACAAATAATAGAGCTTTGTATAAACCACTGTCAACATTTCAAAATGGACCAAGTTGTTTAACAGTAGTAACTGGGCAGGAGTAGGAGACTGCTGTGGTATGTTAGTAATACAAATGTACAGATAAAACTACATCAACTGCAAATCAGATGACTGCTTCAAAGGCTCAATCATAGGTTATGTGTTATTCCATATGTTTAAACACTGCTTTATATGACTCTGCATTTGACTCTAGTAGAAAATTTGAAAGTAGACATTATCCTTAAATTGTTTATGGAGAAAAATATTGACTACCAAACTCACCCCATTTTAAGATGATTATATTATCCCCCAATTCAGCTAATACATTTGTTAGCAGCATAAATATGAAGTTATCTGGCGACTGGCCCCATGCAGATAAATGCATATTGTGTGTGAACATATTCTTAGAGAGAAACTAAAATGTCTATACTGCCAACACAGCTATACCACATGCACTCGACATGCACTTTTCTGAGATGGCGTGCGCTCCACAGAGCTCCAGCTGAGATGCGGAGATACAGCATGTGCTGAGTCTGTTATCTAAGAGGGAAGATATAAAATGCTTGTTCAGAGAAAGAGGATGGGAATAGCGTTGACGAAGCCAGCATTGTTTGCACAAGAGGCATATAGTTAGAGAAGTGGAGTCCACGGCAGTGCAGAGACTTGAGTAAGAGAGTAAAATACTATGTTGGCAAAACTACTGACCCCAATACTGCACTCAAATCTTAAAGGAAAAAAAAATCTTTCAAGTCTTCTTGAGAGGCAGAATGCCAGGGGCCATGCATGCTACTCCACATGCACACCAATGCATCAGCAGCTCCTTGGAAATAATGCATGCTCAAGCAGATACCTGCACATAAGGTTATACCTCACCAACCTCACCTTGTTCCTAAAGGCTACCATTTGATAATGGCAGGCATCTACTGTTTCACAAGAACATGCCTTTGCTTCCTGTGCCTTGTAGCTGATGTCTGACAGGCATCAAACTTTCTGCTTCACCAAAGACTTTGTAAAGTCAACCTTTTGTTTAGCGGCTAATGTCCTGAATAACAAGAAGTCGCAGGTAATTTGATCAGTCAGTATCTTTCCCATTTGACAATTTATGTGTGAGTGTGCTTCTCTCAAAACACACCTTATGGCTTATTTATCTGCTTGACATTCAAATCCATGTGTATCCAGTAGACTTATTATGAATCTGCATGTGCACCAGCTGAACTCTTTTCTATAAGAATGTGTTCTCAGATTTTCCATCCAATATATGCTTAGTATTCAAAAAGTTATCTGCTGTCAGCGGTGGTCAGCACACAGCGGAACACTCTATTATTTGGGGTCAATTAGGGTCAATTGGATCAATATTACTGGAGTCAGAGAGTCCTGGGCAGTGTGTCCAATGTCTTATCAGTGGGCCGCAGAGCTTGTTGGTTCAGGTAATGATGTATGTGTTTACACAGTGTATTAGAATGCTGTTAATCTAATCCTGTGTAAAATTGACATGATGACACTTGAGGAAATAAAGTTTGGGAAAGAAAATCTAAGGATTTTTTTTTCAATTAATGCTTTTGTTCTGAATACTTGTGATGTTTTTGTCTGTGTGTTGGTGGTGAAGGACAGATCCTCCTCTGCTGGATGCTTTCATCATGGACAAAGCCCTGTTGGACTATGAGGTCTCTATTGACGCCGACTGCAAACTGTTAACAGTGGGGAAGCCTTTTGCTATTGAAGGTAAACCACACAACTGTATTGGCTTTTTATGGGATGATTTTATCTTCTGTAAACATGTTTCAAGTTTTTAAAATGGGGCACCGGAAACCATGACAGAAGGAAATGCACATGTAAATGGGTCAGTGAGGTCTGTAATAAATATATTTGAAACATTTTTTAGAAATATTTTATTCTGACAGACATTGTTTTTGTTTTAGCTCTGGTTCTGTTGAGGGCCATGAGAACCTGGGTTAATTCTCCCATCGTTATACCATGTTAAGGAGAACAATAGGGCGCTGGTCAATGCACTTTAGCTCACAACCTGAATCACTCAGTATTGTCTTTTCAGAATCTGAACCAATGTATTTCTGCGTGAATATTTTAACTGGTTCAAATGCTCCAGGATTAGAACGTAGCAAACAGCCTTGCCAGTGATATAACTAAATATTGTTATGCAAATGTTTCTTATTGTTTACCATATTCTTGCTGACTTCACTGGAATAACACATGCCGATTCGGTTTTCTGATTGGTTGTATGCAGTTTATTATGTGCCCATTTGTTCCACCCTTTTGAAATCCAACATAGAGACTTGACTAATTCTTTGTCTAGATGAGAAAAAGACCAAACAAAAGTCCCTCTCCTGTCTGCTTGTCCAACCCGGATACACCCTGAGAATAAGCACATGTATTAGCAAATACACTAACGCTCTACTTTAATTTGTTGTGTGTTAGTAATCCTGTTCTTATTTTAGTGCTATTTGTTTACTAAAGCCCCTGTTTGATTGCATTGTTTCTTGCTCAAACCAAACTTTTCCAATTTACTTTGATTCAAGTTAAGTGTACTAAAAATAAATTAACTGTGTTGAGACCACAGTATCTTTTTAAAACCCTTGCAGTGTAGAGCTACCTGTACCGAGACTCTGTAAGTGTAGCCTACTGTGTATAAAAATACCACAAGGCACAGTCCACATCAGTGAACACACACACTGAAACATAGGCTTAAAAAGACACATATTAAGAACAAGCATTAAATGTGATTGGCAGAAGAAACCTGTGCTTCCTGTGTGAACGCTGCAGGTTAGGAGTACGCCATCATCTATTATTAACAACAATGGCTAGTCAGATAACTTGAGGCATCCCGCTCACAGGATGCACCGAATGCAATCTCAGACAAATTCAGAACTTGTCAGAAAACAGCTAACAAGCCACTTCGGGGTTTTTACCTGCAGGTTTTTATACATATGAAAGTGTGTGAGTTTTGTAGAAGTTATTACTGTAGGTGTTCTTTTGTCTCAGTTTAATCAAGTGAATTTATTTGATGTGCTCACAGAACCTTTTCAAACCAACGTTTCATCCAAGATTTAAAGCTACTCTTTTCTTTGTATTTTATTTTTTATTTTTTTGCATTGCTCTTTCTACTGCAGTCATTGTGTTTCTCACCTAAGTCGTGTGTTTCTTGCGGCTACAGTTGCCTTCAGCCATCGACACAAAAATCCATTACTCACACAGCTCCAATACAACAACTGCAGCTTGTATTTTTATCACAATGCAACCGTGACTCCGGGAACTCGATAACTTATTTAATTTCACATTGTCATATCGATACTAAGTTATTAAGCTAATGACAAATATGTTTATTAGTTTTTGTCATACACTTACAGGAGTGATTAATAACTTAATTAACGGTTAATTACAGCACTCACATATATTCAGTTCAATTTTTAATTAACATAAGTTGCACTTATGTTAATTATGAGTGCTTTTTTTTTTTTTTTTTTTTGTATTGTGCCAGCAGAGATTATGCTAGTGCTGTATTAAAAGCACCACCTTTTATCAAGGTAAAGCTTTTATTTGATGTTTAACAGTTTTCCAGACACCATCTCTCGTTACATGCGTCCTCTGAAGGTGACTTTAAAGTGATTTTATACACAGATTTAACCTATAGCCTTGTCTTTGCTTCACCACTGGATAGTTTTATTGCCGCCTGCATATACTTTACAATTCTAAGTCTCGGCTCAGCCATTTTGATTCCCATAGCGTGACAGAATGCTGTAAACACACACTAGTAAGGCTGCCACATGGGAGCAAATAACTTTGATATAAATTTTCCGTCAGTCAAAGCGTAGCCTCTGAAAGACCCCACTCTCACATTCCCTATTCAGTGTCGCACTTGTTCACTTGAGATTATCCACAGCCTTTTTTTTTTTTTACAATATGAGACAAAGTCAGCCAGGAGACATTGGCGGAGTGGCATTAGTTGAGATGGTAAAGACGAGAAAGAAACGTCTCATTGGAATGGAGAGCGTGTTCGGTGTGAAGACGGCTCGACTCATTGTCAAAGGCAGGTGGAGAATCCGTAGTGCCTGTCGGTAGTTATTCACCGCCTGTACACTCTGCTTGAGAAGGAGAGAGATGGGAGGGAACAGCTCAATAAGCCTGAACAGCAAGAGGAAGAATGAAGAGGAACAGGGAAAACACAAGAGAGGAAGAAGCACAATGTGCAATACAATGAAAAATTAAGTACAAGGAAGAACAATAATGACGAAGGAGCCCGAGAGAGAGGCGAATGTGTGGGAAGTGGAAGTTGGAGCACAAGAAGGAGATAAATAGAGGGGCTTTCATTTGCCCACTGCCAGTTTGTGCCTTTCTGCACAGCTAGTGATAAAAGAGCCAGCCAAGAGAGTCCCCTAATCAAGACAAACCTTCACCCCCAGCAGATGGAATGAGGAGGCAACAACATGGAGGAGAATATGAGCAAGTGCTGTTCGGTACTGGGCAGCAGCAGGGCCACAGTTATTGGCTTAACATAAGGGCTGTGGAGTGCTGATGTGAATTTTATATGGATGCAGTCCTAGTGTGCATTTAGTCTACTTTTAAGCTCTGGTTTTATTCATAGTGTTTTGGCCTAAGTTCTGGTTTGATACCTTTTGTTAGGGAGGTTTTTGTCCTGATTAAGGATTGGTTTAGTCATAGGCTTGTGGCTCAGTGGCGGTACGATTCCTGCTCTCCCCTTCTCACGGTTGTTGTGTCCTTTGGCAAGACACTTAACCCACCTTGTGTCCAGTGTCTATAGCAGTGGTGTATGAATGTGTGTGACTGTAGAGGTGAGTGTGGTGGATGGGGAGGGCTGTGAGAGCCTTTCTGTCTGCCCCAGGTGTGAATGTGTGTGAATGGGGTGAATGGAAGCATCATGTAAAGCACTTTGGGTGCCCGAGAAGGGTGCAGAAAAGCACTATATAAATGCACACCATTTAACATAGGTTTGCCCCTGGACTTTGTACTTATTTATATATATTATATATATATATATTATATATATATATAAAATAAAATATTATATTGAGCTGGATATTGAATTAGTTCTTGATTTAGTTTGTTGAATAATTGAGTTTTGAGATCAGCTCTAGTTATAGTCATTGTTTTTTACTGGTTTCAGTCTTGATTTAGTCCAACCTCCTGGTTTTAGCCATTGTTTAGGGCTGCTTTAGTGCTGTTGTAATTTTGGTCTATGTTAAGTCCAGGTTAATTCTGGTTAAATCCTTGTTTTTTGCCAGGTTAAACTGTGGTTTAAGTCATCTTATAACTGCGTCAGTCTTGGTTTTGCTCTGGTCTTTGTCTTGGTTTGAACTGGTTTGTGAAGCTGTTTTTTTCCTGGATTAGGCTTGGTTAAGTCCAAAGTCTGGTGCAATTTATCTTAGATTTAGACCAGGTTTTGTCCTGCTAAAGTACATATAAGTTCTTCACATTAGTTCTACATGACCTTGTACTTTATTTTCCAGGTTGTCATCAGTGAGTAGTGTGTATATATGTTGGTTAAATGGAATATTCTCTTCTCACAACTTATGGCCTAGTGAGCTGTGTATATATGGAGCCGTATGTGGTCAGGAGATAAAGTAAAAGAAGAAGAGAAAGGGTTGGGAGTGTGGAGGAGTCATGGGGAACTGTGAAGCTAGTTAAGCAGAGAGAGAGATGTGCGGGTGTCTCTGTGTCTGTTCTCACTGAGTGCTGCTGGGAGATGTTTACGACAGCCGAGACACACCCCATTAATAATATTGCCACTGAACGCACAGACACTATAGATGCTTGTTTGTAGGGGTTATGTGTGTGTATTAGTGTTGGTATAAAGATGCCACACAAGCCCAGTGAAGCAGGACGGAGCTTATCTTCGACCACAATGAGTCTGACAAAAGATTTTGTTACGGGGCGGGGGGGTGGTGGTGGTTTGGTAGAGTGACATGTGGGCTGTTTTCTCTGTTTGTGGTTTACATATACATTACACTGGAAGTAATTGATTTTACGTCAAGCACACAGAAATGTAGATACGGTTATTCTTGCAGAACCTACTGTGATGATCACATATAAAACCTAGCTTAAGTGTGTTGTGTTTGGTTTTGATAGTACAGGGATTGGGAGTCTCTTTGCTTTCCTGAAATAGCTTTTGTCTCAAATGAAGGGCCTCTGTAAGTTTTGAAACAGCTCAATAAATGTTCAGCCAAACTCCAGTGCTCTGCTTTGTATAGATCTCCTCTCATCACTGGCCCGTTTCTCAATTACTGCATGTTGTAGAGGATAGCCCGTGCTTAGTAAAGCATTCTTTCTGATATACACTATATGCCATGTGCCACCTCCTTTCCATTGTTGAGCTGACACTACCGCCCAAAACCATTTGCATTAATAAGCAAATTAGTTAATGTATGCGGACAGTTTGGAAAACAGGAAGTTTCACTGTGATTCTCCATCTACAAAAGAGTGGGCCATCTAAACAGAGTTAAGAAAAATCTTCACCCTCAGAAAATCCAATAAGAAGATTAAAAACATGGAGGAGCATATGAGCAAGTGTGCTATCTCCCATCGGTAGGTGCTTAAAGACACACATTTTGACAAAACTATAAACATTATGGATTAATTGCCTAAAGAAATTGCACATATGTGGACACAAACATAGTTTTATATATATATATATTTTTTAATTGTGCCTTCAAGCCAAAAGGCACATACAATGGTCTTCATTGTCTTATCGTGTCTATGCCACAATAATGACCACTGCCAAATAACCATTTATTAAGAAATGCTAATTCTAACTCTATTGCTAACTCTTCTACTTTAGCCAATAAATCCAGTCCATGAAAAAACATACACCAGTAATCACTTCTGCACTTTTTTCTACAGTATAGCACCCATCTGTCATGGTTGGCAGAGGACAATCAATAACATGTTCATGGTTGCACTAGCTTTCAACTAGAATTCAATGTACAGTCCATTATAGGCCACAAAGCATAATCATAAAATAAGAATAGGGAAGAATCTAAGGATGGTCAAAAACCAGCATTAATTCTAATGAACAACAAGAAACAAGAAATTTCAAAACATTTGTACTCATGTGTTGCTGAAAAAGAGCTCTTTGGCAAAGTATTCTTGAAAACAACTTGATGTAGGTTTTATTCAGGATTTGAGTGACAGCTTTGGGATGTGGAGCTTGTGATGGAATCCGCAAATCTTTAAGAAAAAGAATCCAAACAAAGACAAGCAGCTGCCCACTTGTATTCTGCTATTTGACTGAGGGCTCTAAGGAAACGCTCATGGAGATTGGCTGACGATAGAAAAAAGCTGTCTGTCTGAAGAAGAAGTAGGAAAAGAGGCTCAGACAAAGAAGTGGACTCTGCAAGAATGGAAAGAGGCCGATACTGAACAACAGTGAGTCAAAGATAAGCAGGAGTTACTATATAAAGATGTTTTGCCTGTGACCTGGGATGGGGGACAACACCATGCGAGGTGGCTGAGACAGTCTTTGTCATGTTGCAAGTGGAGTGTGACAGTTATCTGAATCTTCACTATTCTGTTTCTATCCACGAAAATTCCCATCAGGCACACACACCTTGACAGTCCCACACAGATGTCAGGACCCGAGCAGCAGCACTCCTGTTGCTCTTGGCACGTCTGAGTCTCTGACTGCAGTACACATAAAATGAAGCAAACAACCCCAGGAGGTCTGTGTAGCAATAAATCTCAGAGGGGGACAGATTTTGTTACATTTGGTGCCGGATGTTGGCTCTAATGCAATACTGCTGTGGTTTTAAAAGCCAAAACCCACATAGCTACTGTTTAATGAGCTTTAAGTTGTTTAATGATGGTTAAATGTGCAGTAAAGTAAAGATGAAATGTGAAGGAAAGATACGGTATTGCCCTTATTTAAATGCCACTGTTGCTATGGCCCTTGCTTGAACAGTTAGTTGGAACCCAGCAACACTTTCCCTGACATTTTACAGGTCTCCAGTCACGCTAATGTTGGTAACACTTTATAATAACTACAGAACTACAAAATGTGAGAGAAATTGTTAGACGAAAACTCCCCCCTGACATGGATATTGAAACTTTGCAGACCATATATGAACAAAACACATCGCACAAACTTGACAAACTGTAAAACCTATTCACAGTCAATGGAAATCAAATCAATAAATTGCACCAGAAAATGCGGTCTCCTAAGAGATTAAAATGCACACACTATGTTGAAGTGTGAATATCTAGGTTAAGGGTAGAATGTGACATTGAAACAAGCAACAGGAGCATTACTTTTTGGTGAATAACAAGTTTGGAAGAATGCTTGTCTTACCGGTAGCTAACAAGAGAATAAAATTGTTGCAAATCTCCAAAAATGCATTGCATCATACTGCCTTGAAAGTTTGTTTTGTCAACTTTTTACCGCTGAGCCCGTTCCTCTCTCTCACAAAATTGAATCATGTTTTTATATAAGTGTACATGTTGTGGGACAAGCTATTATATGTGATATAGTGCAGGGGTGCTATGAGATTGAGCTCAGCAGATGATTGGTTTTATCACAGAAAGCTTTGTAAATAGCAAACAGGACTGTTACAACCTTGGACCTGTTACAAAACTCTGCAGCCCAGCAGTAATTACGAAGCAGCACTATCTCCACTGCAGAATCAGATCCAAAATGAAGCATTAAAACAGCTTGTTATCCAGTCCCGCTCCCTAGCTGACTCAAAGTGGCATTTATTTGGCTTTTAAACAATGCGAACTCTTGTATCTGTGACTGGAGGAGATGGCTGTGAAACAAGACTGAAGTGGATCAGCATTGATCGTCAAGTAACTAAAGCGTTTTGCTTTTAACGTCTGCCGTGATGAGGTCAGGTGTGGAGAAGGATGACGTCTAATTATTTCTGTCAAAGACTGAGTGTGGAGTTGTATTGTATCTAGAAGAGTTCTTTCCTCTTGACATTTTATATAAAAATATGCGACTGGAAAACTGACAATGAAATAGGAAACATACATCACCACTTGAGTTCTGTACTATAATGAAGAGCTATGTACTTTAATTTTCTTCAGACATGCTTCAGGGGATACTGTTTGAGAGCAAAAAAGGAAATAAATTAAAAAGTCAACGAAACTGAAAATAGTCTAGGGTGATCTAAATGTTTTCAAAAAGGGACAGAAATATTCATGAAACAACACTTATTGTCATTGTCCTGACATTTTCAATTATGAAAGTTACTAATGCACTTTACACAATTTGAGTTTCTTCCAATGTAAAAATAGTTCTTGCCCTTCTCTGATAGTGGGCCATATAAAACCTGACTTTCTTTAGAGATGTCGATCCTTGTTCCAAAAGTTTTCCATTCTAGTAAAGTGTACACAGGTTACAGCTGGCTATTACCTTTTGTGACACTGTGACTGCATAAAAATATATATAAATGCCAATAGGTCCTATTACAGCTCTTTGATTTACTCACAGTTTGTTGTGATAAGCTCCCGAGACAATGGACTCGGAGGAAATATGGAAAGCGATAAAAGGCAACACACAATTCAATATGAGAATGTAATCAACTGTGTGCCACAAGGGACGCCCCACCAGCTTTAGAGCTTTGTTTCCTTACACAAATGCAGGAACAGACTAGAGCAGAGAAGTGATGTTTGTACACAAAGAAACCCGAGTGAAGCGCTGTAAAACTGTAAATCTTTTTTTCCAGAGGGCATGTGCCTTTTGGTTAAGTACAGCTGTGGTTTATATAGAAAATACAACCTCTTCCACATCCTCCCCGAGCTGTTACCTTCACTGTACTGAATGTATTTACATGTTATCCCGTTTCCTCCACAGGCTATGGTATAGGCTTGCCCCAGGGCTCGCCTCTAACCCGTAATGTGTCCGAGTTTGTGAGTCGCTACAAGTCGGATGGCTTCATGGACATGCTGCACGACAAATGGTATAAGGTGGTGCCCTGTGGGAAGAGAGTGTTTGCGGTAACAGAGGTAAGTCATGAGAGACCGAGTTCATCTCTGTTGTGTGGAGACGTGCATTGTGTGCGAAGCAAAGTCGTTGTATTTCTGTAAATGAGTCTCCCCTTTGGGACATCGGCTGAATTGGCTGCCAGCTAAGCTCCTGTACACACAGGTGACCACAAAGGAACACACACACAAAGATGTACAATCACATAAACTCCTGGGTCTATTTACAGACCTTAACCAGAGATACAGACACTTACGGTCTGTCTGAAGACACTTATTTGTGCCAGGGCAAAGTACTCACAGTTCTTGCCCTTTCCTGTTTACACTCCCTTTAGAAAACTTGAAATCTCTAGACAGAGCACACTCTTTGTATCTGTCTCTGTTTGTGCTATAAAAGTCATTCAGCTCCCTTTGGCCATCTCTTTAAAATCCAACTTCAAAGTCAAATTGTGTATATATAGCAACCAAAGCAATTACACAGTCGTAGGTTCTTCCAACAAAACGAAAACCAAGAGTTCACCCTGCAGGATGTTATTACAGTTCCTGCCATTTGAAGTAAAGAGAGTGGGGCACTTGGAAACAATGTAGTCGTTAAAGGCGTAGTGTGATCCTGCCCTCTGGATTGGGAGCAAAAGCGGGTCAGCTTTGTCACTGATGAACTTGTCGAGTCAGCATGAGGCTAATTGCCATCTGTGGCGGTGCAGGAATGAGCAGGCTAAAGGAAACATGATTAGAGTGCAGTAGAAAAACGCACGACACCGCCTCTTCCACTCAGCCTCGGGACGATGAAAGCCTCGTAAGAGATAGACATTATGTCACAGGGGATGTGGGCGAAGCAAATGAGAACAAACTGCTCTTCAATCAAACATCATCTCCTCTTACCTTCTCCCCTCACTTCTGTAACTTCCCTTTGGCCTTTTCCTTCCTCCTAGTAAAAGTAAAAGCAGGCAAAGATTAAGAGGAGAAAAGGGAAAAGGTGTGAGAAGTGAAAAACCTACTGACATACTGAGTTTTGCTTGATTGCACAAAAAGTAGAGCATAACCAGCTTCTTGAGTGGAACAACAGTCTAAACAAGAGCTTTGAAAGCTCGGACGAAATTTTTTTACGCTTAGCCAAGTCAGAAGTAGATCTGTGAGCCCTGATAGAGACTGCAACAACAGAGCTAACATAATGGCCAATCATCTTCTTTATTTCAGAGTATAAATAAGTAAAGTTGTATTTATTTATTTTTTTAGAATAGCGCTTACTCACTTCTACTTATGGGCAACACTATTGTACAACAGCAGAATATGAATTGCACATTCATAATTAATGTTCTAAATGGTAATTATGTAAATACAAATCACCCATCTCTGCACTTCCCACTCTGTCAGCCTAAGTCTCAACTGATCATTGTCATCCCCATTCCTCTCTGTCTCAGACTCTGCAGATGGGAATCCAGCACTTCTCAGGCCTCTTTGTGCTGCTGTGTATGGGAGTGGGCGGGGCCTTGCTGACCTTGGCAGGTGAACACACCTTCTATCACCTGGTGATCCCTCGGCTGCGACGAGCTAACACACTGCAGTACTGGCTGCACACCAGTCAGGTGAGTGAATATGTGTAACATACAAACCCAGATATACACAGGGGACTCCGTGTTAATGACTGCAACCTGTCCAAATAAATGTACATACACGTGTTCACATCAGTGCATGCTGGGAGTGAGAGGCCCCAATAGCTGGGATTGACTTTGAAACTGTGGGTAACCTGCGCCCTCTACTGAAATAAAGTTGTAACTACATTTATTTTTCTAGTCTATGATTTTCAGTTTGTATATTAATTGATAGAAACTTTGTGTAGTAGAATTTGCACTATTAATGTTATAAATGACAGTTTCTTTCTATTTTCTCCATAATTTGAAGTCAAAATATCTCTTAAAGTTAAAGGGGACATTTAATGCAAAAAAAATAACACTTTTTGCACCTATACTTGTGTGTTTGGGGTCTCTACTAACTCACAAAGTGTAAAACAAAGCAACTGTTAGGTCTGTTAGGTCTGTTTTCTGTTATTGGCCAGAGTCTCTCACTTGGCTAAAAGCGCCTCATTTCTCAAATACCTTGACAGTGACTACACAATCCAAGGAGGCAGGCTCTTTCCCTTCCCTTTTCAGTCTGGCAGAGCAAAGTACCATGGCTGTAATCATACATCCATGCTCACTACACTACATGGTAGCAAACTTAGCTCACAATCATTTCAAAGTTTATTACTTAAAGCTTATTTCAAAATTTAAAAAAACATGCTGCTACTGGTTAAGTCATTGTTATACATGTTATATGAGGTTATATTCTAAGCTAACATTTAGACAAGAGCCATGCTGCTCCAGCGTTATCTTACTGATGTAGCATTAACATGTTAAAAATAGCAGTAAATAAACTAAAATGAAAAAATAAAGGATGATTGGACATTTAATACTGTGAAATGTGGCAGCTTTAGAAGTCCTGAATCAGATACACAAAACTCCTGCTGACCGCTGTACAGTTAATCTACTGCTCCTCTCAGCTCTGAAGACAGCTGTCCCTCCTGCCCCGGTCTGAGCACCCAAGCCCCGGGTAAAAAAGAACACTAATCATCCCAGCAGGTTTCCCATAAAGACCCGTAAAGAGCAGCGGGGCGCAGCGAGCAGATGCCCGACGCCGTGGTGCTCTTCACAGTTTGCTTCTGGTGTTTTTGGTTTAGCATCTAAGGATAACAGAAGCTACAAATCATCACAATATCAAGGAAAAATACATTGACAACTACGTACAAGGACATATGTGGAAGTCAAACGGGTCCTGAATATCCTAAACAAGGAGACATTTTGATTGAAACATGTAAAATACACTTCATTGGGAGCACAAGGAACTGTGTTATTAATTGAAAAAGGGGCATTCAATGTCTCCTTTAATAGCATTGATCTTATCATTGGTGGGACAATTTAGACAGCCAGTGAAACTTGTGTTCATGGTGTTCATGTGATAGATGTACTTAGTCAAAGTAAACTTGTGAAGGACCCCTTACACTAGGATGATGCAGTTACTATGTTTCCAACTACAAAAAACATTTCCAAAGCCTGACAAAAAAAGGCAGCAGCAGAACAGAACAAAACATGATGCCACTAACCCATTACCAATCCATTTGCCCTGTTTTCGGGTTAAGTGTGCAACCTATGCTACATACTAGGATGTGTAACTTTAGCACCTGGGATGTCATATTTGGTAGCTCAATATAGATCATTAAAGATGTGTGTCCTTTTGTTTGAACTCTCTTTATTTGAAATGGAACTGCACAAAAGTTTAGAATAAAAATTAGAACGTATAATCTTTAAAATGTTGTGTGTGAGGTAGTGCTTCAAAGTTTTTGTGTATGTGGAAAAAATGCATTGATTTGAATTCAATATGTGACAGTTTAATTAATCTTGACAATAAAGCAACCAATTGGAGATCTCACATCCAAATGTCATGTTTTATGAAATTCAATCCAATATTAAATGAGATGCCCGTGGCAATATTTGAGTGAATAACTGATGTGGATGTCAAGGCTACTGACATTTTTCTTTGCCAGATTTCTCTCAAAAGACAGTGAATCCAAGGCAGCCCCTAGCATTCATCACAGGGATGACATCTGCGTTAGTCCCTCAACATAATCCCCCTGAACAGTCAAAGTCTGTCCTGCCTTTAGATATGCATTTTAATCAAAACCCAAAAGAGTTAAAGCAACATTTTGCAAACTTTATTGAAAGAAACTACAGCTTCCTTTCTCTTCATCATTTTATTAAATAATTCATAGAGGTGCCTAAGCAGTTTTTGCAATAATTGCCACACATGCTCTGTGCAACTGTGTGGAATAATTGCACTTACAATTTCCAATTTTCCAGCTTTCGTTCAGATGTGATGAAGTGATAGAAAATCCACATTTCACTATCAGTGCTTCTGATTTGTTATTTCTTCTCTTTTGCTTTCAGAAAATCCACCGAGCCATGCACAGCACATATGAAGACGTGGGCAAGGAGCTAACAGGGCTTGACGAAAAGTAATAGTAATTTTTTTGTGAATAGAATATAATATTACAAATGTGATTGCATCTGTGACATCTCTCTTTGGAACCATTTGTAGTGTTTGTGCAGGCTCATTTATCCTCAAAGTGTCTTTGTAACTGGTTTACTCCATTACCTTTACTCAAAGTAACACAAGATAAACAAAAGAAGAATATCTTGTCTTTCATAGTGCACTGTGATTGTGGTGTTTGTATGGCAGCCACGTATCTCCATCAGTCTGCCTCAGGGCGGATGTACAGAGGTAGCTTACCACCAATGTATGAATGTGTGACAGCTTGTGTGTGAATGGGTGAATGGAAGCAGGATGTAAACTCGCTTTGTGTGACCAAGAGGGTAGATAATAAACCCTATAAAAATGCATGCCATTACTTTTTATCTTAATGTACTGAATATTTTATAAGAAAAATGATTGTTGAATATGTGTAGTTCATGGCATCATCTGGTGGTAAAATTTCAGATTGCGATTCCCCTCTTCACAATATTTCTTTCTAGCTCCTGTGAACAGCTATGGTACCCCTGCAGGGACATTAAGTTGTCATTAACAAATCCAGTGAAAACAGGTTGAATGAAAATTAGAAATTAGAAAGAAAGTCGCTAAAGTCATATTTGTCCTAAGCTTTCATGCTGGATTATGTAAAACATGAATGTGCTTTTCAATGAGCAGTGCGCAGTTCCCCCAGGGTGTGCAACTGTAGTTTAGAGACTATAGATTAAGATAAATGCTCCTTGAACAGGGTTCTATTAAACTTTCCTGTTTATTTTTTCAAGCTAGGCAAATGCAAAGAGTATTATTTTGAGAATTGTGCACTAAAGTGATTTTGAGTTTTTACCACTGTTTTCCACTGGTTCCACTTTATTCTACATCATTTCAAACAAAGCACCTTTAATTAACAGTACATTTCTTGAGTTCAGATTTTACTCTACCCATGTTGGTATAATTTACTGGATTTATGTCTCTTGGCATTTCTGTAGACCTTCCTCTTGCATCTCAGAGAACTGCACCCTGCACAGGAAGCAACACCAGCCGCCGCCACCATCCCCCCCCACGTCTCTCCCTGCTTCCATCACAGGAGGGGACACCGGTGCCTCTTCCTCTCCGTCCCAGGAACACAAGGAGAAGCGTGTGCACTTTGACCTGGAGACACTACACAGCTACCGCCTGCGTACTCACACCGCTTCAGTGCGGGGACGCCCTGGGATGGTGGGACGTCCCGGATTAGGGCTTGGTGGATTTAGTCTTGGTAACTTAGGTGGGTTTGGATCCTCTGCGCAGATCTGTCTCCATGCCAACGGGGGTCCTCCATCAGCTCTGGCTTCCACAGGGTTGGTCCTGTCTCCTTTGGGAAGCAGGGCAGCCCAGACTAGCCTTTGGGAAGGGGAACTCCAGGAGCTACAAGTAAAGATTGAGATGTTCCGAACCCAGCTGCGGGAAGCTCTGGCCAGGAGAGCGGAAATTCAGAACAGTTTAGAAAGAGAGAGGAGTGGATTTGTACGAAGGGACACCAGTTTGGAAAGACAGAGGATACAAACTGTAAACACAGACCGAAGTAGCCCAGCTCAGGCTAAACTTCCTGAAAGAGACAGGACAAGCCAGCTCCAAACCTTAAACAATCAGCAGACTGGTAGGGCTAACCAATCAGGTGGGACTGTGGAGGGATGGAGTAGTCAGTTAAATACAGTGAACAGTTTGGACAGAGGAAGATCCACTGAAATACGCTCTGTCAACACTTTAACTGGAGAGAGGACTGTTCAATCACGTACTTCCACAAGTTTGGAGCGCAGTCGAGGAAATCAACAGGGAATGGCCCAATCACGGAACACTTCCAGCCTGGACAGACAAAAGGCAAACCTAACACGTGCTCTGAACACTTTGGACAGGACAAACACTAATCCTTCAAATGTGAACAGGACCTGATGTGAAGAATATGTAGCAAGTGTGCTCAGCTGTGGGAAGTAGCAATCAGCAAAAAGTTTACATCTATTTACATCTGAACTGAACGGAATCAAAATATGTTTTTACAAATTACTATCATTTTGAAATTTGCCAAGACATGATCCATTATTAGGTATTTTCATACTTCAATATGCTTTTAACTATTGCAAAGTCACATGGTCTATTATAAACACAGAGTATTCAAAAAAATTATGGTGTTTGCTGGCTAAGGTCAAATTCCAGAAATGGTTGAATACATTTATTTACATTAGGTATAGTTCAGAATTTGGTTTATGTGGTTCTAACATTTTGGATAGCTAATTTATTCCCTAGATTGTTGTCAGCACACTTCCAGTTTGCAGAGCCAGATAGGTTCAACACCACTGTAAGTAGTCAATAAGGATTATTCACCAAATCTGGGTTTAGACAGTCACTGACAGACTCGGGGGTCATATAAAGGGGAAACAGTAAATGAAAAGTAGTCATATGATGCATGTAAATACACACTTGCTCTTTGAAAGCCTCATTAGTTGTTTTAAAAGTGTGGTTCATGGGGCCCATTAGAAGACATACATAAAACGAAATGTGTGTCTTTGTTCCCATCCGCTTCTCCAAATTGTGACTGAGCTGAAAATTATCTACAGTGGGGTATAAGATGCCTTTCTCTAAGTGTTTTATGGACCTGCTTTCACAAAAAAACTGGACTATCAGATCACTGCTTAAGCTTTGTCCGTATGAGTCAAACTACAGCCACACTGTAATTTAGGAAGTGTAGACAGACATAAAACACAAGTGGGGGACCACATAACAGATTTTAAGTTGAGAGTAATTTATAAAGTATAGTGCAGACATTTTGGCCCAAAATTTTTTTAGACAAAAGTCTATCTTCTTGGTTTATAATTGAAAATGCAGGATACATTTGCATAATGACACTTGTACTGATTGGATGCTGCTCCAAAATCCGTCACCTTTATTGTCAAAGGTCAATCAACATTAATATTTAATGCAATAATTTTACAGAGTTATGTATGTAGCTGTCAGTTTGAAAAATGTTTTAATTTCCCCAAGGGTTGAGGTTACTGACTCAGTGGCTTTGATTTATTAATTCTGCAGAAATATGTTAATACTAACTTCATATCAAACTACTTTATGTTTCACCATTGTTAATTCAGCAGACATTGCATTGCTGAACAATATACTAGTCTAAAGTTCGTTGATGAGTCCTTGTGGTTAATTTGTTGATCTACCACTTGAGGGCGCTGTATTTCTGCTTCCCACGGCTATGGACACAGTGGATGCGTTTTTTTCATTGGAGGAAAAATCACAGAAGAAAATAAAACTGAAGAAAAGACGTTATACCACTGATTGAGGATTACTGATCGTTGGGAACTGCCTTTTGTCTTGTTCTGTTGCTGCAGAAGAGAACTTAGTGCTTTTTATATAATCACCCAGCACTAGGCTACTCAATGCAAAGTCAGCTCACACGACTGTGACACTCAGTGCTGTGTGACTTCAGACTGTCACACAGACCTTCTGAGGCGACGGTACAGATCTACATCTAACACATGAAACTTTGCTGTGGTTGTGTTCACATGCCATGGTGTTTACGAGGAACACATATTTTATTGAGGAAGAGCTTGTGGAACCAGATATTTAAGCAAACACTTTTAAAAGAATTACCCCTTATTAAAAATTGTATCAGCATATTATTGAAATAATTATCATTCTCATGTTTTGAAATAAACATTTATTTACATATTTACGTTGATGTGTAAACATTTGTGTAAAGGACACCAAAGTAGCTTTCCTTGAACTTTGCCCCTCTGCAGTTTATTAGACTTATAATACCACTAAAAATGAGTTAAGCAAGTGTATTAAGTTGTTTTTCACATATGCCAGCAATCTTCAGACCTTATAAAACCATAACATTTAAAGACCGTGCATTGTCCACCATTGAAAAGTTTAAGGCAATGATCTAAACAAAACAATGATTTTAAATAGGATGGTCATAATTGTGTCTGCAAGATCTACTAATTCTCATTTTTGAGACATAATACTGTTAGTCTTAAAGGCTACTGATATTTTTTCTAACTCAGGCTGTATTAATATAGTCAGCTAAACCCTTTTTTCTAGCAATAAATGACTAAAAGGTCACTGCAAAAAGTGAGAGAAAAGAGTTTACAGTTTTATTTTTATCTGAGCCGAGACACTGGCCCAAACTGCCTGAACGCCTGAGGCCCTTTAAGAGGCTGCTCTTGCAATACTTCACCTGAGGGTACAGAGTGTAATGGCGTTGTTTAACCTGAAGTGCAATGACAACGCTCCACCACAGCGGGGCTCTTGAACCTGTCCTCCACAGTGTGGATAGGCTCAATTAAATGCAATGGATGACTTCCCATTCTGAATAATGCATCTAAAAATAACCCAGTTTGACAGGTACCATGTTATGTCTGAAAATAATATGCATCCTCATGTTTTTTTTAACATTTAGTTGTCAACCTATGAAGCTCTTCTTTGCACAAGCTGACATACATAATGACTGTTACACCTGTCATTCCCACTGATCTGAGACCTGTTCTGGATTTTACACAGGACTTAATTAGAGACAAGAATAAGCTAACACTGACCATATTGTGTTACAAGGAAGGCCTTGTGTGAAATCTGACACTAAATAAGGCCAGAATTTCAATAGATACAACAGGAATGATATTTGAGCTGCAATGAAAGCTAACAATGTGTGGGATGTTTGAGAGAGACAGGGATGGAAGAAGCATGCTGATGATTTAGTGCCGGTGCATCGACCACAGTGAATAAAGTGAAGATAATCACACAGTGATAAAGCCAATCAATCACTCCCCGGTGCACCCACACACGCCTGTATTCTTCATGTTGTAATAAAATAAACAATGGCCTCTCTGTCATGTGTCTGTGCCGTGCTGTGGGTGCACTGAACGGGCTGTTGAATAATCAATGGGCAGCCAGTGGCAAAGAGAATTGTATACGTTTTAAGGTAAACGCACTGACATTTCACTAAACTGTGTCCTTGCAGTGCAAATGCAATAGGTTCAAAAATATGACATTTTTTTATCTTCATTTTCCTGTAGAAGCCACACCTATTTGTTTAAAACTTTATTCTGGCTTTTAAAAGAACTATAGCAGTCATTTACCTTCGCAGTAGATTCCAGTTTTCTGAAATTTAGATGAATAGTGAAATATTGGCAGATGTATGATTTACAGATACATTCAAGAGGGTCACAAGTATGGGATAAATGGATGAAATTATATATAGATATATTTTGCCCAGATTCAGGCAATCAGTCAGCATCAGTCAGTCATGTGTTTGCAGCGCTCCTGGTTTTGGCTCTGAATGATGATACATCCAGAACATGATGGTTGGAAAAGTGCCTAATTTGTGGGCAGAATTTCTCTGTTTGTGTCAGTGTATGCTTGTAACATGTTTGTGAGTACCTGTGTGGAAGTTATTTCATCCTGCGTTACCCATGCAAACATGAACATGACTAAAGTAAGCATCCATTGGACTCTGGCTGCTCATTGTGCAGACAATGTAACTGGGTCACATGTGAACAGCAGTCAAAAGGAATTTTAATCAAACTTAAAAATCCCCAATGTACTGCACCTCCCTGCGGCAATCAATTACTTACCAACTGGGGTTCATGCAAAATAGCACATCGCATAACATAAAGATCAGCATTTACCAAACTGTGAGTCACCGTACATTTTTAACCAAGACCGAACTGTGACTAAAAGGACAAAAATACAACTTTAAGGTTCTGAGACTTAGTCAAAAGAGCTTGATCCGTTGACTGTACCAGATATTTAATTCAAATACTACACATATAATTGCACCAAAATCACTTTAATCTACAATAATAATATGTTGATAACATGATAGAAGTGGTCCTGTAAATCATTAAAAGCCTGAGTTGTCTAAATCTAAGGCTATCAAAGACAATAGTAGAAATGAATGTGTTCCCCAACATCAAGACCTTTAAAATGTGATGTTCTGGTTCCAATACCATTCTCAAGAACAACGTGTTTATGTGTTTTTATTTCATGCTGGTGAGGCAAACATGGTTACAATGGTCAGCATTTATCAAAAAAAGTCTCTTTGGTAAAATAGCTTTAATGATTTATTCTGGTTCGTGAAATGTGGCTGTTCAAAAAAAAAAGACAAACACTTAGAGAAAGATATATTTAAGTGAAAAAGTTTTACACAGATTACACCCATCTTTTAGAGGAGTGTTTAAACACCTCCACATCCCTCTCTCTGGCTCGACCTCTTTGTCTGGTAAGTAAATAGAAGGCCATGCAGCGAGCTGAGTGATGAGTTTATTAGCTCCCGCCAGCTGTGACCAACCCTTGGGTATTATTGGTTGCGGTGCTTGATGTTGGTAGAAGAGGGGGATCTGGGCTGCGCTGGAAATTATGAGGGGGGAGTCTTAGATGAGGGGACTACCACATGAGAACCAGAGAAACCCCTTGGCAACGAGACAGGACCAACACTATATGGGGCGCCCCCATTCAATTAGGAGCGACAGAGATTGAGAGAAGAAGACGGGAAGGAGAGTATTTAGTGGTTAAGGGGCTGCTGTTTGCAAATAATCTGAATAAGTGTAAAAAGAATAAGATCTGGAGTCATCCATCTTCAACTTTAGGTATGAACGATATAACAACAATCAGGAATGCAGAGAAAGGGTCAGGGCTGTCTATGTTGGCCCATTAACAATTGATAACTGTGAGAGCACTACAAGTGTTTTTACAAAAAGACATGTTCAAAAAGTATGTATGTGTTCCATTGAAAAGTACAATCTCAAATGGTCATCTCTGCTGTGGAACTATTACAGTGGACTTCAGGTTCACAGTTTCACACTATTTACAGAACATTTTAGGTGCTGCTGCTAACGATGCTCCTGTTTGAGGCAGACTGAGGGAAACTGAGCACTGCCCTATAGCCCAAGACTCACAAGTGGTACACAGTATGGAGTTGGGATAAATTCAGTGCCAACTACTCAAAGACGCCAACAATTAAAACCAACTCACCCAAAATGTCCCAGATCGAGTTTATAAATATTTTATTAAATACAAACAAACTAATGCTGTTAATGCTAATATATATATATATATATATATATATATATATATATATATATATATATATATATATATATATATATATATATATATATATATATATATATATATATATATATATATATATATATATATATATATATATATATATATATATATATGTATATATATATATATATGTTCCCTTCCTCAATGCTATTGCATTTTTGCAGTCAAGAATATACATTTGCAGATACAGTCTGGGCTCAGATATTAATAGCCTCGGTGTCATTCATGATCAGTCAATGCACTACGTGCACGTAGAGCTGTTAGTTGGTGCGTGTGCATGTGCATGTGGTAGAGCTGGAGCCTCTGGACGAATCCAAAGGCAGCAGACCGACACCCATGGCTGCCACACCCTTCTTCAGTAAACAAAGGCTTTAATTGATGTTAGCCTTTAAATTCTCAAGGACCCTAGTCAAGGGTCAAAAACAGTGTGGTGTTATTCACAGATTGCGTTTTTCACTGTTATCCCAAATATCATAATTACACAGATATTGGCTCTTGAATACTGTCTCCCATAAAACGCCCACTCGCTTTTACGCACACATGCGCAGGCAGCATGTTTATACGCACATCCACATTCCCAAATCCAGACCCCTTTGTCTTGGCCGTAGCCCCGAATCAGGAATTCAGTAGGGCAACGGGATAAGAGAAGTACTGTGTGAATGTGCAGGCCAGACTGTCTCCTCCCCCCACCATAAGCTCGAACACACTCTCCTCCCCCTGAGTGTACCCCCCTGTACTCGCCCCCTTACGCCTTTGTGTGTGTGTGAAGATGACTGCGTACCCAAAAACCATATGACGGATCCTTCACAGAAACAAGGAAATCAACGTCTCCCTGCGGTTCATTTTGGATAAAATCAGTGCCAAAAAAGGGAAGTAACATATTTGACTTATCCAGGAAAGCCAGGAAACAGACACAAGAAGAAGAGGAGGGACACGCTACTAGCAAGTGCAGCAAATTGGACTTCAGCAGCAGCACCTTTCTCTTTCGCCATCCCTGCACCTCCTCCTGTTCTCTAGGTCTCCCCACTCTCTCATCCAGCCCCCAAACCCCAGAATAAAAGCGTTTAAACTGGGATTTTTTTCATAGGGGTGACTCGGAAATGGATTAAAGAGATTGTACACGCCGCCAAACTGGAGCAACACACGAGATCACGCCGGGGAGGAAGGGGTAGAAGGGACTCGGTGAATTCACGGAGCCCCCGGGACAGAGGTGAGTCCGGTGTCCGGTTTTGTAGCAGCCCATTTGTAGATGTAGCATGCTTGTCGCCCCCATGTAGGCAAACCATCACAGGTTCTTCTCCAGACCAGACACGAGGGCAGATAAAACAGCACATGGTTTTCACGTTTCCATAATTGATGAGTTCATACGCAATGTGCTGCTTCTGCATGTGCTTTTGTGTTTTTGTCTTTTATATTTTCTTTGTATGGAGACTAAAACAAACACATTTAAAAGTAATGGAAATCATCAATGAAAAATCCACCCATTAATCAACAAAGTCAATCTGTATAGGTAATAGCAGGCATTGTTATTACCATTATAAATCAATAGATGCTCTTAAAGATATAGTGACAGCCTCTACTATACTTCAGGAGTCATTCATCCACTGTGGGGCTGTTGAGAAGAGCAGGTTTCTGAATAGACAGCACAATAACCTGTGAATGAATGAATGTTTTGTTGAATGGAAGACATTACTGTATATGTTATAAGTTATAAATTCATATTTCATATTTCGGGTCATTCAAAGAGCAGTGTGTTTGATTTAGAGCTTAGTTACTGGTCTACTGGGATAGACTATTACTGGATGTGTCTAGTGGCTATGGAGTTGAAGGGTGGTTCTTTGCATCTTTTGTCGTAACTGCATCTTTTCTAGAAAACCTAATGTTCTGGCATTTACAACAAAACTGTTAGGGGTTAGGTTATATCTATCAATCTCTCTATATATATACAACCTTGGTTAAAGTCAAAACAGAATACAGCAGAACATTAGTCTTGACTCTATGGAATAAGATATTGTTGTTCTAAACCTCCACAGTGCAAGACCTTAGACTAAAACATGCATCTCGTAACTTTCTTCACTAACACAATCTGGTGATGAAGTCTACAGTCAGATGAGAGCCCGAGTGGCTGCAGTTCATTAAGTGCATTGCTTTAAACAGTATGCCATAAGGATGCACATGCTATACACTTGGTGGGTTACAGTCCTGTCTTGTCTCACGGGATATGCATGTGTTGTGTTTGTTTTCTATGACAGACGAGGTATAGTGATAACTGCATTAATAATTGAATGTTATAAGCAGCAGTAACACAAGTAATAAAAAGTCATTTGGTTTCTTGTTGTCCTCCTCTTTAATATTGGCTGCTTAACTTTACTTACGTTACTGACTTTATCAATTGTAAACCTTTCACATGACCTGTTTTAATAGTTTTAGTAGAAAGTTTCATTTCTACCCATAGGTTAAACTATACCAGCTCACGCTTTTTAAACATCAGCAAAGTCTATAGACTCCACACACACCCAGCCACTATCATGTATGGAACACATAATCAGCACACACTGTGGATGCATTTAAACATTCACAGACTTGATGTGCCCCAGAGGATGCATGCTGCTCTTAGATAAACGAGTCTCTTTCTTCTTTCAAGGGGCTTGTTCAGTGTGTGTGTGTGTGTGTGTGTGTGTGTGTGTGTGTGTATACGTGTGTTTTGGGGTGAGGTTTAAGTGCTGACTTGAGTAGGTCACTCTGAGACCAACGGCTGGGAGAGTGAGACCCCAGGACTGCTGTCTTTTTAAGCCTCTTTTAGCTGCACTGGAATCCATCCTTATATTCTCACTGTCTCTGGTGCTCACCCCCAATACCCCAGCCAGACACACACATTTGGGCCACACTTTTTGTTGTTATCATTTCTCTTTTTTAGGTCTTTGATCTGTGCTTATCTCCTCTCCTCTCTCCTTCAATGCTGTCAAGGAAATTACACTGCAGAAGTCTTTGATTTTTGGGGTCTTACACAGCCCGGGGTTAGGGCCTTTTAAAAAGTCGAGGCAAAAACTGCAAAAGGATGATAGGAAAGAGGAAAAGGATGGGAAAAGGTGCATGAGAGTACAGAAGAAGATGGATGTTTGTAAAGGAGATTTGGATATAGTGGATTGAGTGACTATATCTAAATACAGTTACAGTAAAGGCTGTTTGTGAAGACATAATGCTTGATAAGGCTAAAGGTTTGAATGCAGAAATGGAAAGCGTTACTGACAACAAAACTAACCCACTGAGCTAACAAATATATAACGTGTATAATAAAGCTCTAGAGTAAATAATTATTACGGTATCTTTTATCATTTATTATTTTAAATTTGATGAACACTTGGAGAACCTGTTTTCTAAGTTCTTGCTTCTGATTGAATAAAAAGGACAGTATACCAAAAACATTCTTGTTTTATTGCAAAGCAGTAGCACAGGTACACCCTTGTTACCACCTGGTTACTCTGTAACAGGGATGTCTGGTTTAATATATTTAATTCCAAATGCACAAATGTTTACACAACAACAAAAAGCAGTAACAAAGTGGATGGTACATCTTTTGCCCACAATATTGAGTAAAAACAACTAAAACGTACCATCTTTATTCATTATAATTTGATCACTATATCTATATCATGATAGAATTTGGCACAGAAATGAATAAGAATACTGAATAAATATGGCATAAAGGATCTATGTGACAGATTGTGTGGAAAACTAAACCTGCGATGCATAGAGAGAGTCTGAGAAGATGACAGAGGCAGAAAAAGATGCAAAGATGCCTAGACAGCTTTCAGTGAATATGGCTTTCTTGAGGATTTCTGAAGGGCTTATTTTTGGATTAAAGCTTTGGACGGGCTATTTATGACCACTGGCATTCCAAAGAAATGAAATTCTAAGTGGAAAATGGCCTTTGCCTTTCTTTGTGACTGCCATTTTTCTCCCAAATTTCCATAATACGGTCAGTTAATTGTAAATGGCAAAGTGTATGTTTTGATGTGACGTGGTGTGGGCACATTTGCAGGGAAGATGGGAGGCCTAGATAGGAGGGCAGTGAGAAAGAGCAATAACTGAAATTGGGACAAAGTGAGAGAAATGGGAGAGGCAGCCAGGCTAAGATGAGTTAGAGGAGGAGAGAATTGGGTAAAGGACGTAGAGGAGATAGGGCAGCTATAGATAGAGAGAAATAAGGAGCTGTAGGGAGCTCTGTGAATATTTAACACTGTTTAGTTATACACTTAGGCCCCTGGATTCAGATTCTCTCTGCAGGAAAATGCCTCCAGGTCATTGTTGACAGAAGATCTCTAGCGTGGATTTGTGTGAAAAAGCTCCCATATTGGTTTATTTTTACCCCCAGCATTAGTTTGTTTCTCATAAAACCCATAATTTTATCGTGCCTTCTACCTCTACATAGAAGAAACAGAAAGACTTATCCAAACACTTATTACATTCTGGTACATTGAGATAAAGCTCAGCTCACGTATCAGTTAATCTCAGAATTGAAAAAGTATCTTGGAATAAGAGATGAAATGCCTTCACCTTAAAAACCAAGTCCAGATGCCTTTGCTTTAACCTTTTCTTCAGTCTGGTACATCTCTTACACTTTGAACTCTTTTTTCTTGGAAAGTTTTTAAAGTATGTTTTTTAATTTAGCACACTGGCCTTAGCTTACATTGAACTTACTGTAAGCATTCAGAAATAAATGATAACTTGATGATAAAAGTTCGTCTTCTTCAAAGTGATGTATTTTTCTCCCATCTTTTGTCCCTAAAGGCTGTGACTGGTCCCACCCCAAGATGACATCCCCTAAAAACAAGGGCAAGAAGAAGCCACCCAAAGACAGCATGACACTGCTGCCATGCTTTTATTTTGTAGAGGTATGTTAGCATGTGCTTTATCTTACTGTAAGTATGTCTTTATCTACATCAGCCGCTGTCTATGACTCACTACTTGTATTTTATCACTCTGTGGTTAAATTACATGTTATGCCGTATAGGTATTAGATATGGTGTTGAGTCATGCATAAAGAGATCTAATGTTGATTACATTTTTATGCATCATAATTACACAAGCTAATATGGTCTATTTATGCAAGTGGATTCTACAGAGCTTATACTGATAACCGTTTTAATCTTGTTGCCTCTTTGTGATTGTCCTCATGTGTCTCCTGGTCTGTCTGCTGTGTCTTGGTTTTGTTTGTGCATGTTCAGCTTCCCATCGTCCTCTCCTCCTTGGTGTCCCTATATTTCCTGGAACTGACTGATGTGTTGTCACCGGCGATGGTGGGCTTCCGTTGTTATGATCGCGACCTCTCCATGCCCTACGTGGAGACAGGTGATGAGCTCATACCTCTGCTCATGCTTCTGAGTTTGGCCTTCGCGGGTCCAGCAGCTTCTGTAAGTCCTTCAGACTGCAATCAGATGCAATAAGAGACACAATCATGCTTGTTGTACATTTTTTTTTAAACCAAGGCTCAAGGCTTATATAAAGTTAAAGTAAGGATCTATACAAAATGCATCAGATGTAATTCTATCAAAAGTACCCCTTTACCCGTGGCTGCTTAAAAATTTGATGGATTCATCCTTGCCCTAACTTCTTCAAAATTTTTATGGAGCTCAGAGCAGTAGTTTTGTTGATATACTGCTGATAGAGAGAGATAACCATTGTGGAACACTCACATTACATGTAGCCTTATTAGCCCTATAACATTGAGTGGAGGTTTACAGGAACAAAAGCCTTTGAGATAAACATCTTATCTAGCATTACAATGACCTAATGTCTGCTTTGGTCCCAGGAAAGCTATTTGCTTTCTACATACATGCATTCAAAACCGACAGGGAATTAGCTCACACAAATATGCGAAGTCAAAGCAAATCTCCAATCAGTAATGCTGACACCTCAGGTCTCAAAATGAATACACACATACATACAGTCACTCGCTGACACACATTCTGCTAATCCATCAGCAGCATGGAAACAAACACACTTCTCCAACGCCCATCTATCACCCCGATTGGAAGTGATTACTATTCAATAGCACCCTGCCTTTCGTCTCATTGGCTCACTCTCTCTCCCTGTAGATCACAATCAAACAGAACGGATATCTGACATTAATAGTGTTTTATACCCCGTCCTGTTCCATTTGTTCATAGTCTCTTCCTATTCTTTTCAATACATTGAGGATACAATACATGACAAAAAACGAATTAAAACCATGTCTCTTTTTTGAAACGTGTCCATTTAACTGTTGATGTTCCTGTCTTTAGATCATGATGGGGGAGGGGGTAACGTATTGCTTGCAGTCCAAATTGAAGACCTGTCCCAAGTCGGAAAGCAGCATCAATGCTGGAGGCTGCAGCTTTAACTCATTCTTACGCAGAACGGTGCGCTTTGTTGGTACGTCAGTTCAATTGCAGGTTTACTCTGGAATTTGAATGAACCTTTAGCTGCTATAATTTTGCTCCATTTACCTTTCTTCTGTTAGCTGTTTAACTGCTGCAAATAGATGTTTTTATAGTTTTGGCTTTGTGTAGTGATAAATATTACCACATGAGCATTTTTCAAAAGAATAATTGAAAGATGTTCGCTACTAGACTAAGACAACACTGCAGTCAGTTATAGGATGGGTGATGTCAGCTTAAGCAAATGATCACACAACTCAGCTCAATTTATTCCCAACTTATTTGAATACCCAGAGGTAAATAAACTAATTACCTGCGTTATGAATGATGTAACATCCATGATAAAATGATTCTCGGGAAATATCTTGGGGCAAACTTTGAAGCTTTGAAGTAAAAAGAGCAAATAATTCACCTTGCTGAGATTTTAGTCGGCAGAAAGGCTTTATAACTTCAGGTTTTTGGAGTGAACTCAAAAGCCAAATGCAGCTGCTCAGAATTAACCAACTCAATGTGAAGAAGCCACCAGAGGCTTTTAGCTCATTTACAACTGCAGTTTTTCTTTCTCCCCATCACTTTCCTCGTCTCTTACCTCCTTCTCCCTCAGGTGTGCATGTGTTTGGTCTCCTGGCAACAGCCCTAGTGACAGATGTCATCCAGCTCGCTACCGGATACCACGCCCCTTTCTTCCTCACAGTGTGTCAGCCCAATTACACGGCCCCAGGAGTGTCCTGTGACAATAACGCCTATATCACACAAGACATCTGCATGGGGAAAGACCCGTATGCCATCATGTCAGCCAGGTAAGACAATAATAACAATGTATTTTTAAACAAACCCAGTTTGCAGTGTCTTACGCACCAATATTCAGTGTCAAGTATTAGCATATGAGAAGCCATCAACATTTATTTACATTTGAGTTAAATTTCCTACGAACTCATGTTTGATTAGGTTTTATGTAATACAACCGACAGTGTTTGGCTCAGCATATGAGTATGATGACATAAGTGCATTAAGATTACATCTTAATAGAGGGGATATGTTGATAATCTTGGTTTGTAATGCTATACTTTTGTGGATTCGCTACTCATACATTTAAAGTGTCCAAGTAACTGTATCGGTGAAATCAGCTGAATAATTTTTTTACTAAAATTGAGATAGCATTCAAATCGAGTAAAGGCACACAGCAGACATGTTAAAACATTATGGTCAACCATTTTCTAATACAAACAAACATTAGTGTTTAATGTAAAGTGTAAAGTGTTTAATTTATTATTTCTTGTCACAAATATTTTGGCATTACCTTCAGCTGACTCCTTCTCAAATGTAACCACAAAGACTTTAAGACAAACCTTTGTTTTGACAGCTTACATGAGTTTTAATAACATACATTCTAATGCCACTACCAAAGTTTCCATACAAAACATGTTCTTTTCTATCTCGTTTGTACATATTACCTTCTTTTCTGTCCTCAGGAAAACCTTTCCATCCCAGCATGCAACCCTCTCTGGCTTTGCTGCTGTCTATATCTCTGTAAGCAACACCTGTTTAATACTTTTAACATCTATTAAACTGACTTATTATGATTTATTTGCATGATTATTGTTTATTTATCTTACTGGAGTCTTTGCTTGCTTGAGTTTCTTTAGGGCTTACCTCTAAAATATTTGGACTGCTGTGAAATAATAGTCCAATTATGTTTGATGATAGCTAAACAATTGGCCCTTATTCTTAGATTGGCAAATGAGAGTATTTCTCACTGTAATAACTGTCACCTAATATACTGTATTAGTCACTTTTTGGCTGTTGAAAGCTTTCCCTGCACACAATCCTTGGCTTAAACCATCTCTTATTAAAATACAAATTGAACTGCCTCTAAGTCAGTAATTGCTACATTTCTTTAGATTTGGTATTAAAGTGCTGACAGCAGCAGTAACATTATTTTGTGAGGCCTCGCCCCTGAGGCTGCAATAGCCAACTACTGTCCTTATCTCTGCACCATGGAGCCTAGTGGCCTCTCATTAAAACAGCTCTGATGAAGTATAAGAGTCAAAGACATTGTATTGTTGCTATAGTTACATAATGTAAAATTTCTGCAAAGTAAGAAATCTTATTTTGCATATGTTATGTTATAAATACCATGATGCTGCAAATAGTCTCCCTCCTGCTCCCTTAGTTACTAGATTGACAACCTTGTTAAATCTTCTGCATAGGCTGCTTTTCTGTCCGTCAGCTGTCCTTCACCAAATGTAATCGAACAATGGTACATGCAGAATATAAATATGTGTTGTTGTCGATGTATGTATATATATATATATATATATATTTCTAAAGTATTTAACACAGTACGTCATATGCTTTTTAATTATTTCTGCATGTACAAGATCTGCATGTCCTTCACTAAAGTATGTGTGCTTTCCTCTCTACAGATGTATTTCAATGCTAGTATCAGCAGTACAACTAAGCTCCTCAAGCCACTGCTGGTGTTTGCGTTCTGCATGGCAGCAGGGCTGGCTGGGCTGACGCAAATAACCCAGCATCGCAGCCATCCCATAGACGTATATGTGGGATACCTCATAGGGGCCGGGATTGGGGTCTATCTGGTTAGTATTTGTTAAATCACTGCCATGTGCATATTTGTTTTTAGGGGATGGTTTTGTGGAAAAAATGACATAAATCATAAGTCTGTTCTAACCGAGGTGAGAATGACAAAATACGTACAAATAGACAAGTTTTATTTTGTTGTGACTAAATGATGCTTCTGTATTTTTTGAACAGTATCACAACATTTGCTAACAAATGCCTTGTTTCATCACTTCATTTTGTTTCCATACTTCTCTCTCCCAGCATTTTTGGCAGGCTATATATAGCTTTTTCTATTACGGAAAGGGGCGTGAGAGAGCAAAGAACTAATCCGATAAGAATTCTCTGGAACAATTTCACACTTCATTTTAAAAAAAACTTGTCTTAGCCATTTGTCACACTTGCTTCCTTCTCTATCAGACCCCTTTTCACAAGCTATTCCTTCAGTCATTAAACAAGGGAGAGGAAAGTGATTCATGCTGACCTCACACTAAACAGGAGAGAGGATAGTTGCCAATTCATGCATCTGCTTTAAAACTAATAGGTATTATCAGTTATTCCCGCCCAAAGATTAAAGAAAGCATTTCATGCTTGAGTTATTACTTAACATTGATGTTTTTTAGTTTTTGTTTTTCTTTGTCTTTAAATTCTGTGTTCATTCTGTACTCTGTCAGGCAGTGTATGCAGTGGGGAACTTCAAAGCATCAGAAGAAGATGCGCCCTCTATTACCAGACTGACCCTGGCCCAGCAAAAGGACAGTCTTAGGGTGCTGAGTCAGCGCAGCCATGACTCTCTGTACAGGAAAACTCCCCGTACATCAGAGAGCAGAGAGGAGCTGGGAGCCGGACTTGGGTCTGGAGGCCGCAGTAAGGTGAAGAGGGAGAAGGCGTCCCTGGCCTCACTGAAAAGAGCCAGTGCTGATGTGGAGCTCCTGGCAACCAGGGGTCCCATGGGGAAAGAAACCATGGTGACCTTTAGTAACACCTTGCCCCGAGTCGCAAATGGGAACAGCCCCATCTCACCGTCTGATGAACCTATTACCACACAGCGTCACATGACCTTCCATGTGCCCTATGACTCTCAGAGGTCACGACAGCTGGTGTCGGAGTGGAAGCAGCGCTCATTGGACCTGCGCAGCCAGAGCTCCCACGAAGAGGAAGAGACGGACAGAACTAATGGAGAAGCAACAGGAGAAGTAGGGGAACAGGCAATGCCCTCTTCTCTTTACCCCACGGTACAAGCCAACAAAGGCAGCGTCACACCAACTGCCTCCCGGATGGTGGTGGCCCCCCCACTGGTCCACATCCCTGAAGAGGCCTCTCGGCCACCTCCTGTCTCCCCGAAGAGTGCCAAAACCCGCGCCAAGTGGCTGTCGCTCACAGAAGGGGGAGGTGGGAAGGAGCCGGGAATCGGTCCCATTGCTGTTTCTACTCCCCGGGTGCCCAACACCCAGCCCAGCCACCCACCCAGCCAGCAGCGAGTCACTCAGGTGTGGGCAAATTACCTAATTAATACTATAATTATACTAACAAAACAAACATATTATACATTTTTCATGTTTAATATCAAATGGCGTGCAGCCAGTGGTAAAAAATATAGGTCATACAGGAGACATTAAACAGCTGGCAAGTGCTACATACCGTGCTACATACCTATGTTTTAATTTGTTTGTACAAGCTTCACTGTACAACAAAGAGGTGGCATTTTTACTGACAAGTTTTCAAAGCAATGCAAAATGCTATTTTAAGACTTCAAACATTAATTATAGTCAATAAAGTATCTGTAAGGTGTATAAAATATTTTACCCTTTACCTTTACACTGTTGACTGAGCCCATTAGTTGATTTTGTTGTTTTTCATAAGAAAATTTTTTGTTCTCAAAAGAACTGCTGGCAATGCACTCCCAACATGAGGTCTAGTGTATAAATATCTTAAGAATATACCATTAGCATGTTGCCCCTAAATGAGCTACAGCTAATTAAAGCCAGTGTAGGCCAGCCATAGAAAAATACAACCCGTCCTGGTCCAGGTGCAGATAAGAAATAATCTGGTTTCAATGTATTATTTTGTGACTTCATCCAAGTTTAGTTTTATCAGTTTCTGCTAGCAGAAAAATAAACTACACTGTAAACCTGGCTTCACTTTTCTTTTTTTTTTTTCCAGGTCATAGCCATGTCCAAGCAGCAGGGTTCAGAGGGTGGCTCTTCATCCGGTGGTGGCTCTTCTAATTGCTCTGAGTCACCCTACTACCGTATTCCCTCTGATCGCGACAGCTGCACTGGGAGTAACCCTGGGAGCATCGCAGGAAGTGGAAGTATCGTTACCATCGACGCTCATGCACCTCATCACCCAGTGGTCCGTGTGTCTGCCCCCAATGGAAAGCCGTGGGAATGGAGGAACACCATCAGCGGCAACATGATAACTACAGATACAGCGGGAGAAAAACACCGCCAGGCCCTGCAGCGCCAGGAGAACGTGAACCACTATCGGGACTACAGGACTCTCCCGGTGAAAACAGACTCACACTCCTCTTCGGCTGTTGGCAGCACCGAAGGGCCACCTGAACCTCCCCCATTAACTTTACCTACCTCTTCATCACCTTTACCTCCTCCTCCTCAACTGTCATCATCGCCGCTCCCACTGCCTCCATCTCCTTCACCATTACCTCCACATTCAAGCTCCCCCCATATGCCTCCTCCTCCTCCACACTCAAGCTCCTCCCACATGCCTCCTCCTCCACACTCAAGCTCCTCCCACATGCCTCCTCCTCCACACTCAAGCTCCCCCCACATGCCTCCTCCTCCTCCACACTCAAGCTCCTCCCATATGCCTCCTCCTCCACACTCAAGCTCCTCCCACATGCCTCCTCCTCCTCCACACTCAAGCTCCTCCCACATGCCTCCTCCTCCTCCACACTCAAGCTCATCCCACATACCTCCTCCTCCACACTCAAGCTCCTCCCACATGCCTCCTCCTCCTCCACACTCAAGCTCCCCCCACATGCCTCCTCCTCCTCCACACTCAAGCTCCCCACATGCCTCCTCACTCCCCACACTCAAGCTCCCCACATGCCTCCTCCTCCTCCACACTCAAGCTCCTCCCATATGCCTCCTCCTCCACACTCAAGCTCCTCCCACATGCCTCCTCCCTCTCCACACTCAAGCTCCTCCCACATGCTTCCTCCCCCTCCACACTCAAGCTCTTCCCATATGCCTCCACCTCCTCCACTCTCAAGCTCCTCCCATATGCCTCCTCCTCCACACTCAAGCTCCTCCCACATGCTTCCTCCCCCTCCACACTCAAGCTCTTCCCATATGCCTCCACCTCATCCTCTACATTCAAGCTCCTCCCACATGCCTCCACCCCCACATTTAAGTTCCTCCCAATTGCCTCCTCCCCACTCAAGCGCCTCCCACCTACCTCCTCACCCATCTCAAATGCCTCCACCTCCACTCCCAACTTCTTCACAACTGCCACCGCCACCTCATCCCTCGTCTTCCCAGAGTCTAGCCCCTCCTCAACCATCTTCCAGAATGCCACCTTCTCCTCACCTGTCCTCCCACATGCCTCACCCTTCCTCCCAAATGCCACCTCCACCGCTCCCTACATCTTCTCAAATGCATGCACCTCAACCTTTATTACTACCCCAATCTTCCAAAATGTCACCCTCTCCTCACCCTTCCTCCCAATTACCACACCTAACTCATCCATCTCAAATGGCCCCTCCACCTCACCCATCCTCATGTCAGATGCCCCCACCTCCCCATCCATCCACCATGTTGCCCCCTCCGCCACACCCTGACCTGTTAATGGACAGCCACAGCCAGGCACTTGCCCGCTCCTCTACGTTACCACGCCGACCCTCGGGTTCTGCCCGAAGCCACACTGAGCAGGAGCACTATTACAAGGCCTTGCAGAATGAGCGGATGTTATAATAGATGGACATTATTGTAAAGCTGGAACAGACAATGGAAAAAAATGTTACAGCTGGAAATCTATCACTTTTGTAAAACAAACAAAAAGATTAAGAGACTTGAACCAACAGCAGCTTTATTTCAAATGTGAAATCGAAGAGACAGCGGGGGTGGATGACCGTTGGGAGGTCTGGCAGCTCATGCACAGCAGGAGATCAGGTTTTCTCTGCTTGTATGTACTGCCCACAGCGCGGCTCAGCAACCCTCAACGGGAATAGAAAAGACAAGGGGTAAAGAGGGAGTCAGAGAGGTAGAAGACTGGAGAATTAAGAAGTTTACCCCAGGTTTCGGAGCCACAATGCTCTTGTCTAAAGGAATTAAGGAGGGGAGAAGAAGCTTCAGCTGATATTGAGATATCACATTGAATAGTATGGGATTTGCTCAATCGCATTCCCTCGAGGCGGGAAACAAAACTGGGTGAGCAACAAAAAGCAATACAAGCTCCTCCACATGTAGTGCAGTTGTTCAAGAATAACAAACATTTTGCTTCAAATCCAGCCGAAAAAATCTGGATAAATAAACATAAATAAGTTTAAACGTATTAGCTGCAATCAATAAAACCACCAGAGTTTACTTTAAATAAAAAATCTAACCAAAAGGGACAAATTTATTTTTAAAGCCAAGCAAATCTGAAAGTTTCATCTTTTGGGAATGTGGGGCCATATAAGACCCCCCCCCCCCCCATACAGACATCACAGAATGGATTACTTTGATAAACATGAAATGCGGTCAAATGGAAAGAGAATTGTCTCTTGTGAAGAGGGTGGCTTTGGTTTGAAGTAAAACGAGTCAAGCAGTATGCCTTTTGCTTTGAGGGGAAAAAAACTGCAACGGAGCCCGAAGCAGCACTAAGGAGATTAGCGTTTGTTTATCAACCGTGCTAGCTCACTCTTGCCTTCATGGCCCTTTGCATTGGACCACTGGAACCACACGATGGGAATGTTAATGGAACCCTGTCCACTGAAACAGCCCACAACCAACCACAACATGTACATTGGCTGAAGATGCTGGTGGGATGTAGCTCTTTGGCGTGTAAATTTCTGTTAACATTTATGGCAGCAATCTCTTATAATGCATCCACTATGAGTATGCTCCTTATGATCGTTATGATTTACAACCCAGTAATGCCACTGTTTTGGGATTCTGTGCTGTTTTAATTATTTTCAGTTCTGTACAGCCAAGTTTTTCATCAAAGGTCCAAGCTTCAGTATAATTGTGTGGTGTATAAAAAATCACATGGACTAAAATAACTTGATTAATAGTCATTTCTATTGTAAAAAAAAAAAAAAAACTAGAAAATGCCCATGGCTTCATATAGAATTTAACTGATAATCTCAACTATGAAGCAAAGGTTGCAGCAGTTCAGAACATACAGAGAGTTGTGTATGGTAGGTTGCAAATATTTATAATTTGTTTGTATTTGATCGAAGAATGTACAAAGCTCCTGTCAAAAGTCATACTTGATATATTTGTACTTGTCCTGCTATATGTGAGATCTGTAGATGTGTGTAGCCCTTAAATTTATGCCCTGACACATACATAGAGCAGACCAACAATTTGAAAGTTTTGGTATATTTAATTTGTGGTAATTGTAATTTATACATTTATAAAATTACAAATCCAAAACAATCACAACTCTAGTATGTATGTTGCAAATTATACTGCTCCAATTTTTGCACTGGTTATTCTAGTGCCTAGAATAACTTCAAACAAGTGTAGTCTTAAAGGCATCCTGACATAGTTTTAAGCTTTTTGACCCCATTTCAAATGATTCATATATACAAACTCTAAACACTGTTAACAAATCCTCTGATGTCTCGATTTTCCCTGACTGTACATGTTCGGAACAATGCCAGTGTTTATAGACACTGTTGCCTTTAATATTTATACAGTTTTTGTACAAAGAATCCATCCTTTATTATTTTATACATTCATTTTTTAACATCTCTTTTATAAAAAAGTGCTTTGTTTCAATGAAAGATAGGCACTTTCAGACAGACACATTATAAACCCGGTTCTAATACTCACTCAATGACAACTGAAGAACATGTGTGATATTGTAAAGAGGGGTGTCAGGAGAGATGGTGTTCAAAGGGACAAGTTTTATTGTGTAGTTGAGCTCTAGTCATGTGGAGCGGATAGATTTTATTGCTCGTCGGTTTGTGCTGCATGTGTGTACGGGGGTGTTTTTTCAGACATTTACTTCTATGCTTCAGGTCTGCGCCGTTTACCTTTTGACTGACAGACATGCGGCATCTTCAGTGCTGGTGACTATTTTACTACATTCCCCTCATTTTGATTGTACAATTCTTGATATGGCTTAATCTTATTAATATTGTTATTATTCTGGAGTCCTTTTTCTGGGCTACTGTTTTTTATCTGTGGTGATGTGTAACAATAATAATCTTATTGAATAAAAAATGAGGACTTTGTAACTGAGCGTTTATTGTTGTTACTGGTGTGTGTCTCAAAATAGAGACATGGTCAATGCCAGAAAAGGTTATGCCGCCAATCCAATGAAAAAGATCTTCCACATTGATTCTTGGTGAGTGTTCAGGCTCATTCATACACTCACAGATTGGCATACACTCACAGACACACAACCAGATGGATATGGTCCTTGCACATTTACAGTGCAACATTTGTAGCTTTTCCTGTGGGCTGGTGGTGTCAGTTTTCCATAATGAATTCGGCTTGAAAAATGTTGGACAATCCCACATGACCCACAGAGAAGTTGCATTGGCTGGAGCCTCCGAATACAGTGTGTCCTTAATTTAATGCTGTATGCTGCTTTTTGGGTGTGGGCTAACATGAAATTGATGCTCCAGACTCTAAAACATTCCATGGGTTCATTTTTCAGTGTGTGTGTGTGTGTGTGTATAAATATGTGTGTGTAGTGTGCGTCCTGTCCAGCACTGTGGAGCACTGAGCTGTGTGATTAGGGGGTGGGGGCGGTGAGGGGTGCAGATGGTGCACCGTGGCCTGAGGACAGTCGGCTTGTCCGTGACTCACACTCTGTGAGCCAGCAGCTCATTCTCCTGCTCACTTCCCTTCACCCCCCATCGGCTGCGAAGAAAAATACAAAAATGTGGAGCTGCAGGAGGGAAGAGAATATGTAGCCAGTGCAGACCGTACGCAAGTGGCTAATTTGGGAATTGTGTGAATTGCTATGTGTGGGCTAATGTAGCTGTATACAGTATGTATAAATTTATTAGGTTATAAAATGCAAAACCCTTACCTAAGGGTTTAAAACTGCTTACGGCAAGGGTTTTGGAGAAATAAAGATATGGATGTTTTATTATTCTCACTTGACTTTACTGGCCTCAATATGTGTCATGGCAGTATAAAAGAAGGCAGTGCAATCAACTTCCTCTGCAGATTGTCCCATTACAAGACTGTTTTTCAATTTCTCTTTGATTCAAACAGGCTTTGTAGTTAAAGTTGGTTAAAGTGCTAAAGTTATTTAGATGGGCCAATGTGAAGGTTAAGTGAAGACATAGGTACATAGGTTACATCATAGTAATTCACTAATTCCAAAAATCTAATTATCATAAGTGGACCTTGGAATTAAATGTTTTTGACATTAATGAATTAACCCTTCCCCAAGACTGACGATCACTTCCAGTTTGTCCCATATCCAGTTGTTTTTTAAACTGTTTTTCATTTGGACAAATTGAAGAAACATTTTAAGGTTTAGGTTTATGTAAGGTAACCGTTTCTCTGCAACAAGTATAAAATGTAATGCCCCTAAACTCAAGACCTTGAAATGTTTGCGTGTGTTTGTGTGTCCAAATGTCCAGGAAAAGCTGCTGACATTCTTTTCACGAGAGTCTTCGCTGCAGACAGTTACAAAAGCCTTTTGTCCAGCATCCGCTTTTATCCTCTCCACTTTGTGGCTGTACCTTCTGCCATACTGCCCAGCTCCTTTTGAACTTTTACATGAAGAGGAAAGGGATTTGGAGCTTTGGAAGCTTATATCCCAATTTCCCTGCAGCTCTCAGTTTTATAAATAAGGGATTAGGATTGTAAAGGGTCACAGGGATCATTTTACTCGAAGCAAGATCAATATAGTCCACATCAAATATTGATCAAATTTTAACAAAAAAATGTAAAATTCCCAACACAGCTTGTGTATTTCATAAACTAAATATCCATTGAAAGAGTAGGTACTATGCCTAAATTGCTGAAGAGCAATGCTTAACAGCTCTCTTGAAGTGCTTCAATGCTTTTTAAGCTAAAGTGATGTTTTCATATTCCCGTGGTGCTCTGGTTGTTCCAGTATTTTAGTCCAAAAGAGAAAATTAAGTGTTTCCTCAAAAGGCCCTATTAGCACATGTTACAATTTTGTTTGCACCCACCAGTCAAGGACTGTATAGAAAACTATTTTGGATCTCAAACTGCAACCAGTCTTTGTGCCATGCAGCCGTCTACTGCCAGAGCTGGGGGCTAACGCTGACATTTCTCAGAGACTGGCTGGCTGCAATGAGTCAAGGAGCTTTACAACTTCTGTCAATGACAACAGAATGCCTTTCAAGGTTTACATCTATTTAGTGTTGTGTAAGTGTTAGACCACATGTGTTTGGTGGTGGTAGGAGAAGGTTGAGCGCCGTTTGTGTGGCAGCCCCCCTCTCTGTCTGCCCCAGGAGTGGATGTGTGTGAATGGGGTGAGTGGAAGCACAATGTAAAGCGCTTTGGGTGCCTGAGAAGGGTGCAGGAAAGCGCTATATAAATGCATGCCATTTACTAATCACAGAGACAGGACCAGACCAATATTTTGAAAACCAAGGAAAACCGAGAAAAGAGCTTTGTAAGTGGTGTAAAGACCACTTTTCGAGACTAACACTACATCTGTTTTCAATATATTTCAAGGAGTCTGGTAATATGAATCACTATCATGCGTCAATTTAACCCTTCCGTCAATACACACTTACGTGCTTAGTCTTCTCCTAAAGACAGCAGCACATACTGGTTCAATCTGCTCAGTAAGGAGTCTGACATTTCCTCAGCTTACAGTGCAACTGCTGCTTTACTGTTCAGAGTTGACATTAAACAGTGTCACTTATGTGCTAAAAGGTTATTTGCAGAACAAGTCTTATGGCTGTTGGGGGTATTTAGAGATTTAAACTTGTTTCTAAAAATACAATAAAATACATTGACTTTAGATATTAGGCTTTATGTGACAGATGAAATGTACAAGTTGCAGAATGAATGTCTTTGAGTTACTCTCATCTTTTTAGCTCTGCTTTTCCAGATAAGGTTAATGTGATTACACAGCTGTCTTATCTTTCCTTTTGCGAGCTAAAGAATGTATATTATGTATACATTGGCACGCACAGAAATGTAGTATAGAAAGTACTAAATAAAAGCACAAGGGCCTATAAGTGCAGAGGAATAAGGAAAATGACACAACAGTGCACTCATTCTTGTTCATTTAGACACAGAATTATATGTACAGGACTTTATAACTCTTAAATTTTTCCACAAATAAAACAAGGCAAACGCTGCAGCATATTTAAGCACGGCTGGGCTGCTGTGTTTGTAGCTGGACATGCATGAATAAGACTGTACAGTATGTGACTTCAATACCCTACAGGCTCAGCAAAGGGTAGTAACACACTGACACAGTTATCCGACCAGACTAATTGGGTCTGGGTCCATATTCATATTAGTCAATCCCCTCAGCTCAAAGTTCTCCAATTGTGCTTGTCTGTAAAAGGTCTCAGAGTTTTCTTTTTGGTAACTCTTGGCACACAATGGCACTCACATTTAAAACAGTCTGACCCACTTTCAATCCTCGTACCCCCACAGTTGTGTTGGGGAATATTATGCATGTCTGCACACATGCTAATATTTGCCTTGCACAGACAAATGTGTCTCGGTTGTTGAACACTCACACACAGCTCTTATCCCCATAAGTGTTTCCCAAATCTGCAAATAATCCAGTCTGATGGGGGGGAAAAAAACAGGCTCTTCATTAATCCAGTTTAAATCACTCGTTTTGGGAGGATCAGTTTAATGAGTAAATTAGTTCTCTGCAGCGTTTTAAACACACTTCTGTAATCTTACAATGTTCATATCAGCTACCAGCACAGAGAGTATATGAGGATGATTTCTGATTTTGGAATAAAAAAAACCTCGTTTTGTCACTGTTTCTCCGTGTGACTGGTGTGACCACAGAACGAATATGCAATCTAAAAGAATACAGCAGATGTTAGGTTGTGACTTTAGTCAATACAATGCTCTCACTCATGAGTTAAATTACATAAACAGCAAATTTGATGTGCTAGTGTTGATTGAGTCATTTCTATAATATATATATAATATAATTAGAAAAACAGAAGTGTGGTTATTTGGGGTAAAAGAAAAATGAATGGCATTAAAGATTTTACAAAACAAATTGATGTGTATACAATTAAGCAATTTATTATGAAAGACAACAAATCATAATCAAGATCAATGTTACAAGTAACGTTGCATGTATATAGATTGTTCTATAACCATAAAAGCCATAAAATGCAGGATTTACAGCACACAGGGTTATACTGATAACTCGAACTGTAGCCGTCTGTGAGCTGCATCTGCAGAAATGTTCCTGTCATGTCATGGAGAAGAAAAGTGAAATAAAGGCAGAGGGCACTTGGTTTACAGACACACTCTGAAGTGTCTTGAATTCTTGATATTACTGCACACTCTTTTTTCCCCCATTCTTTTAGTTAATAAAGCAATCTTAGACCATTTTCATTTTCTTCGTAGACAAAGGTTGGAATATCTTAACATGACTTTTGTAAAAAATCATTAATTTACTCCAAACCAGCTCACAATGGGCATGACTAAGTAAATAATAAAATGGCAATAAATGTGTCTTTATTATTTATTGAGGAGGCTATTGAAATGCTATTTCTGTGTATGGCATTCCCTACAGTGCCTTTGACAGCCTGACAAAGGTCTGTATGCTAACAATATGCATTGGTTATTAACTTGGTCTGTATCCATTTTTGCTCCTAACATTGTAAAGTGCACAATATTGTGAAATGTAAAAAGCCTTCATCCTTTAGGACACGCCCTTAAATCCTACGCTCAACCTTGTTAGAGGTGTATAATAAAAGGTGATTTCATTGTAAAAGCATAAAGTACATTTTAAAGGAAGTCCTGCATATTCTTCTTTTAGAGAAAGGTTCCGGTTCATCATTTTTTAATCAAAAGACATGCTGATGATATCAGTGTGGATGCAGCTGGTGTTTCAAAGGGCCGTGTGGCTGAAAAGTCAAAATAAAAGCGCTGTCACTCCTCTGTGACTCCCGGTGCGTCTCTGAATGGGTCGCTGGCTGCAGACTGATTTTCGTTGACCTGCATAACAGTCACCGATTAACACATTGTCACATCTGATGCCAAGCCCATCTCAGCACAGAGGGGGCAATTTTAAAATGATGGTATGACAGACAGGAGCACAGAGATGCACAGATAGAGATGGAGACAATACGAATAGTTCCCCTGTCTCTGTGTGGTTAGATGCAGTGTCAGGACAGTGGCAGTATGTATGTAACTAATGAGGCCAACACATCAATTCACAGCCACACATTTCCCTCTGCAAAAGCCCCATTATTCTGCATTGTGTCTAAGACATAGCACCATGTTAACGGGTGTACATTTGGACATGTTCAAAAAGCAAGGATTAAGAAAACCTCATTACAGTAAAAACTGCATCAGACGGAGAACAGACATCTTGCTTATATTATTTATGTTTGGTTTAGTATCATGGCGCCATGGGGAGAAGTACAAAGACAGGCAGAAAGTAAGACAAGATGAAGAGAAGGAGGGGAAATTGCAGAATTTAAAGGAAGTCAAGGAAGATAGGAGTGTTTTTGAAGTTTCGTGACAGAGCTCGTTAAATGGCAGGGTAAACAAAGTGCTAACTGAGAAATTGTTTCCACCCACGTTGAGCACAAAACAATCTACAATACGTGAAGAAAAATTGGAAGAAAGATATGACTGGCTCATGTCAGAAGCAGGTAGACAAAGACTAAAAAGATGGAACACATTTTGGCATGTCTGTGGCCCAGTGCACTGTGGGTATTCCAGGATGGGGGAAGTCTTTTTAGTGTCTCTCGCCACAGGCTTCAATCTGCCTTTCAGCTCTGTCCCTTAAGCTTATCTATTCACTTTTCCAGCACCCCCTCTCCTCCCTCCTGCACAGTGGATTTGCACCCGCCTCCCCTAAATTTCATTTGAGTTATTTTCATTTTGGGGTGATTTTAGTTTTTTCCATGTTTATTCATGACTGTGGTTCTAGGAGTGAGATAAGAGAGCCAACTGCTGAGCTGTTGCCTTGAAGCCTGAGAGTCAAGCTGTACACAACCAACTCACAAGTTACATGCAAATGCACAGAAACACAAAGATGTATATGCAATGGCTTAAAGAGAAAAACAATTACAAACGCAACAATATCGCATGAGTAGGTTTGACATTAATTGGTATTTGTAGATTTAATGCTCAGAATTTTAGTTATCAGCAGAGGGACTGTGTATAGAAAGTACCCTAAAATGATCAGTCCCTGGAACACATTTCCCAGAATACAGTGAAATTCAGATGTTGTTTTTTATTTCTTTGCTTCTATTATCATGTCTACCACCTGCACCGACATGTAACTCACTTTTAAGCCATAAAAGAACTCGTTATGGTAAATCCATAAAGGAACTTGTTATTTGTAATGGTTTTCATTTTGTTTTGTAGCAGTAGTAGACATTTTGCTTCTCAAGTAACAGCTTTACTCTCTCTACTGGTACAATATGATACAATTGGCCTTCTGGAAAGCACTTGCTAAGACTTCTGTTAACATCTCTCATTTATAACAGTGGCATGCCCCATGACTGTTCTGTTGTAATTGAATATTGTCTTGTATTTTTGAATATTTTTACACCAGCCCCTTTATCAATAATACACATTCTCTCCCGTTTCTGTTGTCTGTTTTCATGGGAGAAAATCATTTCTTAAAAATGTCACTTCCAAAACATGGCTGACCTGCATCTGTCAGCATTGTTTATCACTATGTATTGACAGACAAACACACACCACATGGGAAAGTGTGGTTTGAATGGTATGTCATTTCTTGTCTTTCTGTGTGTGTGAGAATACACTTTTTGCACCTGAATCTGTTGGAGGGGGAAACATGAGAGGTGGAATGTACAAAGAAAGGGAGCTAGACACACAGAGGGGGAAGTGAGGCTTTGTATCTTGGTGTGGGTTTAAATCCTCATTCCCCCCAAACGGCTCCTAAATCCACACCACTCTTTCATTACAGCTAGTCCCTGGACAATACCAACCATCCTGATGTGCTTTTCTGTCAAGATACGGCAACACAAACAGGAGTGTGAGCGTGTGCCTGGCATGCAGGTGCCTGCTAGTGTGTTTGTAGGGCTCCCTAAAATAACCAGCAAAAGAAAACTACAGGCTTCCTTAACCTTGAGAAGTGCCCTTGTGGTTTACCTACCTCCAAAGAAATGAGAACACACACACACACACTGTCTGTTTGGTGGAGATAAACCTTTGTGGAGCTAACAGCATTTAACATGCTATGTACAGCACAGGCACCGCTCAGTAAAGATCTAATATGCCCTTTCTCTTTGAGGTGGAGGTGGACTGCAGACCATTAGATCTTCTGTGCTGATACTTCCTCTTGTGAAGCTGTTGTTTTGTTTTCTTCAACATAATTGTCACTGCACTATTCACTAAACAGCATAGACACCTGAATGGAACAGTGACACTAACACCTGAGCCATTAATGCCTCTCACATCAGGAGTCACTCTGTCCTTTCAGAGCTAATGACTATGAGACCAGAACAGCCTGGTTCCATCAGAGTTAGTTTCAGGTTAAACCCCTCCCTCTAGAGATCAAGCTCAGCTCTTTTACCAGTTGATCTCAGAATTGAAAAAGTCTCTTGGTATTAGAGACAAAATGAAAACTGACTCCAGATGCTTTGGCTTTAATCGTTTATTCTGATAAAATTACTAAATGCTTAAAACAACATTCATCATGTATAATAACTATTAGTGTCTTCATTTATTTCTGCTGATAAACATTTATTGAGAGGCTTTTATTTAAATAAATGAAATAAAGTATATAATCTATAGCTAGAATCACGAGACCCTGTTTAACGTTGAACAGCCCCGTTTGGCCGCCTTCTCCTGGACATGAGCACCATCTAGGGGACGCAAGGTGGAACTACAACGATTGACGTGCTATTTTTAGGATGCAGATGTGAAAACGTAATGTGGGTCACTGACAATACAAAACAGTCAAAAGCTTTTTCTATTCTATTTATTTTTATGGTCAAGAACTATGTCCATGAGCTCATACAGACCAGAGTTACTAGTCAACACACCTACGTGAACAACCGTAAAGCCACGCTGGTGCACGATGAGATTGTGTAACAGCAAAGCAATACCACCCTCAGGAGTCGTATACTTTAGACCACTAGGTGGAGTTGTGTATCAGCACAAATATATGGAGCTATTTTTTCTTTTGTATGTATCCTAAAATTAGGTTGAGCTTTCTTTCTGCAGCGTGAAGCGCCTGAAGCCTGGTTTTGTGCGCGTCTTATGATAAAGCTCGTGGAGCGGAGCCAGCAGCAGGGCCCCGTTTGGAGAGGAGGACCATCATATCTCAGTCAAGGCGCGCACGCCGTCAGAGAGCCCCTTTATCTCCACCAGGCAGGGAAGGGGGGGGGGCGTATCCTTCTCCCCTTTTTTTCATTCTCTCCCCTTCACACAGCCTACCGCTCTGACTCTCTCCACACTTAATACACTACAACCTGCTTCAGACGACGCCCATCGCAGAGTCCCTTTCACTCGCGATTCTTTCTGTTATTGCTGTCAGTCTGCGCGCGCTGTGCATCATCCCCTCACTACACAAGGAGTGCCAGGCGAGGAATACGAAGAGGAGGGGTAGGAGAGGAAGGGGGTGTTCAATTTATGCGAAGAAGTAACACTCCGAAATATAGGCTGTTTTGGAAAAGGAGGGAAGCGATCTGCATCTGAGTAAGTCGTGATTTTTTTTTCTTGGTGCGTTTTGACTTGTTTTTTTTTGTTTTTTTTTTAGCTTTTAAGCTTCTCAAGCCCTACAGCATCATTTGGAGGATGTTAAAGGAGTGGGACGGATAAAAACATGCCAGCATCAGTGCGCAGGGGTACAACGCGTGACTGTAAACAGCCTTGACGAGCCTTGACTTAAGAATACAGCCTTTGAAACAGGTGTTTAAACAGTAATCTTCACACAGTTTTATGAAACGAAGGCGTGACAAAATCATGTAAAAATGCTCCATGACATGCCACTAGGCCTGTTTTACTGTCTTGCACTGTACGGTTTGGTATCCAGGCCGACAGGTGTAACGACGTGTTTACGCGGATGGGTTCATGTAGTATCGATCTATTTTGCAAAGAGCGTATAGCTGCACAGTCTGAGCAGGTTGTCTTTTTTTGCCTCGACGGTGATTTTCCAGTGGCGCCATGCTGCCGTTGCACTGCGTTGATGAAGCTGTGTGTGAGATGCTGAATGCATGGCCACAGGCTGAGGAAGAGGAGAGGAGGGGAGTGTGGTAGTGTTGTGATGTGAGCAGTCTGCTCCAACATGGCGCGCTTGAGCTGATAAACCTTGGCCATTACATACTCCTGTCTGGAATTTACACTGTGCAGCAGAGCAAAAACTTGGATTTAGGCTGTATGAGAAAGAAAGGTTCATTTTAATTTCAACTCACTATTCAAGAATTTGACTTAAAGTTGTGTTTGTTTGTTGTTTTGAAAGAACAGTCCATGGACAAACTCCACTTATTTGTGCTTGATCACAGCAGGTATATCCACAACTAGACACACACTGTTGTTTGTCTCCTGTCCATTGTTTCTCTGCTGGGAATAGATGTAACTGTTGTGGACAATGTCTTTGTTGACATGTCTAGTTAAGTTTTATGATGATAAACACAACACACCCTTTAGGAAATCTTAAAAGTATTAAAAAGGAACTGCTTTGTTTAATTGTACTGTAAAGCTAAAGCTAATGAAGTGACACCTGTTTGATACTTAGACACCTGGGTTAATAACGAATAATGTTTTTCTTTAAAATATATATAGGAAACTATAATATATATATACTATATATATAAAATATATATAGTGAGCGAGAGGGGAATGACACTGGGCAAACTACCCGAGCTGCATCAAACCCAGGTCTCCTGACCATGTTGTGGCATGCGCTCCACCAGATGAGCCAGCTTTGTGCCCCACAAACAGTTATTTCTGTCATTATATCTGAAGTGCATAGCATTTGAAAGTTCTTCCTCTTTGTGAATTGTAAAAAGCATAGGTCAAAAGTTTTCAACTTTTAAATGTCGAGAGAGACAGGGTGTCCTGTCAAATGTCGCTGTAGATTTGAGTTGACTGAAGAAAAGTGCAACATGAACTTTCATTAATATGCTGCAATAAGACCAAAGTTTGACGCATGTCTGGCCTTGTGTGTGATAGGCATGTTGACGAGGCCTCATCCGTGCATAGTGTGAGCTGAAGGTCTATATCCGGTTCTCTGCTCTGTGTTGTGTCAGCAACTCACAGTGGAGCTGACAGCACTTGTTCAGTCCACCCTGCCCTCATCCAGCATTATGCTTCTGGACAGCCGCCTGGGTCTGTGTGTTTTGGTGGGTTGTGGCAGTTATGGGGAAACATAACTGCAACTGTTGATGACTGTCTCCTGGCCTCTCGGGCTGTGTCCTGGGATGGATCTGCTTTTACCAGTTCATTTTTTTACATTTTATTCATTTAGCTGACGCTTTTATCCAAAGCGACTTACATTGTTCTACAGTAATTACCAGTGTTACAGTCACTGGAGGCAAGGTGGGTTAAGTGTCTTGCCCAAGGACACAACGACAGTATGAACTGTATGAATTTAAAGAAAATGGGATTATTATCGGATGCTCGTTCATTTCATGCAGAAAATAATTTAAATGTGAGCAGTCTTAATGTTAAGCTTTACTTTGCCATCTAAAGCCATTATTTACTAATAACTGGGGCGACTCTTAAAACTGGAATTGGAACTAACGAAACAGGGTATATCAGGTCAACTTTAATCAGTTTGAGCAACATTATGTTAGTTCTGAATGTCAGCCCAAGAATAGGTAGGCAGAGTGTAGAACGTGATCTCACTTAAAAACTGTAGAACTTCAGTCAGATTATTAATCTTGTTCATGAAAGTCATGGGAGCTTTTATTCTCTGTAACAGATAACAAACAGGCAATCGAAAGGTTAGTTGGGGTTAGGAATGGAAAATTAGTCTTGTTTTTCGTTTTGTTGTTTGAGTTACACCTGCGCAGCCGTTACACCTGGGCAGCTGTTGTAACTATGTTCCCCCAAACAACAGCAAACTAACCTGTTCCTTAATATGCAAAAGACTTATCCCACAATCATGTTTACATACTTCCACTCTTGAAATGCTAGGAGTTAACGGCAGCTCCTACATTACATGTGATTACACTACCAGTGATATTGCTCAACCGCATTTCTGCAGTGTAACCGGTTGGTACAGAATCAGAGGGCAACATGACTCTCACGGGTTCATACTTGGCCCTAAGCGATCACCCTACAGTGATGGATGCGGCTAATTAACCTCATTGACCTTGCTGCCATTAAGAAGCCGTTTCTGTGGTACTTACAAAATCAGATCAGTACGCGAGCCATAGAATGACATGCAGAAGGCGCTTAGATTTACAGTTGTACAGTGACGTTGTTGCATTGTGGGAAAGAGGCTTGCTCAGCAGGCGTATGGGGTATTTAGGTATAACATCTTAGTAGATAATAGAGATATAAGATATTATTAGACATTGTGATAAAACTAAATTGTGCGGTCCTTTTTGTTCCTGGGTAGTCATTCTTACCTTCTCACATTACGGGCCCCTCCTTCCTGCTTTGTCATGATAAGGCAAGAGAAGATTTGTTTTTTCATTGCTTTTCCAGCAGATAATCTACCTTCTAATAAACTGTCATTTTCTGCTACTAAATCCTGTTAATCTCAGTGCAAATTATTCTCTTGTCTTGTTGAGCTGCTGCTGTACACACACGGCTCATATGACCATCATCTGTGTTCCTGGAATGAAATCAAAAGCACTATTGATAAGAGGCAGAGAATGATCATCCATTTCTTTATGCACATGTCCATACTACTTTATTGTCCTTCTGCAAATGTATGTGTTTTCATTGGACTGCAGATTAGACAGGCACAAACATCCTTAACATAATCAAGCCCTGGCCCTCTTCAGAGCCTTAAGTGGACATTGGCATGTTGCCACAGGGGACGTTACTGTGCCTATTCTCCTAATGGTTCCTGCACAAATGTTGGGAGGATGGTGGAAATAATGCATGTCCATAGGTTTCCTATATCCGGCTCTGTGGAGGCTGTTGATTAACCTGAGGGAGCACAGCAGGACGCAGGAGATACTGTGGAAATGGACAGCCCATAGACGTTAAAGCTCTGCTGTATAGGAGTAATGTGATGCTAATGCAGTTATAATGTTTTAGTAAAAAGCTGCAGACTCAGGTAAAAGTAAGCAATGTGGACTTCTTCAGTGGTCATCATGTACACATTAAGAAATGCCTGACATATTTCATTGTGCCACATTTATAGCCTATGCCATATGCATAATAAAGCACCTGGCTCTACAGTGTATTTTATTTGCTGTATGTTAGATGTATTTGTGTAAAGCTGACTTTCAAGTGAAGGTGTTTATTGATCAGTTTGAATGGCTTCAGAATGCATTAAAGACATTTTCAATGCTTCATTTTATCTTCAGTGTTGTGTCCCTTTCACCAAACTGTGTAGCTTCTGTGGCCATTGATAAATGTCACATTGTTTTCTTTAAATTTTCTTCTTCCCTATTTGTATTTCTTTTACGAGGGCACTAAAAAGACCTCTACATCTGGTCATTGTTGAAATGTTTTTTGTTTAAAACACATTTACACACTTTGATTTGACATTCATAACTGGCAAAGTACGTGTGATCCTTCCAGCATGCCATTCTTCAACTTTACATAATGTTTCTTCTTGCCTTGAACCAGATACTTGGGTTTAAAATATTCTGAGAAACACTGGGCTTTAAAAAAAAACTTTGTTTGCTAAATCTGAAAATATTTTTTTAAACTCACACTTACATTTCCTCAACATAAAAATAAATAGCAGTTGTTGGAGTAGAAGTAATGAGAGTTGAGTGTGGTCAAGTGTGGCTCAGAAGAGGAGGAGGAGGATTGAGACTGAGCAGAACTCAAGAGGAAGGCCAATACATACTCCGCAAGAACAAGGAAATTTGTTCTCGCTCCCAGGGCTGCAGGAACAAAATTCTGTAATTTTGTTGTTCTTGCAGCCCTGGTTTGGGAGTTCTCGCAGCTTGTTCTTGACACATCGACTGAGCAGAACTTTTTTCTTGTGCGGTCTCCGAGAATTATTGTGTGATTAGTCAAACATTTAAAGTGTGTGGGGTTATTGTAGAGATACTGCTTTTCTCGTGAAGTATGTAATGTCCTGCACAAAACAAACTTTGTTCTTGTCCTTGCCACCACAAGAACAAAGACAAATTTCTTTTTCTTGCGGAGTATGTATTGGCCTTAAGAGAAAACTGTCGCTGTCTCGACTAGAGCCGCCCTAACAGTAATTTAGTAAAGATAACTAACTACCACACAGAGGTAAGAATTCAGTTGCAACTCAACACTTACTTCAAAGTTAAATTTTACTTCTTTAAGTTAAACCTAAACTTACTCCCATATGTCTTGGCTCCTAACAAGCATGTAAAATAGTCTAAGCTGTTATTTATGGCCAATCACTGAGGGAGAAGAAGCTTTGCCCTCTGACCCCTCAAATACTAACATGTGACCTCAGAGGATATCCTTCAGTTTTTATTGGCACTGAACTGTTTACGTTTGGCCCAAATTGTGTTAGAAGAGCATCAGGTTACGATGGGAATTGTGCATTGTGCAGGACAATTGTGTGCGTGTAAATGCTAAATATCAGGGTGGAGCGTCATTGTCTCTGTGCTCTTTTAGCTTGAAGGAAGGAAGACGTGGAAGTAGGGAGTAGAAAGGAGAAAAAGGTGGCAGTAGCAGAGCCAGTGTGAAGAGGATTTCAAAACTTTTTAAACGCAGGCCTGGGTCATTAAACTTGAAAGTCATTTCCATAGTCCATCATCTGGTCTTAAGAGAAAACCATGGCAGAGTATTTGAGAGAGAGTCAGTTGTTTCAGTGGGCATATGGTCATTCAATTCAATTCAAACTTTATTAGGGACACAGAACATCTGGTCCATAGAAAAAAATATCAGAGATAATTATAGTATTATAGCATTCAGTAATTCCCAGTGTAATTATACTTGGGTTCAATCCAAAATGTTAGAGTAACAAATAAATTACATTACTGTCAGCAGAGTGTTGTATTACAGCTTTAGAGTAATACATACTCAATATACTCAAGTTTATACCAACAGTATACGGATATACGAAAAATAAAATAAAATCAAACTCCATAAATTACAGTTAGTTTGATGATATTGCCCACCTGTTAGCCTGGCCAGGCAAACACAGGCATAGCTTTGAAGTAAGGCTGGCCTATATGGCAAAAAATGTAATCTCAAATTTCTTTTTTTTTATTTTCTTCAGACAAACTACGTTTTTCTTTGAGTTTAATTGAGCAGCCCTACTCTTGCATTTGGACACGTTTTAGTTTTAGACCTCTCCGTCAGCAATAGCTTCAACACAGTGAGCAGCGCAGGGTTAGAGGAAAACTTTTTTTTATGTTAAATTCTATTTAATGATATGGCTATTTTTGACATTGTCCAAAATTTGCGCCAATCCTTTTTACATTTCATTAAAAAAAAGTTTTTAGTGTATTGAGTACATAAATTTGTTCTGCGTCCATTGGTGCTGCCACTGGAAATTAAACTTGAATCCACAGACTTGAGACTAGACTTATTCTTTGTATAGCAGTCATTTACATTATATTTATTAATTTAGCAGACGCTTTTATCCAAAGCGACTTACATTGTTCTACAGTAATTACTAGTGTTACAGACACTGGAGGCAAGGTGGGTTAAGTGTCTTGCCCAAGGACACAACAACAGTATGAACTGTGTGGAGAGTGAGAATCAAACCGCCAACCTTCCAGGTAAAGGACGACCGCTCTAACCCACTAAGCCACTGCTACCACCCCTCAAAAGATTAAAGATGGTTAATAAAATTCATCTTAATGCATTAGGTTAGGTTCATTCACTGCCTGTCGCTGCGTGCGCATGCGCCATTCTGAAGCCATTCTCTCTATGCATGAACGAGCCACATGACTACTTTCAACCAAAAGATCTACAAAATATTCAAACTGTTTGTTATTTATGCGGTAATTTCTTGGCTGAATATGGTTTAAAAATTTTGAATGTTTTCCTTTATACATATTGTGCGTGTTGGAATGTTTCAACATCAGCCTCATTGTTCTGAGTGTGTGTGTGTTAGCCTGAGATTAGAAGCTGTTGTAACCAGCTCTTCAGATCAGTGTATTTTCGTATGTGTGAGTGTGGGACACAGGATTAAAATCAGTATGTCCAATTCCAGGTTGTTAAAGTGTTTGTTTGAAATAATCCGAGATTAGCAGCAACGAGACCTGGTGTATTAATCCCCCCCATTGCTGCTGCTGCTTACAGACAGACGTTAGACCTTCCGACCTCAGCTGTCCCACAGTCACAGTGGGCCCACAGTCTCATGTCCTGATCAGTGAACACTTGCTTGACCCTTTTGCATCCAGACTTTGTTGCATGAATAATAAATACAGCGCTTCCTAACCAACATTTAAGACGATGTTAACGCAAATGGGCTGCAAAAACTAGGTTGACCAACAATAACACACTTTGAAATGGAATCTCCCTCGGATGTAGCCAGATGAAAAGGCAACTCAGACACATTTTTTGCTTACTTTGACATTTCTGTCAAGATTATATCCTAAACCAAATATGTTCTACTACAGAATGAAAAGGTAATCTGCTTTGGGACAGTTCAATGAAGATTGTGTGGAGTAGTGAGCGTCCTTTTAAAAGAGGATGCTGGAGCACAGCAAGCACTTAATGTGTTCCTGGAAATGCTACTGAAGTAACACAGTCAACAGGGAATTGACTCATTCATTAGTCTACTTTCCTTACTTCTCTTTCGGCCATGCACCTGTCTTTACATATTGACGGATTCATATGTAGCTTTACTTTGCCTGTAACACTCCCAGCCCCCATTTCGGTATTTATTCCTTTGCCTATATCTTTATTTGTCTCTGCCAACAGCCTGCTTTACTCTGTGTGTGTTTTTCTATCTTGATCATAAATGTAATTACTGTTCTAACAGTGTCACAAATACGCTGGCTTAAAAAGATGTGTTGATTTCTTTTTTTTTCTTGTTACTCCATCATTTATGAGACAAGCAGCAAGACAAAAAGCCCTGATGTTCCTACAAGGCTGACAGACATGTTCACAGTGTTTTTAAAAAAATTAATCAGAACAGAGGACGTTAATGTTAGACGAGGTGAGACAATCTAATCTCCTAAACCTCAGTTGGCCAAATGGACCAATAGCTTTGATAGAGTAGCTGATGATACAGCGCCTCGGTGCTGTGTAATAATGGATATCAAACCTCAGAAGTACAGTAGAGTCTGAAATGTGTTTGTATCAGCAGATTTTACAAACTCAAAAGCTGCCAAGTGAGCTTATGGTCTAACATTAAAACTGTAAAATGACAGCTGTCTCGTGTCCCTAAAGGCTGAAAATAAACAGACTTATGAGTCAGTTGTTCAGAGTGTTAAATGTCATTCATGTAACTCCACATTTGATTTCCATTCTTCAAGTAAATGTCAGCCACAAAGTAAATATTATTGGCATACTGTATAACTATATGGCTATGTTTTGTTATGTAAATTGCAAAAGGCAAGCTGCCAGAATATCTTTGGTATAAATATTCTTTGTCCATACAGCCTATTATTACATTCACGGCCCGAACTATAGCTTAAAGCTGCTGGTGTGTCCAATCAGGTGACAGTAACACGTCAGGGCATGTTTAAGGTTTGAAGATGTAACATGGCGCTGCTCTGATTGGATAAACTGCGGTTGATAAATCAAATCACTAACCAGTTATTTAAACTACCTGCCCTTTTGCAAATGCTTACACGTCACTTTCGGGCAGAGCCAATGGCTGAAAATAGATTATTTACTTTACATACAGTTTTGCTCAGTAGAGTAGAATAAACAGGGCTGAGCAAGAGGGGCCCATTAATTCTTAATATATGACTGATATACAAATAATACACAATATTCATAAATTATCCTGTTAAGTAATAGTTAAAGATATGGGTCAAATGTCCCACAGACCTTTATTAGCAGCTAAAACATTGTGTGCAAAAAATATTATGCTTAAATAAACCCACATCTAA